>JACSYO010000878.1:272500-315000 GCA_016806645.1 Ophiodon elongatus | reverse complement strand
CAGAGAAGGGTGTAAGACTGCAACTCTGCTTCCTGGTCTGAACTCTGGGTTGTCATGTATTGAGTCTGCTAATAAACTAGGTCAGATTTGTAGAAACATCTGGTTGGCCCGCACCGGCTACGGGGGACCAACTATAGTAGCTAACGACTGAGCTTCCATGGTGCGGCGGCGTGCATCTAACTCACTAAGCTTCGCCTCCAACTCACTAAGCTTCGCCTCCAACCTAGTAAATAAACTACACTTATTACATGTACCTTTATCATTAAGGGAGGCAGAGGAATGGCTAAACATGTGACACACTGAGCAAAAGAGAGCAAGAGAGGTAGAGAGGGAAGCCATCGCTAGCTGCTAAGCTAAAGTATGATAGCTAACATTAGCAGAAATTAACAAGGTGTAAAAAATTGTTGGATTAAGCGAGAAGTCGCTAAAAGAGGGAGAATGCTATTATAGTTTAAATGTTTAAGATGTACAGCAGGTAATTAGCAACTTGTACTGAAGAATATCACACAATTAACTTGGTTTAGCTGGAGCTATGAGAGTACGCTATCAGATAACAGATACGCTGGCAACCGGAAGTGAGACAATACGCTTATCGTAACTCGTCAGTCTACGTCAGCACGTCAGTCCACTCAAAGCATCACAGTTTTTTGGAGTCAACGGTTACTTTTTCCATTTCTTTTGTTTCATCTGGGAATAGGATTGCCAATTATTTGACAGTGCACCACAGCTACATGTCTGATTTTACCTTGCAAAGACAAACATACTGCTGTGTTTGAAACTTTATTGAACATGAGATGTTAAATGTAGCTTAACATAGCTCGAGGAAAAAGTTTGCTGTGCCTATATTACTAAGAATAAAACTAAGCACATCGTCACATAGAAGGTTTTTACATGTCTGAGCTAGCACTAACTATTTATCCAGTTAAGGCTGAAACACTCTAAATTAATATATAAAATACAATAAGCTCCTCATTCCTGAGAGATGTGGATCGATTCATGCATTCCTTTTACAGCCCAATTGGAAGAGCTGTTGTTGATCCTACGCTCACTGGAAGACACTGAAGTAATCTGATTAGATCCTGGCAGGCTGCCAGTTTTATCCAGTATCATTTTTTACTTGCTGCCGACTGAAAAGATAATAGTGGCTTCAAATGGCTTTGGGTCCAAGATTCAGTGAGAGGGGCAGAGGGTAATTGGGTTACTGTAGAGGAGAGAGAATGAGAAGTGGGGGATTAATAAAAGGATGTAAGGAACGAAGGCAGACGGTTCCCTTGTTGATTTGCGGTCTTATTTTTCTCACCTTTGTAGAACAGAGGGCAGGAAATCCTCTAGCAAATTCAATTAATGCTGGCCGTCCTCTTGCTGGAGTATGATAATGGGAACTGTACCATGCAGTCTGAAATCAGGGGTTCCAGCCTCATACACAGCAGTTTGTCCGTCACTCTTGCTAGATTGCTTCTCTTTTGCTTAAATTTGAGCTCAGCCTTTCCAGGATCGGGACATGACATCTGTTCTAACCTGTTCTCCTCTTTAAAATCGGTCTTTGTGCTGTGGTGACATGAGAAACCTCAGTGTCTGGCCTCTTGCTCCCACACTGGATTCCTTTAACCCAGCTGCTATGGGACGTATGATCCTAATTCTTTACTAATACAGTATTTAATTTGCAGAGTCCCTCTCCAGATAACAAGCCTGGCAGGAAAAAACAGAAGGAATTAAGGCTGATATGGTCTATGAGATATCTGTGAGAGTCACAGAGGTAGACTGTGCTGATGGAAGTAGAGGGAGTGAGTTCTGTCCAAAAATAAAAAAATGTCTCCACTGCATCATGCAGTGCATAATTTTGTCTAATTGCCAGCTGATGAACCATGCAATAATGATCAGAGAAAAGTACAGAATTCAATGAAGATTATTTGTAATAAGTTAAGCAGGAGTAACAAAGTAGTCCTAAAGTAGTGGACTAAAATATAGAGAGGGGGGGGGGGGGGGGTCAGTGAAGCGCTCCAAGTTTGGCCCCTGATGCGAGATTTTCAAAACAAAAATGTCAATAATGCTCATGACTACCCATTCTGTACGAAATACCGATAGGGCCTCAATTTTCAACAGGATTGTATAATATTACTGCAAACAAAAAGGCCATGATTATTAAAAAAATTCTATACAAAGTGGCTTTCAGTAGAAGATTTGATCATATCAACAAACTGTAGCTGCTGATCTCTTTTTCTTCTGTTCTTTCTTTCAATTTGTTTGGCCGTCATCCTTCTCCTGCATGTCAGCGGAACCACTCCCACCACTCTCCAGGGATCCATCTGGCTGTATGTACACACTGTCACACAACATGTAACACACTTGTTTGTGGTTAGACATTGTGTGGATTTATCTGGTCCAGCTAGCTAAACTATTAAATCCGCAATGCCAATACCTTAATGCAAATCCATTGTAATTGTGAGGCGAGATGGTAGTGTCAGATGATCACATGGGGCAGTGTTATTGTGGATCATGAGCCTTATTTGTGTATGATGCCAAATCTTAAAGTCCCTCCCATGTAGCATTTGAAAACTTGAAACACTTAAAACATTTTCCTATTTTTTTAAGTTTTTTGTTTCCAAAGACAGTAATTCTTTTTATATAATGTGTAAAAATATATATCAAAATCAGCATTTCAAAAATTAGTGTGATTTACATGGAATGACCCCTCCAAAATCCCAGAAATAAGACACGGTAAACCTTTTTTGATTGGGATATGTGGTTGGTACAGCGGCACAAAGTCAGCAATACAGATAGAGAAAGTAAAAGTAATAAATAATAAAAAAGTATATACTTTAAAACAATAAAAAAAACTAAATAGAACTGTTCAAGAGCATTTGGAGACAAAAAATACAACCAAAGTGACAGTGTTCTGGTTAAAGTGACAAAACAGAACATCATATTACTATAGAATAGTATCAAATGGTAAATTAGGATATAGTATAACATGTAATGTATAGTACAAGGTGAAATGTAGTAACAAAGTGTAACATATTATTGTACAGCAATATAACATAATATCATGGTATACTTGAATATAATATAGTATAGAGCGATGTTCCCACTGCTGTAGTCCTAATGTGCTAATGGCGTTACAGTAATTTTTTATAAAACACAATACATATTCAAATAATTTCATATCATGTCTAATGTCTTTAAATCACATGAAAGACAATTTTCACATTCTAATGTGTAATGTGAGCAGTCCTGAAGAATTAACTGCTTCCAGACTTCAGCCTACTCGTCACACACCTTTTACTCAGCACACATTTTGACATCATAGAAGGTGAAACTTATTTTGTTATCAATGGTTCAGTTCCATCAAGTGTCCCAGTAAGCCATGACAGTGAGCCAGCAAGCACAGTACCAACACTGTGGAACTAGCTCACCGAAATGGCATGCAGGACTCAAACTCAGACAACATACACAAGTCAAGCAGGTAGGGTGATGGGAAATGTACTCACGCTGGATGTCAGGTAGACTTGTAGGTTTGGGGCAACAGGATAAGAAAAAAGCCAGGAGGGGCACTTCAGGAACCAGTTTAGGTGTCTGGAAAGCAAAGGCATAAGCATTGTAGTGACCCGGTTGCCTGTCAAAAAAGAAAAAAACTGCCACTACGGTTGCTGTTTGCTTAGTTTAGACGTGTGTGATTAACAATGCAATGTCCAGTTTCCAACATAAAGGTAATTTATTCTTTACAATTGTATATTTTCCAACACCTTGAACAGAAGACAACCACGTTCTCTGTGATAATCCACTTTTCTAAACCATAGACTAAAATAAATCATAATGTTCATTATCACAGGTTTCCACACGGTCAAAAACGGTGTGCTCCTGCCAATCCAGCAACACCTGTTCCTGGTGATCCTCTTGATTATATTGACCTTCTGCCTAATTGACAGAGGCCTTACGCCCCCAAGTGGTGGGAGGTTGAACAAAACAATACAATAACAAAAATGGCTCTTACAAGCATCATTGACCATCTGGGAAAGTCTCAGGGCATCCGGTGGATGGATGGGGATCAGAAATGCAAGGGCCGGGCGAGTAAGAACTGTGTTTACTGTCAGTGAGTAAACAAGGAGGGGGCTTAATGTGCAAGGAGCAGTTGTAGTCATTGTATGAAGCTGGATCTGTATGATTGCTGGATGAAAACCTTCTGTCAGACATGATTGTCAGTGAGCCTGTCATGTCTCTCTACCTCAGACTGTTCCTGATGCCAGTCCAATGAAGCGCTCAGCCTCCACTGTGGCCCCACAGCGACCCCAGGAGGTCAATCTGACGGACTACACCCTAGAGAAACCCAGCCAGGACCGGCCCCACCACCATCACCACCACCACCACCACCACCACCGCTGCCACCATCGCCGTGACAGGGACAGAGATAAAGACAAGGAGAAGAGGCAGAGGTCTTTGGATACACCTCTGGATGGACAACCACCTAGCTCTGCTGGTTAGTCAGCACTTACAAACACACCCGTGCAGAGCAGGACACTTTTGCTCAGCTTAAGACCTTTAAGAAAAAGGGAGAGTGCCTGCTGTACATATATCCTTTGTTTCTTACTGAGCAGAAAAATATGCCTTGACAAGATTACTGTCACTCAAAGCTGTAATAAACTAAAGTCAGCCAGGTCTCTCATATTATCTAGAACAGAGGTCTTCAACAGGGGGTCTGCGATCCCTAAGGGGTCCGCGGAGGTACTGCTGGGGGTCGTGAAATGTTTGGTTGATTAGACCATTTTTTATATTTTTTTTATATTTTTTACCCCAATTGTTTTTCCACAAATTTAAATGTCTTTAAATACACATTAACATGAATCTGACATATTGTAGCAAATGGATAAATGGAGGCAGAAGATGTTATCTTTCAGTAAATAAAAATAAAAAATGTCAATTTGAATAGCTTGTATGCATGATTATCATGCAATTGACAGACAATGTTGATATTGGCATTGGTATCAGTTGACAAGGTATGTTTATAAATGGCAGTGGCACGACCACCCTACTCACTGGACCTTGCACATGTTTAAAATAAAAACCTGAATATATGAACCTGTGTATTATTTGAATAAGTTTAATATAAAACACAATTTTATACAATATATATAGTGGGGGGGTCCCTGCTCCATCTCGCTATCAGTTTGGGGGTCCTTGACCTGAAAAACGTTGAAGACGCCTGATCTAGAATATAGAAACACCATATGGTCCTCCTCTACAGGTGCAGCAGGAGAGCCAGAGTCCGACCCAGCTGGCTCTAGAGATCGAGGCCACGAGCGCGGACGTTCCCACGACAGGAAACACCACTCCTCGGCGGATAAGCAGCGCTACTACTCCTGCGACCGCTACTGCAGCCGGGAACACTGCCACACCAAATCTGCCACCACCAGCTGTGCCGCCTCCCCCAGCGAGGGGCAGGAAACCAGCAACAAGCAGGTGGGAGGGCACAGGCATGTAGAGTAGGGACAGACGAGGCATTAAACCAGGTGAATAAACCAGGGATTTTCAATGGGTTTGAAAGGAGTTTGGAGTTCATCTGACAGTGTTCACTATCTTTGAATACTATTTTCTATCAGATAGAAAACTCATTTTAGATCAAAGAACACACTGCTGCTGCTGCTGCTGCTGCTCATAATAGTAATGAGATAAATATTAAATTAGACCTGTGTGGAACCTGATCAATCATTTGAGGTTGAGGCCTCTCGTGTCATCGTGGAATGGTAGGGGGACATGTATTGTTAGAAGAACAGTATTTGCAAAGCCAGTGGTAACTAAACTAAAGATGGAGACATAATTCAAAATAATGAGCTTATAGCTGATGTGATGAACCTCATCGCAGTTTAACAGTAACACTTCAGTTAACCACTCACATCCATGACCCTCTTAGAATTCTGAGAACAAACATTTCCTGAGTGGTTTCTGTATTGTATTTATACCCTATGATTCTCTTCAGCTTGACATCAGTTTGAAATGATCATATCATAAGTAACATACATACATTAATTATAATATGATCATATGATATCAGTAAAACATTGTGTCCAGATGCGTTCTAGATAACTGTGAAGAGATTAAATGTACACAGTTGTCACAGACGGTCAAAGGTGATATATCAGGATTACCACAGGCAGCAGATGGGAGACAGACCTCTGCCATGTATTTACCAGCATGAAACTAGAGGTCTGAGAGTTCCATAAACATGTTTATAAATCCATCAACTCCATTCTAAACTAAACTATATCATATCAGAGGTGACCACATTGAGCAGCTGAATACAAGCTCATTGTATCAGCACAGTGGACATTCAGATGGCTGATGAAGCATGGTCGAGATAGTGCTCTGATAGGGATAATACTCTGTACTGCGATCCCTCTGCATGCTCTTACTACTACTATCTCCTCTGTCTAACTTTAGTATAGCCTCTCATGGCCTTTCACTTCTTTTCCCACTTTCTCTTTTCATCATTTTCCATCCATTTTGTCTATTTGTCATTATCTTTCCATTAGTGCTTGTTCTTTCATTCCGTCTTCTCTGTCTCATTTGTTCTCTTTGATCTTTCATGTCATCACACATTACATTTTGGTGTCTTTCCTTTCCTTTCCTCCTTCCTGTCCCCTTCGTTTTTCCTTTCCTCTCATTCATAATTTCCTCATCGTTTCAAATTGCTTGTCCAATTTTCATCTAGGGCAGTGGTTGGGTTAAAAGCAGCCCAGTGGCACTGAGTTCCCCTTCTAGCACGCCAAGCCGCGGACGTCGGCAGCTCCCCCAGACCCCCCTCACCCCGCGGCCTGGGGTGGCCTACAAGACTGCCAATTCATCCCCTGTGCACTTTGTGTCCGGCCAGGCCTCAGAGAGGCCTGGCCGGCTGAGCCGCGGCCTGTCGGAGCACGACGCCCTCCGGCACAGTACCCACTACTTTCCCTGCCCCGTCACTCGTATCAGCTCCGAGCCCTTCCTTGGCAGGGGCCATGGCGAGGCTCCGGGCAGCCTCTACAGCAGCCTCAGGGAACAGCTGGACGTCTTTCAGGATGCGGTGTCACTGATGCCCAGCCCCCATGCCGGACGTTCATCTCGGACCGCACTGCCTCGCATGATGGGAGCTCTGCTTCCTGCGCCGCAGCAGAACCTTGGGGTGCCCAACGGGTACCACTTCAGCTTTGGGGGAAGCACCAGCCCA
This sequence comes from Ophiodon elongatus, assembly GCA_016806645.1. Lineage (NCBI taxonomy): Eukaryota > Metazoa > Chordata > Actinopteri > Perciformes > Hexagrammidae > Ophiodon > Ophiodon elongatus. The sequence goes on along the minus strand of JACSYO010000878.1, from coordinate 307,805 downwards.
GGCTCTGGTGTCAGGGCACACAGGTATTACCAGGAGGCAGAGGAGGACGAATGGTGCTAGCATGGCTTTAAACCAACCTTTTTAATGCATTTTTGAGGAATTGTGATGAGTTTTATCATCTTCTTTGAAGGGTTTAGTTTACATCGTCAGTGTGTGTGTTTAATGCTGTATTTTTAATCCTAACTTGGACAGCCAAGGTTACGGAGAACATCTAAACAGGGAGAAAGCTTGAAGTGGGTAATATTTGAACGTGAACAAAAAATGTCATCTTTAGGGGCACGTAGCATTATGAAAGAGAACAGTAGGCATTTTGCCAATATCTATATATAATACATAATAATATGTGTCTTACAGTAGTTTCCTAAATTTGCTTTGACTTCAGTGTTTGGTTGACACCACCATATTAACCCTCAAACAGCATTATATTACATAACATTACACATTGAGATGACAAAATATCCTGATGTTGGTAGAAAAGGGAAGATCCCAAGAAATTTATGGATGAAGATAAACTACCAGACCTGCTGTGTATCTGTATTGCAGGGAAACCATTCAGATACAGATCATACATACCAGTTTCTCTTCAGTTTCATTTGTTTCTGATTACTGAGCAGTGAAGCTTGAATCATATTAAGGCAAAAAATGAGGCTCTTGCACCGCACATGCTGCTTTGTTCTTAACATTCTTCAGTGGAGTTGGTGCATCTAACCATTTGGCTTAATTTTACTAATAGCCATTTTTGAAAACTTAAAGCTGCATTAATATTTTTTTTTCTGCCATTCTGGGGTTGCACACCAACCTCTTAATACAACATTGGCATATTATCACCTTATGAAGTTGATCAGCTTAAGGCCTAGATCACACCCTGAGATTTGCATAAAAGTTCAAATATTATAAACTTTTTACCACCAGGTGCGAGTCGCACCGCTAGTCAATGTCCCTGGCAGCCACTCAAATCAAGCAAGAAGCGGACTTTATTACTTTACCACTGACTTCCTGTTTTGATGCCGGTAGATGTGGTGTGGCTAGCAAGCTGGTTAGCTGTTGGTCTGTGAGAGAGCTACAGAGTATGTGAGGGGGAATTCATATCTCATGTTGTGATAGTTTATTGTAGGTTACAGGGAGGGAGCTAGAGCTTTATCCATTTTTTTCCTTAATATGACATATGATCGTGCTCCACAGATGAACCCGCCATTTTGCCTGACCTGCTTTGCCAAGAAGTTTTTGAAGTGGTGGGATAGTCACCTTTTAGCTCTGGTTTGGTCTCCACCAACAACATCTGTCTCTTTAGCTGCTAAATGCTCCACTAAGTTCACCAGCTAGTCTCTGACTGTGTCTGTCAGCTATTTGCAGAACTTTTCACTGAAAACAGCTGCCTGCTGCTGCTGCTGCTGGGAACCAGGTTGATGAGAGTGGGGACCAAATCTAAACTGTGAAATTTTGTGTTGTCAAACCAAAAAATTTAGCTGAAAGTTGCTAAAGGCTAAGGTCAACTACAGAGTTGGTGATAGTTCTCCGTGGATTTGTCACACCTGTCAAATTACACATATCTAATTTCTCCATTGTACATATAACAATGATGATTAGTGCAGCTTTAACGTTACATTCTAACTCTTTAAAACCTATAAATATAAATATATATTTATATATATATATATATAAATATATATACACACTCAATGCGAGTTGTGCCCTGTATCAGCTGGTTAGCATTTTGCCTTCTTCCACATTATTGATACAGCCAAGAGCACAACATACAGTATAACAGGCCTGTTTAAGCTGTAAGCAAAGTTAGTTACTGATGGTTGAAGAGCGTTTGAGAGTCAGTATGGTAGTTTCAACAGAAAGGGATAGAAACAGGACAAAAGAATGGTTCAATAGTTCAGTGAAATTATGTATTACAATTTTGGAAAACCTCTAAGACATGACACTGCATGAACAGCTGTGTTGTTCTTCAGTTTAGGACTCTACCATTCCATGATGATGCCTAATCCTTTATGACATTCCCTTTGTGTCAGTCGAACAGATGAAGGGCTGTCACACAAGTAGCGTTGATTGTTTTGCCTGTTAAATGTTTTTTGCATGCTTCAAGAGAGAAGCAACGCATAGTAGGGAAAAGTACCTGACTCATTTGTTTTATATAAGAATTGCCTCGTCGATGTTCTCTTTTCATTGTGTGCATTTTTTATATGACATAAAAAACAAAGACATGTTTTTTGTGAACTGCTTCCAGTTTTCCATCGTTTCAAGTCTAATGTTTCTTACAGACTTTTTTGGGGATGTTTTAAGACAAAGTGCCTATCCTTTTAGATATGCTGTAGAAAAGATGCAACGTCAGCTGTTTTCTAACGCATCCACACTTGAGTAGATGTTTGGTTCATTCCGTATGTAGCTCTGCAGGAAACCATGCTGTACAGAAAGTCTTATTAGTAGGCAGAGAACTCTACCTACAGTAGACTTAAGACAGGAATGGAAAAAAGATCTTATGAAAGTTGATTATTTTTCTTGTTTTTGATAAACCATAAAATCATGTTTGGGTGGAGGAATAAGAATCAAGATTATGAAAATACTATGCGAGAATTTAACAACGATGTAAACTGCATAAATATATCAATCCAGTTACGTTAATGCCAGAAACACATTGTGCATGTTCAGATAGACCTGGGTTTTGGTAACGATGTGACGATGTGAGTCCTGTATTGTTTGGACTGTAGAGTGTGTGTTGGTCAGCGGTGGTCTGAAGGAGTTCAAGGGTGTATTCACTGTGATTTAACCCAAGTAGCAAAGGGTGGTCCAGTCTGGCTCTTTATGGTCATTGTTCTATATGTGTGGGTATACGGGGATAAGAAGTAGCACTAGTAAGCATCAGCCGTTGCGGATACATTTTGCATTTATGGGTCCAAGTTGTTGTTTCATGGTGTGGTGTTTCATTTTTCCTACTCATGGATAACTGGCAAAAAATAGATGTTGTAATGTCATGCAAAGATATTTCCAGCAGCTACTGTACCATGGAGTTTGGCAGCGGGAGAGTGACTAACTGCTCCACCTACAGTAACAGAAAACAAACCACAATACAGTAGCATTATTAGCTTTGTCCATATTCAATAATTAAATTGAATTGTCTGCGTCATTTCAAATTAGCAATTTGATTCATCATTTCCATTTAGTACAAAATGATAAAATACATTGATTTCTAGTATGTTATCTGCAAAAAATCATAGACTGCTGGATACTGAGGTAAGGGCTGGTTAAATGTAGAATTGTGACGTGTACCGAAAAGGACATTCTATATGTCAAGTCCACGTACACAATGTACACACGTACACTTTTGATTGAAAACAAGAAGTTCATGCCTTTTTGATGGGGCTTGTTGGTAAATGTAGGATATCCCTTTAGAACTGAAGTACTGCAGCAGAAGGAGATGGTGGAGATGGAGGGAATGTTGTCGAGTGGGCTCAGCTGTATAAACAGCGCTAAATTACAACACAAATCACAAAACAACACCTGGAATGTGATCGATATCTAACAATGGTCAGAAGTGGATCTGACGGTACTGGAGAGTGGATTTTTCCTTCAAATGGTCCTACTGACCAAAACCTGCCCTGCTGCCCCATTGATCTCTGCTTCCAATTTATAGGACGACATTCTCCAGCTGGCTCAGAGCGCAGGAGGACTGTTGATGCCTGAAACTGTACTCTGGTGTAGGCGGATTTACTTACAAACAATATTTGTTATATTCAACTTGCTTAGCACACATGACATCAGCATCAGATTGTCTTTTGTGATATGTTGATCTATTGCTGTTCTTTTACATCACAGCAGTCTGCAACATGAGGGAAAGACTTGAAGCTAGCAGCCGCTGATTGGCTCTAAGGCAGTGGAAGATTTCTTGAGACCTTGACCCCTCAGTGGATAGTGGGAGACCACAGTGACAAACACTACAGGGGCCAGACACAAGCTCAAGACAAGAGAGTAGGGCTATGCAACCTGACAAACCCATATCTTCATCCATTCTGTAGCTTTACATGCTGGTCTCTTCAGATTCAGGCTTCAGCATGATTGTGACCAAATGTTTTATAGAAAATGCAATGAAAAAAACATGCAAACCAAAAAAAAAAAAACTTAAAATGTGCAAAGGCACATAGTGTAAACAAGAAACAGATTGGATATTTAGGATCACAGCAACTTTTCACATATATTTGCATGCATAACATGACAATATCAAATGGAGATTCCATGGCTCAAAAGTGGGAGGGGCTGAGTCCTGTTAGGTTACAATAAAAGGCTTTTTATAGATCAACCTTGAATACTGTCAAAGTGATTATTTCTCTCAAAGACACAAACTTATTCTTCTTCAGATGTATTTCTCATTTCAAAAAAATTATGTTAAACTATGTAAAAAATGAATAATATTTGTACCTTCTTTAACTATGCGGCCTCTGTATTGAGTCAAAGAAAACATACCTGCGCCCAAGTCTGGACCAATCGGCCACCAAACATTAGGCGCAATCCAGTTGCTTTATTTCTGCATACCATAGGCAGTGCAGATGTGGCTTTTACAAAAGAAATACAAATGTTTGCATGTTCTGACAATGTATGTGCATGTAGAAAACTTAGTACTTTTAGATACCATATGTTGTTTTGTTGTTGATTTTTAATATTTGATATAAACTGTGGGATTAAAAACAGTATTGCACATTGTTTACAGTTCCACCCTGTGCAGCAGAGCTGGAACATTCCTTTATTAGGGTCTTGGGATTCAGTGAAATGTTTGTTTGCTTGATTTTATGTTTCTTGGCCAGACTTTGAATTCTGCAGTTGTTTCTACATTAAACATTTTGTATGAAGCAAAGTTCCTTGAAATAAATACGAATGAAATAAATCTGCCTCTGATGAGCTGGATGATTTGAGTGTTACAGCGGTGGTACACTGTGTACATTTAACCTGCTGTCCTGAGTCTAAACCATGAAAGACATGTTGGAAAGCTCCAGAAAAAGAAGCTAGTAAGTAGACCTTGAGGTAAGATTATTTTGTCAATCTATTGTTTAAATGTTTATGCTCATTTTATTTATTGTCTTTTGTTTGACAGACATGTTAAAGCAGCAAACAAACCTATACATTCAGCAGAATTTCATTTGGAGTTCAGTGCGTGTCCACCTGCTGAGTCTCAGTCCAGATTTCAGTCTTTCTTTTTAGCTCTGTTTTGGTCTCCAGCAACTTCTGAGAAAAATAGCTGCTAAATGCTCCTCTACGTTCACCAGCTGGTCTCCAACATGCTGGGGGATATGATAAGTCAAGTCATGCCTGTGGTAACCAATATCTGTTGGGGTTTATTTGTCTCTAAATTACTAATTACTAAAATACGACAAGACTATTCGCCATTTTCTCTTTTAATTTAATCTTACTGTGGTCAAATTATCCTCTACAGTAAGCACAGACTGTACATAAAGTTAAATGGTCGTATTTCATTCAGGCTGGAATTTTGCATGCTGGCAAGCCAAGATGTTTGCTGTGATAACGCTCTTTAGGATGGTTGCCCTGTGATCAGTAGGCTGGCATTAATAGTTGGAAGAATAGGAATAATAAAAGAAGAGATAGTTATAATAGCAATCAGTGGTCACCGGGTGAGAATCATTAAAACAATTAGTCAACTTATCTATAGCCAACAATGAAACATTTACCCGACAAAGTATTTTAACGAGGCCATGTCCTCAATATGTAAAGGGTATTTTAACATAACATGATTTGGATTTGTTGTGGACGTGCTGCCTTCATGTGGAGGCACATGGAGTTGTCAGCGGACAGGTAAGATACACCTACATAAATTCATTATAAAGGCTAATAATTTATAAAATACAAATAAAAAATAGATTTCTCAAGACTGAAGAGTATCATTGAAATGTAACAGAAATAATGTAACAGTATTTTATTGAATGGAGTAGCATTGTAACGTTCAAATAGCACACACTAATATTTATTATCCTCTCACTTTGTGCTGAAGTAGTTTCCATGCTACCTGTCACCACCCTGGTCCGAATAGCTTTCCAACTTTACCTAACTCCTGGTCCGGACATAAAATTGGATTATTTCCTTAATGCCTTCCTGAGCTCGAAGCTGTCCCCAAATGGAGCTTTCTGTGTACAGGCTCAGGCTCAGCCTCGTGCCTAACTTATACTTCTATAGAAAAGCTTGCGCAGAGCTTCCACAGAGATGTTTTTGGAGCTCGCAGAGAGAGCTGCAAAGAAGCAATGCACACCTTCAGAAAAATGAGACGTCAGAGCCGGGAGATGCGCTTACCTCACTTCTTGTTACAACAAACACGACCTTCTTAATTCTAGGCACAGGAGCTCCTCATCATCCAACTCTTCCATCACTTTGTTTCCAGCCATGAAATTGTGATGGGCCAAACGTATATGGAACTATTGAATCACACCTAACAAATATATCGAAGACAATGGCCCAATCTCAATCTCCACCCTAAACCCTCAAACCCTGAACCCTCAGGGACTTACTGACGTCACCTGTTAAGTGGTTGAGTGTGGAGAGACTGAGGGCTTGACATGGTGTAAATGCTAATGGCACAGCACTTTGCTGCAACATACCACGTTACCATGACAACGTCAAAAAATATTGTGTACAATTGTGGGTATTTATTTTATACTATTTACTCCCTGATTTAAACGTCTTCCAGGTTCTTTTCCTCACGAGATGAGTCATCATTAAAATAATTTATTTACTCGTTTTTGTCGAAACAGCTTCAATAACAAAACGAAATGTTCATTTATTATTTGTGGAAATAGTACAAAAATGTATCCCTCTGTCACAATATGTAAACTCTGTTAAATATGTTTAACATAATCTAATAAGCATTAGAATCTGAATGACTGAAAAGGAAGGGGTGTTTTAAATGTATTTATTTTGAAACACATCATTCACAGATCCAAGTACCGATAAAGTAGTACAACGTGGTGTTTAGGATATTTCGAGGAAGTCCCTGAAGGCAACATGGGTTCACCTGAATCACATTTGTTGACAGTGAGCAAGACATCCTCAGCTACAAGTGATGATGTTGAGGAGGATTTTTTTCCCTGGTCTATGAAACGGTTATCAAACTAAGACTAGCGGATTTCGGTAATAGTATCGGTAAAGTGTTTGTACATGCGGAGACTCCCGCGGATGTTTTATTACCGTCGAGCTAACCGCAGTTTTGACTGCTGTTAACGGTCCCCTACTGGTGGTGGATTAACTGGTTGTACATCTAATTTAACGGTAACGCTGGATACTTCACAAGCATAGACGGTTTACAAGGTAACGTAATGTCGGCTACATATTTATTTCCTGGACAACAATTAAGTCCCCGGCAAAACACGTTTTATCTATAAAATAATGTTTCTGTTGTAACGTTACTTAGAAAGGAAGGTCGCCTGTTAACAATAGTGTCAGTTGCGGCAGGCCTCAAGCCATGCCTCGGTCCAAAATTGGGCTGTAAATCCGCAAAAACATTAACGTTACTTCAAGCCAGTGACGTGTAGGCAAAGTAACGTTAGCCTCTACAGCGGAGGGATAACGTCACACCGGTGTTTACCACTTGTGTAAAAAGGTAAAATACGTTAGTTACGGTTGTTTAGTAAGCTTGTGCCTCCTGCAAAAGTTATATCGACTGAATAAACTATGTAGCGTTATATCGATAACCAGTTTACGTTTGGCTAGGTAACACTATCAATGAAATAAGCCTGTTGATTAACACCTAGCGTTGGTCGCGTTTGCAGGCTAGCTAGCGAGATGATAGCTTTATAGCTAGCTGTGCTTTACAAACCACCAACATGTATGCTCACATTTCCCCTGAAATGAAATGCAATGAGCTTTAGTTGTGTTGCCCAGAATTAGGTGTGCTGCGAATCTAGGTTACAGCAATTTACGTCAGCGTGAAAACCTCCTAAGAAATGTTTTCTCTGCAAAGCCAAATGCGTTTAAAGTGAGTTCAAATGGTGAGAAACTCTCCTCTCCATATCTGACTATATTGTGTTAATATATAATCGTATCCCAAACCCACCTATATTTACCAGCCAGGCTCACTTGCTAGCTGCAGCTTGTCCCCAGAGCTTGCTTGGATTAGGGAGAATACCACAACAACATCATCTCCATCCAGCTCAGCTCTCCACTCTCCCACTATATAATATCTCTCCTCCAGGGCTAGGTAACAGACATGCACCCACCATCTCGACAGGACTATATATCTATAAGCTTAGCTGGACAAGGAGGTGGAAGTTACAATAACAGCAAGCAGTGGAGGAGGCAGTCCTGCTGGAGGGTGAGTCGCATCTATGAGCTCCTCACAAGAGCATTTCTCCTTCTCTCGTCTTCAAGTGGTCTTGTTTCCCCACCCTCCTAAGACCTGATGAGATCACCACTCTTGTGTTCCTTTTTTTGCCAGTGCTGGATTTATTTGCTGATATTTGCCAACAAATGGAAACATATATTGTGGATCTGAAGAGTGCTTTATCCCCAACTTTTTTGTGCTGTAATGCAGAGTTGGGTGCTAGTGATTAACGTTTACTTAAAATCTAATCTAAGGGTTTGAGTTATCCAAGAAAAGTGACAATGGATGCAAAAGTATCATTAATGAGGCGGCTATAAATCCTATTGAGAGTGTATGTTTATTTGTTAGTCCAAATAGATGGAAATATTGCATTTTTGAGATACTAGTGCAGTTCCTGTTTAAAACATGCCTGTTCAGAGCAGGCTGAATGGTTGGCCTTTCTGGAGACAAAAACACCAGGGGCAGACTTAACTGTTAGGCAAGGAAGGCAACCTGGGCCTGGGGCTCCAACTTAAAGAGCCCCAAACAGCTTCTGGTTTATTATGATGTTTATATATATATATAAATTTTTTTTAAAAAGTCTTGAATTGTTACTATTCTAACTCTTTGTACCCTTCCTGTTCTGATGCCGGTAGATGTGTTAGGAAGTTACAGGTCTATCTCACAACTATTTTATATTGCTGTGAAAACGTCTTCAAACAACTGGATTTATTCAAGTTTCTCACTAAATCTACATTTTACAAGATTACATTTGAACACATCATGATGAAGTTATAATTGTAATTGTGTATTGTAACTCAATGCTACCTCCATTAACAGCTGTTTGCTCCATTATCTAGCTCTGCAGGACGGCTGCTAGTAGCTAATGTTAACTAGCTTTCCTCCTGCAGACACAGATTTACTGTTCACAATGTTGCATGTACAGGGACAATTGGGTCCACCAGAGTGTTAAACCGCCGGTACCAGATCCAACATTTTATGGCTGTATCAGGAGTATTTGCAATACTGGTATCAGAACAACTCTAAATAATAATAAATAGGAAGAAGATGATGAAGAAGATATCAACACGGAAATGTCCATTTTATGTTTTAATATAGTTAGAACAACAATGATGATAAGAACAATAATAATTAATATCGATGAAGTGTAAAATAAATGACTTAAAGCATAAATAAACTAAATGGCGCAATACGCGCCAATGAGAAAAAAATCAAGGACACAGAAATGTCCAAACCAGTTTTCTCTTTTTACATAGTTACAATAAGTGTAAGGATATCTATTCTACCAGTTTGAGCTTTTTTGACACTCTGGAAGCGGACAGGTCAGCTTGACTTGCCACAGCTTTCATTGCAGCCAGAGCAGCAGGGGATGCCCAAAGAATTTTCTAGTCGAGGAGAATTTCTGTACTTCAGCGGCACCTATGGAGGATTCCACCAAAGTTTGTCCACTGCTTAAGTCCAGCTCAGGATGCGCCCCTGTGCTGTACAACTGAACAGGGCCTTCGATATACACATCTAGTCCACTTCAGGAGCAATGTCTATCCAGCCAGCTGAAGAGACTAGTTGTGCTTGGTCCTGGGTGTATGATGTATTATAAGCAGCTTGGAGCTAGTGTTAGGAAGTCAAGTGGGTCATAATTGATCTCCAATATCTATTTTGTGTTGCTGTGAAAATATCTCCTTTATAAAAAAATAGATTTAGTTTATTTTTTCTCCAAAAACTACATTTTAAAAGATCATTCTTTTTATTATTTTTGAATGGAATATGAATGCCGTTCGCACAGCTGTTGCTGCTAACGTTACTAGCTCTCCTCCTGTCAATTTTAAGACGGATTCACAGATCATAATGTAGCATTATCAGGGATCAGTGACTAGAGAGCATCAATGCTAATCTCCAGATTGCATATTTTTACTGAATACAGGCCGATAACAATTGTCAGTTAACCTTTATGTCACACTATGATGGTTAAACGGTATAATTTAATTTGCTGTTGACATGACTCCCTGGTCATTTTCTATATCCAAAATGCTCCCACTGCTGATTTAAGGCCCTTTCTTGGTGGCTATAAGGCCAGAGTTTTGGTTCCTTCCGAACTCTTCTTCTCAACGCTTTAAGTGAGCGTCACTACTCTCAGACACACAAAACAAGCCGGTGCACACATGCATCTTACATGACACGCGCAAGAGATTTCACCGCACAGTAACAACGTGTCTTTTCACAGATTAACAATCACAATGCAGGAATCAGGACACCATAGATATCGTAGATTCTTCAATTCTTGCGGTTATGAAACCGTGAAATATATATCCACGGTCATGGCAAAATCGTTTAATCGCAACAAATTATTTTAAATAATTTTATTTATGCCTAGTTTTATGTGCAACAAGCTGGAGAGTTAACAGTTTTTTGACCAGTAAAAATGTTTTTGAAAGTTTCAACACCAACAATTCTGGTAATTCAATACCATTAATGGTACTGTTATTATGTATCAGACAGAAAGGTGGCAACTGTTTAACTGTTCTATTAACAAGATACCCAGTGGTACATCAGCAGAGCATAGTGTTTAGCTGTCACTGGCTTCAGTGAGGTCTGTTGTTAGAAAGCAAAAATGAATTAATTTCTTAGGTGTGCTATACCTCACATGATCAAAACACAACTGGATTTTTTCATTTAATGTTATGTTCAAAACTTAATAGCAGCACTAGACATAAAAAACATTAAATTTGCTAAATTTTTACTGCTGTATAGAAGGTATTCTCCATCTTCCTTTCTCCTGTGTGTCTACAGAAATGGAAGCAGCTGTCCAGGCTGCAGCGGAGCCTTATCCTCGTTCTCCTGTTTATCTGTGGAATTGCTTCCTATCCTGCTGTTACTGAACACCTCAGAGGTAAGGCTCCGACACATTAAACATGTCCCATGGTTAGGGATGGGTATCGTTCCAACTCCATACTGCTTCTCTTATTGATTGTCCTCATCGGTTCGCTTCGTTATCCATATCTTTATCATTTCTTTTTCATTACTAAATAATTGGATTTTGATATCTCTCTATTTAAAGAAATTGAGAGCATGGTTGAACTGGATCTTGTTTTTAGAGCAGAAACGGTAATGTTTACAACAGCAAAGTCACTATATAATAAAACGGTAATATTTCACTGGAAACAAATTGAAATTGCCAGTATGATAAATAATATCCCTAATGAAAAAATATCCCTCACATCCCAAAACTGAGTGATGTTTATGAAGAATGAAGAATTATCTGTCAGTCCTGTCATGAGCCTGATCCACTGGCATGCTGTCAGAGCCACCTAATAGTTGGAGTTGCTGAATGCCAACAGAATAGAATAATCTTTGTTAAAGGTGCATATTGACCATTCATCACGTTGTGGGGTTCTGATCATAACCTTCAGTAATCATTAGGCCAGCATGCCCCCCTTAAGCTATGTTATTGAACCACTGTAATACTTTGATACTCAACCTTTTTGTCTGTGTTTTGAGGCCCTTCAGATGGAGTCCAAGACAGTAACAGTGTCCTGATGCCCGTCATTCCTCATATGTTACCTGAGCCTGTCAGCCAACCACCACTACCAGAACAAACATCCCAGGTTTCTATTCCTCTGCTTGTTTTCTTTAAAGGTAGCACAGGGTTTATAAAAGGGATTGCAGCACCAAGTGTGGAACATTTTCCTTTTCTGATGTGACTTGACTTGATTTGTTTATTTTACGGAAGACCCGAGAGGCAAGTGACAAAAAAAATGACATGATCAATCTTCTTTTCTGTTTTTGGGTCTTTTTTTCCTTTATACGATAGATAGAATAGATAGACTAGAAAGGATGAGAGAGGGCACAACACCAGCAAAGCGCCACAAGTAGGAACTCAGCCTTGGTACATGGGCGCCCCCTTTACCAGGTGAGCTACCTGGGCAGCCCAGGTGATCTATTTTTCAAAAATATGTTTGTGTTAAAACTTAAGAGTAGGTAAAAAAAAAAAAAAAAACGTTTTGCCAGAATAATCTTTCTAAATTCCTTATTTTTCTATTTTTTTTATAGTTTTGTCAGGTGAAATGAAAGTTTTGTCAGAATAATTGTTATGTTATAATACTCATTCTGGCCACAAAAACCTCAAGAGCACCACTACCCCATATTCTAAAACGAACTATGAACAGGGTTTTCCATAAGCGCCGGCTGTCAGCTAGATGGCTGGACATTAAAACACTTCTAACTGACTTACTTTCTTACTGTTTTTTAAATTTTTTGAAGTGAGTTGCTTCTTGCCATATTGATGAAAGGGGAAACCCAACCCAACAAGTACTGTTGGGTGGTGTTAGCCAGCTAGCATTATCAGCTTGGTCATTCCTGAGATAAGCACCAACCTATGGGTGGCTGTTGCTCAGTGGGTAGAGTCCTTTTAACCACAAAGTTGGCAGTTCGATCCCCGGCTCCTAATGTCTGCATGTCAAAGTGTCCTTCAGCGAGACACCGAATCCGAGTTGCTCCTCTGGGGCTTTACTGTTGTGCGGTTAGCCTGCCACAGACAGACTGCGGTCAAGGGAGCCATTGTTTGCTTACACCCTGCCGCTTAGATTTTGATGCTTGTCTATTTGTTGTGGTGCAGTATAGGTGCTCAGAGCAGCCAAGAATGAACCATATTTCAGCACTTTCTCACATTTAACACAAAACAACGCTATATTGCACAACATACTGTCCCCCCTCAACCCCCAATATTTGCCTTCTGCAACAGCTGTGGCTGGAGGCATTATATTTCGGGATATCCGTCTGTCCTTACATTCCAGTCTCGTGAATGCGAGATCTCAAAAGGCCAAATGGTCAAAGGTTAAGGTCACTGTGACCTCACAAAGCACTTTTTTTGCCATAACTCAAGAATTCATATGCCAATTATGATAATTTCACACAAATGTCTTGGATAAAATAATGAAGTGGTAACATTTTGTGCAGACGTGGATGTAAATTGCCGCATGACTGGCTGGCGGAGGCCTACAACCGCGAGGTGGTAATTCTAGTTTCCACCTCTTTCACAGCTGAATAACAAACCGCAAAAACTAGGGCCACAGACACTCAGCGATGGCCCAACATTGGCCGATAGCCGACCAACACCCTTGTGTGTCAGGGCCTTTAGGGAACTAATCAAACTGTTAGAGCGAATATTGGCCAACAAGCATCGGTGACCAATTGCTTGGAGCACCGTTCATTTAATTGGTTAAAAAGGTTGTTTTGTATCGCCTATTTGTCACAGAGGAAATTATCCAGTAAGAGAGGACTGCCCATCCTTCAGAATCATGTTCAGAAGAAGGCAAACGCTTCAGACATAGTGGTTGAGGACAAGGCAGCTGACAGCAAGAAAGAAGAGGAGGAGGGAGTCATCAGGTGAGACTTGCAGTGTGATCACCTGACTCAACTAAAATTAGTTTTGTTTACATATTTGTATTATTATTTCTTAATCCTGGGTGACTTTCAGCTGGCGTGGGGCAGTGATCGACACTGACCAGGCCACAGAAGGCACCAGGGATGGGGAAAATAAGGAGAATTCAACTGCCAACCAAAATGGAAAATTATCAAATAAGTCACGTATGTGCTGTTTTATTTACCGCTTTCTGTGTTTAACAAAATAAAAACAATTGTATCACAGTTTTTAGGAGGCATGACTGTGTTTGAGTGTGATCATGAAATCTAATATCCACTTTAAAATATGATTATAACATTTCAGTCACTTGTATCAGAGTCACTCTGTAGAATTGGATGGATTATAACTGGGCATCTTGTGTGTATTGTGTTCCAGAAGCTAGCTGGCTGGAGGCGGTGCAGGAAGCTTTCCTACATTCATGGAAGGGTTATAAAGACTTTGCTTGGGGCCACGACGAGCTCAGGCCACTCTCCAAGTCCTACAGTGAGTGGTTTGGCCTGGGTTTGACGCTCATCGATGCCCTGGATACCATGTGGATCCTGGGGCTTAAAAAAGGTAGACTGACCTTTGTGCCTTCCAACTTTGACCTTTTACCTCTTGACTAGACAATTGCTGTAAAACAGTGGTTCTCAACTGTTTTTGGGCTAGTGCTTCTGTATCCATTATCCAGGTCCCTTACCATTACAATGTTTAATAATTATTATTCTGTGTTATATCCTTAAAAAGTATGTAATTGAGTGCCAAGTAACATATTTGATTGAAAATGGCACTGTATTTATTTTGTATTGTTTTTCAGAATTTGAAGAAGCAAAGTCGTGGGTAGCCACAGAGCTCACATTTAACAAGAGTGTAGATGTCAACCTATTTGAAAGCACTATTCGCATCCTGGGAGGCCTACTGAGTACCTACCATCTGACTGGAGACACATTGTTCTTAGATAAAGCTGTAAGTCAACATGCGTGCACTCGTTTCTCAACGGCAAGCATATTTTAAGCACACTGAAGAATCACAAATTTGCTTCAAGGGGGCTTTACAATCTGTACACATACGACATCCTCTGACTTTTTGACCCGCTCATCGGTTCTGGAAAAACTCCCCCAAAAAACCTTTTAAGTGGAGAAAAAGGGAAGAAACCTTCAGGAGAGCAACAGAGGAGGATCCGGATCAGGATGGACAGAAGTACAATAGATGTCATGTGTACAGAATGAACAGCATAACAGAGTTATAATACATTCAATGCACATGACAGAAATGATTCATATGAGTAGCAGGCATGATGAAAAAGGGACAACTACCAAAAATAACAACGGTGGATATAGTATAATGATAATAAATATAAATCCAGTTGCTTCCTGTCCCAGCTTCCAATACCTGTTTGTGACTCTGCTTATGTGGATTCAAGTGATGAAAGGCAACTTTTCTATTAGTGTTTTACTCATTTCACTAACATTGTTAAAAACTCAAACAACATACTAATCTCCTGTTGTGCTTTCAAGGCGTTATAGCATATTAGCCTCCAAATTGGACTGGGGAGCATACAATGTCAAATGTAGTGTCTCATTTGTTTACCTCATTTCTAACAATGTGTAGAAATGAATGAAATTATGTTTTTTTTTTTTTATGTAGAAATAAATACTGCAACAAATGTTTATTTTCATTATCAATTAATCTGCCATTTATTTTCTTGATTAGTTGGTGATGAAATCCCCAGGTGACGTCTTTTTGATATGTCCGTATTGGGTCAGAAACCCAAAGCTAGTAAGTGGCATCATATAAAACACTGATAAGCTGGAACATGAAAATGATTTAGGTGTTTGTGATTGAAAAAACGATTTTAACACTTATTTGAACTGTTGCAGATTAGTCTTGTTAATTGACCAGGAGATTAATTGACAAATGGTATCATCTGCAGGAATGCTATATATATATATATATAGCACCTTTTTGTAACATTAAACTGATATTGTTTTGGCATTACTGGCTTTTTATTACTAACATTCACTTGAGCAAACTACGTACACATGGCAAAGATTTGCACCACCATGATATTTAAAAATCTAATTTGAAGGTTAATTTAAATAATTTATTTAAGTCCGTCATGGTACACTTTCATTTGTGATTTATTAATTGCCTTTTAGCTTCAAATGCCTGCATGTAATCTGCATGCCTACTACTCATATGAATCATTTATATCATATTTATTGAATATGGTGTTCATTCTGTTCACATGACATCTATTGTACTTCTGTCCATCCTGATATAGGATCCTCTGTTGCTCTCACCTCTTTCTCCTCGTTAAAAGGTTTTTTTGGGGGAGTTTTTCCTGAACTGATCAGAGGTCCTGGGACAGAGGATGTTGTATGTGTATAGATTGTAAAGCCCTCTGAGGAGAATTTGGGATTTTGGGCTATACAAACAAATTAATTGAATTTAATTGAATTCTTCCTCTACAGAAGGACATCGGCTCCAGGCTGATGCCAGCTTTCAACACTCCGTCCAAGATCCCCTACTCTGATGTGAACATCGGGAAAGGCACAGCCCACCCTCCTCGTTGGACCTCAGATAGCACTGTGGCCGAGGTAACGAGCATCCAGCTGGAGTTCAGAGAGCTCAGCCGCCTCACCCAGGAGCCACAGTACCAGGTAAGTGACCATGACATAAAACAAGTCGATCCAGGCTCTGCCCAGAAATAGATGCTTAGCTTTCCATGTGTAATTTCACGAACCTAAACTTACTGTCTCAAAGGAGATGAGACACCAAAAATAGCCAG
Source organism: Ophiodon elongatus (assembly GCA_016806645.1). Classification (NCBI taxonomy): domain Eukaryota; kingdom Metazoa; phylum Chordata; class Actinopteri; order Perciformes; family Hexagrammidae; genus Ophiodon; species Ophiodon elongatus. The sequence continues at coordinate 291,296 of JACSYO010000878.1, read as the reverse complement.
CAGGGAGCATGGATGTTTTTTTTTAAGGCAGGTGGAAATGAAATTCAACTAAATTTATTTTGTATATCACAAATTACTAATTTGCCTCAGAGGGCTTTTCAATCTGTACACATACGACATCCTCTGACCTTTGACCCTCACATCCGTTCAGGAAAAACTCCCCCCAAAAAAAACTTTAGCAGGGAGAAAAAGGGAAGAAACCTGACGGAGAGCAACAGAGGAGGATCCCTCTAGTGCAGGAGTGTCAAACTCATTTTCACCCTGGGCCACATCAGCATTATGGTTGCCCTCAAAGGGCCGGTTGTAACTGTAAAAATGTATAAATGTAACTACTCCCTAACATATTGTCTCTACATTTGATTATTGTTTATTCAAGTGTAAAAATATAGTACATGCATTTATATAAATGTAATGTAAGCAAATTTCTCTGTTATTATAACATACATCCTTTTTAATTTAGGTTTAAGAAACCCACATTACTCTATCAAAGATAAAACTTTTAAAGAAAATAACAAAGACAAATATCATCAAACACACATTATGACATTAACTTTGTTCAAAGCTTTTTTTTGTCACAGTTGAGAGGAACATAACTGGTACAACACATAATTGTGAGCTGCTAAAAACACGTGTGACAGATGTGGTCTGGGGCTCACCTGCTCACACACCTTTATGCGGTGTTCACAACAAACGTGCTGCAAAATATTCGCGCGAGTAGATTACAAACAAAGTCAATGCCCAGACGCGAATGGATGCGAATAACGTGAATTTCCGCCTGGCGACGCGAATGACGCTACGCGAAAAATTTGCGTGACGCTGTGTCTTTAAAGCCAATCAGCGTTGAGAAGCTCCGCCCGTCATCACTGACGTCATGCCGTTGTTGAATCAGAAACTATGGAGGAGAAGTCGATAGTCTGGAAGCGGCTTCATCCAGATGCAGCTCCTGGAGAAGCTGTGTGCGGCTACGGATAATATTATATATATTATGTGTATATATATATTATGAACCCAGACACGAGGGTGTTTGATGTTCCCACGTTTGTGGGACTTCCACAACATGTACAAAGCAGAAATAGTAGTTATTTATTCTATGGTGGATGACAGAAATTAACTATTTCCACGGAGATAAGCCATGCCCCCTCTCTGGCGCATCTAGCGCAAGTGAAGCAAAAATAACCACAAATAGTCCGGAGAGGAAACTCACGTGAGGAAACTCACGTGAGGAAACTCACGTGAGGAAACTCACGTGAGGAAACTCACGCGAATATTCGCAACGCTTTTGGTGTGAACGCAGCATAACGGCAGGTAGGATGCCGTTCATTCGCGGGTCACAAAATCGACATGCATTGTGGGAGATGTAGTTTATGTTCACTGTACATTGTAAAGCAGCATAGACTTTAATTTGAAGACAATCATATTCCTTTCGAGCTCTCGCGGGCCACATAAAATGACGTGGTGGGCCGGATTCGGCCCGCGGGCCTTGAGTTTGACACCTGTGCTCTCGTCTATCAGGATGACAATACTAATTGTAATACAATTAATAATAATTTAAAGCTGCAAGCAGCGATGAACAGGTCCTCGCATCTTTGCGCACTTCGGGGGTCCTGGCAGTACGCTGGCTTGCTCGGCCGAGAACGTTCGCCCACTAGTCAGATGTTTGTTTTTTTTCCCGCGTGGAGTGCGTGACGCAGGAAATTACGCTTTGAAAATACTTCACCAGTTCCTGTATCCGCTGTGTGGCGCTAGACGACATGCTCAACAACATGCATCATGTTTCTGTATGTGAAGTGTAGACCACGTCATGTAACTCCGATGCCGTTTGTCACGTAATGCTGATTTCCTTTCGCCAGTAGGTGGCGCTTTGACTTTGAGTGAAAATAAAGAATTTTGTATTCCCTAGGAGGAGTTCGTTAAAGTGTAGCGCTTAGAAATGGGCAAAAATGTCATATGTAGGGTAAACATAGCGCTGGGGCTAATCTTGCAAAGCCAATTCAGAGATAGAGTCGACCATTTGAGACTAATCTACGTCATGAAATAAAAAAAGGTTAACGCCCTCTAATCAGACCCCCCTCTCTCCACATTGTCTATCGCGTTTACGTTTTAAATAACCACTGGATAGCATTATGACTGTAGGTCGCAGGCGACAGCGGTCCACAGTGGACGGGTCTCTACTGAAATCTGTATGATTTCATCTGATTTCAACAGAATCCGACCTGGTGGCAACGATGACAAGCATTCAAAATAGCTATATAGAAATAGACAATCTTCTCACTGATGCTCTCGTTTGTATGTTGCATATAGTCATCAGTATTAGAATGAGACCTGTAACCAGTTTAAAGTTCCTCTCAGTAACTTTAATGAAAAGATTCTAAGCCAGTATTCCAGTGATTATTGCTGCATGAACATGTGAACATGAGTGGCTGGGGTTGATTTGCAGCGTTTACTTGCAGAGCTCACCTCAGGAAACCGTTCTGACATCTTTTGTCGACAATGCAGTATTTAACATTGCACAAAACAATGTTGGATGCATTTGTGGACTCTTTCTAAAATAGAATCTAAAATGCTGATATTTAAATCTGTTTCCCAATAAATAAATAATTGATTGATAGAAGTCTGTGTTCCAGTTTTTTCGGTGAGTGAAATTCTAAATTTAGTATAGTATTTAGATTTGGCACGTCACAAATTCATAAGCCAATCACTGTCTGATATGGAAATGCAACGCAAATCATCAGGGAAACAATCTTCAACACAACACCAAAGGAACCTGAAACCCCAGTGTAGAGCAGACTTGTCCTTACAGAGTTAATAAATTGGCCAGAGTTTGCTGTCAAAACTTTCCCTATGCTAAAGCAAACATGGTGTGTACAGTTTATGGATGTAAACCAGACCCTGGAGCTTCCTTTCACCATCTACTAAAAAATCCCGATATTTGTTGTTGTATGTTACACAACCACTATGCTGTGTCAGTATGAATGCACTCAAGAGCTAGGATTGGCCAGGCGTCCATGCTTGCCAAGGTACTGCTAACCTGATTTGTTCTGGTCCTATGCCCTGACCAATGGGCTATCCTGACCCTACTACTTGAGGTCAAGGCTACCTTAACCAATCGTCTCTGCCTAAACCAGCCACGCAGAGCCAAGAAGAGCAGTGGGATTCATAGTTGCACGTCAGCCACTGCCATTTAAGCTTAAACAAGATGGTCAATGGACTGTACTTGTATAGCTCTTTTCTGGTCTTCCGACCACTCAAAGCGCTTTAACACTACATGTCGTCATCATCCACCCAATCACACCCATTCATACACTGATGGGAGGAGCTACCATGCAAGGTGCCACCTGCCCATCAGGACTAACTAACGTTCATACACTGTAGGCACAGCTACAGGAGCAATTTGGGGTTAAGTGTGTTGCCCAAGGACACATGGACTAGCGCAGGCGGGGATTGAACAGCCGATCCTCTGCTTGAAGGACGACCCTGCTCTACCACTGAGCCACAATCACCCAAGATAAACAAATAAAGATGCTAACAACATTAACCATTCTGATATGTCTGCTAGGTGCACAACAGACTCCTCGGTCTTGACTCCTTGGTTGAATCTCTCTGAGGTTTACTCCAACAGAGAAAACAGACCAGGGGCAGAAACTATCGTTGCAGGTCAGTCGTGGAGCTGCATGCCACCACCTTGATGCATACTGCTCAACCTAGCATTTCACCCACCACTAGCGGTGGTGGGTGAAATGAGGCCAGATCCAGAATTTCTCAATAAGGGAGGAGTAGATGTGTTTTTAATACGTTAAAGCTTTTCTGGAGGGAAACCTTGAAAAAACAAATCTTAAAAATATATATTTTTTAAGGGCCTGGCACCCGCTGGGCTTTCAATACACTCAAAAGAGGAGCGATGCTGCAGACCTGACTTGACTGTTCACTAACTGTTTAACAGTACCCGATGTGTATATAGTTTATTTTGTATATAATCGCTGTTGTTAAACGGCAGATACAGACGCTGTTATTCAATTTTCTGATTTGTTCATTTGTGCTACAACATTTGGTCGACAATATATAAAAATACTCCTGCACAGTCTTCTTCATTACTTTTTATTAATTAATGTTTTTGGTCAGAACTTCATCAGGTTGCTTTTAAAGACTGGAGAGCACATCTTAAATAGGTTAGTGGACCAATCAAGTTGAGGACATCACTCAATCAAGTATCATAAATATATCATGGCACATAAGCCTACAATATGATAAAAATAAATAGAAAGCAAGTGAAGAAGACAGTGTGCAGAGTTTTGTTCTATATTAAATACCCTAGTATAATGTAACACATTGATACCGCCCAAGTCTACTGTGAAGTTATTTTGAGTCACAAAAATCCCCTCAGTTGAATTCATCTGACCTCTGACCTTGGTTTTCTAGGCTGCGGTTGCTGAGGTTATGAAACAGGTCCACAAGCTGGACGGCAAGCTGGATGGTCTCGTGCCCATGTTCATCAACACAAACAACGGACAGTTCACCCATCAAGGCATCTACACACTGGGAGCCAGAGCAGACAGCTACTATGAATACCTGCTGAAGCAGTGGATCCAGGGAGGCAAGACGGAGAACCAGTGAGTCAGACTAAAGACACTCTGTGTTCACTTTCACATGAACGAATGTGACCATTTGAAAGGTGATACCTTAAAGGGCCTTTAAATGGTTAGCCTGAAGTCTTATTTCATCCATCCTATTGTCCTGCAACTGGACATTAACCAGGAGGAGGCTAGGTAGTGTAGTGGCCTTAGGTCCTTGCTGGGTTAGCTTAGCTTATAACTCGGTGGCCTCTGGTCTGGCTGTGTGGTTGGAAGATGTTGTGGTCCGCTGCACTTAATCCAATTCTCACGCTTCCTTTTCCGATGTTTATGAGCTTATGTCTGTCATTGCAATACGTGCCCCAGTAACAGAGGTGAAAAGACAAAAATATTAAAACAAAAAGGGGGGAGTGGCGACACCGTGCTACATCATCAGATCAACCAGAAGGCCAGCCTCTGGAACCAACAGACAGCTGCTGCTGGTGGTGGAGTTGTAACACATGTCAAACTACACAATGAACCTACATGTGTGACAAGCCATACTGATTTCAGCGCTCTCTTGTCAGAGTTGGTCAGACAGATAGTTGTGATGTACCGTATATGGTCACTGTGGAAATTAGATTGTTTGAAGAGTTAAATGATAATTACCGTACGTTAAAAATGTGGTTTGGTTGTTGAAGCACAAAAATTGGCAAAATATTTTAAAAGCTGAAATATGGCTGCATGCCTCGGGAAATGAAAGATGTCACTTTACAAGTAGATAGTAGTTCTTAAGCTTAAGAACTGTCCCCCTTTTTTTGCTTTGTTTTCTCCATCCTGTCATGTAGTGGTGGCACTGACTGACATTTGTCTGGGATTTTAGTGAAGCCCCAGGGTGACGTAAACGGCTTCATCAGGATTTTCTTCAATTTTACAAATTGCTTATATATTGTTTCTTTCCTTGTTCTTTTAAATCCTGGTTCAGATGCTGGTCGTAGAGAAAGACCAGTCCAAATAGGTATCGCTGCTCAGGGTGTCTACTTTGATATATGATTGTGTGTCATTAGTCCAATTAGTGATGACGGAATGTGACTTCTTGACGGTCTCATAGCCTGAGGAAAGAAGCTGCTATATAGCTGCAATATTACTAATGCTCCGTAGATGGATGCTGTTTTAATCACAATCTGTAGAGCTCTCCTGTCCTGGGCCGTGCACATCCCATTCCAGTTTGTAATGTTTCCAGTCCGGATGCTTTATATTGCTCCTCTGTAAAAGTTAACAAGAACTTGGCACGCTAATTTTGAATTCTTAAGTTTCCTTAAATGGGACGTATCATGCGCAGTTTCAGGTTCATCTTTGTATTTCAGGTTTCTACTAGAACATGTTTAAACATATTTTTTAGATATCATAGTCCGTCTGAATATACCTGTATTCACCCACCATCTGAAACTTTCCGTTATAGCGCCTGGCTCTTTAAGCCCCTCTGCTGAAAAAGCCCATGTACCTTTCGAAAGGGAGTTCTCAAGCCATGAGCGATATATTCTTATGAGCCTGCATGTGACGGAGGAAGAGGAGCCAATTAAATCACATGTTTTCTGATCTAGACTGCCCACAAAATCCTGATTGGTTGTCTTATGTCATAGTTTGTGGGTTGGTCGGCAGTCCAGATACACAAATATATGGGCACAAGCACCCCTCATGAAACGGCTGTTTATGAGCTTTCTTCTCCAGGATGGAGATTTGAGGACCATTTCAGTTGTTTGTGATGCTGATTCCCAGGAACTTAAAGCTGTTAACTTGCTCCACCTCAGCTGCATTGATGACAGGGGTGCGTGTCTTCGCCTCCTTTTAAAAAAAATAAACAATCAGCGCCTTGGTTTTACTAACGTTGAGCAGTAGGTTGTTCTCTGAGCTCCACTCTGAAGGTTGTTTTCCTCTCTATATAAAGTCTCATTGTTGTTTGTAATACGTCCGATGACTTTAGTCTCTTCTGCAAACTTCAACAGAGCTCTCTTCATGTTTGGGGTAGCAGTCGTGGGTGAACAGTGTGAAGAGGAGGGGGCTGAGCACATAGCCCTGGGGGGCTCCGGTGTTCCACACTAGAGTGGAGGAGGTGTGGCTGCTTAACCGACCGGCCTGCAACTGGATTTTAGGACTTCATCGCAAATCGCATTCTGGTACCACACTCTGGGGTCTAGGTTTACCAATCGGTATCATGGGGGAGATTGTGTTGAATACTGAGCTGAAATCATTCTGAGGTAGGTGTTTTCGAGAGGTGTGAAGGCTGAGTGGAGGACAGATGCATCCCTACTAGATATTTTTTATTTCAAATGGACCAATATTAGACTTTATATAAACACACTATATCAGCAAGTGTCATATGAAGAGATATAACTCTGTATTCTACTCTTTCAGTGCTGGCAGTATTTGGTTACTTTGACTGTCAGTAGGACTGATGAAAGATTCTAAAACTGGAACAACAATCCCCTCCAGACACTCAGCAGCACTCTAGGGCATAGGCTTAGATTAAGCAGCTTTGAATGTCTGAGTTATCTGTTGGAATTGTTTTTTGTATCACTGCTGGGTTTTTGACCTACTTTAGTTGGCATGTACATTGGATTCAAAATGGCAGTCAAAGGAGGATTTAATAATGTACTCATTATTTAGGGAATATATTTGATGGTCAAGCTTCAGGCAATACATATTACTTAAACAATAATCTACTTCATATCTGTTCAAGGGGAAACAATATTTATTGTATATTGCATAGGAAACTGTTATCCTCATGGGTTTGATTTCTGGATGCATTCACAACCTATGTTCTTCTATACATCTGGAGCCTTAGGGAAGCTACATTCTTCTTACCTACCACTCTCCATGTACTACTCTGGTTGAGGAAGGGTTCCGCACACAGCCCGCCATGTTTAGGCTTGTTAGAATTTGACGATAATATAGACGACGTGTTCAGCCCTCCGGATGCTTGCTAAAGATTCCAAGGGCCAAGTGCTCTACAGTTGAGTTGATGTACAGTCAAACAATGTTATGAAGGTGGATGGATGAGTATGAAGGCTATGATCTATTGAATCAGTCCAGAATTCATCAAGAAAATAATTAAATATATTTTAAAAATCACCACTTGGTTAATTGGAGGCACCAATCAGGTATACACAAATAAAAATATATTTGGAAATTCTTTAAATTAAATGTTCAGAATTTCAAATTCCCACACCGTTTAATGCATTTTCAAGTCTTATGTAGTCATACATACTTTCAGCTTGAAACTCCACTCAATCATTCATACATCCTGGGTATTATTTATTAAATAAAAAAAACATTAAATAATTATTCAAGTTTATTTGAAGCTTAGTAGAAATTACCTCAGATTTTTACATTACAGTAGTGTTTATGGGACAGAATGTTTACAACCAGTGTGTGACATAACCCTCCAAGTATATGACATCAGCCTCATCGTGAAATCACGTTGTGCAGAACGGGTTGAGTTGCACTTATTTTTCTGAAAGGACAACACGGAGGCATTCAAACTTTAAAACTTGACAAAGGCAGCGCATAACAGATCCACATTTCTAACTTCCACAATTTCTCCCAGTAAAGTACCATAGTAAAGTATTCACACGGTAATTTCTAGTTGATAGCATTCACGTCTCAAAAGAGTTGCGTTCTTCACTCTACTCCCTGTCGACTGTCACTGTCACTATGTGTTAATTTTGCCGTTATTGTTCAACACGGAATGTTGTTTCTGATGTGTCATTCGGTGTCTGTGTGTTTTTAGACTCTTGGAGGACTATCTGCAGGCAATAGAGGGTGTAAAGAAGAACCTGTTGCAGAAGTCTTCACCTAATGGCCTCACCTTTGTTGGAGAGATCTCACATGGACAGTTCAGCCCTAAAATGGTCAGTAATCCTCAAGGTTTTCCTGCTGCTCTGTAATCTTATAACTGAACTTTCTTTTCCCTGTCAAATGAAAATCAATTTGAATGTTCCTTCCTGTTGGTCCAAGTCTGTTCCAGTCTCGGACAATTTGTGTGGACAGTCAGCAGATACATTCATTAACTGTGTCTTGTTGAAAGACTGTAATGCTTGTCTTAACTGTCCAAAAAGGGAAGTTAAAGGCTAACTAGTGTGGTGTTCTGGGAGGGTGGTGCCAAATGTATTTTCGAACATATGAATCTTTAGCCTGTGAAGCCTACAAACTGCATAAGAACAGTCACATCACCATTTAATATGAAATCCATAAACACAACCACCTTCACCACATAAACACAAAAAGTAAAATCAATACCAAAGAAAATAAGCCGGACAAAGAAATTCAAACCACAGGTAGGTGTAACTAGCTGGCGTCATCTGACGGATTTTAGTCTCCATAAGTCGAGATCCAGTGAGCCTATATCAGATGACTGGGTCACAAGGTGATGGACAATGAGGTGAGTGATCAAAACAAAAGCTGTCGGACAGCACCAAGAAAGTTGAATATAGACACTGGGTGACTGGCTTCTTTTCTCTGGTTCTTTTACACACTCCTTACTGCAATAAAACATTCACGAGTAAAAAGACAATACTTTATCAATACATCTGTTCAACAAGCATGAACATGTAAACAAAAGAGAAACACAGGACAGGAGGTCTGAGGACAGAGGACAGGAGGAAGTGATGCTGTTAGTTAGTCCTGATGGGCAGGTGGCACCTTGCATGGTAGCTCCTCCCATCAGTGTATGAATGGGTGAATGATAATAAGTAGTGTTAAAGAGCTTTGAGTGGTCGGAAGACGAGAAAAAAATCTATACAAGTACAGTCCATTTACACAGTTCACATTTGAAAGTCATTGCTTTGACACCCTACCCAGTCTGACAAGGTTCCTCTTCTCCTGTATACAGTGTATTCTCCCCGGGACTGATGTGTGCCCCTCTTTGATGTTATATGGATACAGATATAGATCAATTCACTTCATTTGGTTTTAGTGCAGTGTCTAACAACCTGGCTCTCACGGCCTTGACAAAGTTGGATTTCAAAGAGTACATGAAGTGATTTATTTTCACAAAAGTAACAAATGTATTCTCGATACAAAATCCAAAGACATGGGATGTGTACACATGTAGTAGCACGTGTGCTCGGCCTGCCAGATCGGCTCAGGGTCCTGCCTTTCCAGATGACATCACACATTATGATTGGCTGTATATGGGAGAGACTAAACTGACTTGCTGGGTGCCCTTACTCTGCTTCTGATTGGCTATACCCTTCCAGGCCATTGCCAAACGCTAACGTTAGCCTAGCTATGATGATAAACGGCTCTACAAACTAGACAGACCCAGGAAGAGAGCTTTTGCCCCCGTAGTCTGAAGGTAGGCTACCCAGTCCGAACAACAAGAAGTTGTTTTTTCACAATTTGCGTTTGCGATTTCATCATTAAATTCACTTCAGAGAATTTGAGGCGAGAAATCTGTGTAGATTTCAAATAATGGCAATTTCACGAAGATTTATGGCGAAACTAAAATGTGAGGTCTGCGGGGTGTCTACGGCTGAGTGTCCGCTGCATCCCTGAGAGCCTTCCCTCAACATGCTCTGTAGGGCTCTCTCACCAGCTATGACAGCCCTGGTGAGGCCAAATTTTTATGTTTCAACAGAACATATGAAGAGTTTGTTTTACACTTATCTATTTGACACTTTTATTATTATTATTATTATTATAGGGCTTGTGAGACAGTCACAGTGGGTGAGAAGAGAGCCAGAGAAAACGAAAAGTTTAGCAGTGGCCTGGAAGTGCATAGCCAATCAGACGCAGAGTAGGGCATCTCATAAAGGCGTCCATCAAGTCAATTTAGTCTCCCACATACAGCCAATCATAATGTGACGTCATCTATAAACGCAGGGCCATGAGCACATCTGGTACAACAGCCATAAGGCCATCAGGCTGCACAGAATCAATCACTGGCGATCGCCGCACAATGCATGGCGGTTAGATTTGTTTCTGACTTGATCCCGACCATTGACTGAATCTAACAAGCGGACGTATCATCGTGGCGTCACCCATTGGTTTGTGGACTGCAGTTATGAAGCCTCAAGTTCGGCGATTTAGCCGTCACCATGTTGGCTTTTTGCAAGCAATAAATGGAAGTTACCATATTCGGAATGCGGCGTAGTGACACCGGATACGGCAGCCACCTGCCAATCACAGTAACCCCACCCTAAAGCATACCTTGCTTTATGATCTATTTTAATTGGGACCATCATTTACGAAATGAACATCATGCTGTACTGAAAAAGACTAAAGATTGAGACCATAAACTCATGTTTACTGAGGGAGTAAATCAAGAGAGAAGTAGAGTCATTTTCTCAGACTTCTACACAACCAGAGGAGCCGCCCCCTGATGGACGTTAGAGAGAACGCAGGTTTAAGCATTGGCTTCACTCAGCAGAAACGGAGGTTGCCGCTTGACTATAGTGGACTGTATCTAGCTGTCTGGTAACTTTTGGCCCCTGGGTTTTTTCAGGACCATCTAGTGTGTTTTCTTCCGGGCACTCTGGCTCTCGGTGCCCACAACGGCCTGCCTGCTGATCACATGGATCTGGCCAAGCAGCTGATGGAGACCTGCTACCAGATGTACATCCAGATGGAGACAGGCCTCAGTCCAGAGATTGTCCACTTCAACATGCATCAGGGCAGCACCCGAGACATCGAAGTAAAGGTAGGGAGAGACGGTGTGGATACAGACGGTGTCCTCTTCTAATTATGCAGTAGTGTCTTTGGTAAACAGTCAGAATCTTGTACCCACAAACACAGTTTTTGTAATTCTGGATGAGGGCATTGTCTCGATGTCTGTAGAAGAAAATAAATGTGACCCAACCTTCTCACTGATCACATGCATAATGTGTGAGGATGTTAGGGACCGTGTTCTACAGTAGAAATGCAAAAAATCAGCTTCATTTGACGGTAAACAATGCTGCAAAGGTGGTTCTTAAATTACTGTTTGTGTCCCTTTTTGTATTTACTGTGATAGCTTGCAGACAGACACAACCTCCTACGACCGGAGACAGTGGAGAGTCTCTTCTACCTGTACAGGTTAACCAGGGACCATAAGTACCAGGACTGGGGCTGGGAGATTCTCCAAAACTTTAACAAGTACACCAAGGTCAGTAAAATGAAGGTTCTCTTCACCGATCTCTGATGACCCCTCACATGATATGGTTTTGTAACATCTGTTGTCATTAGTTCATGTTACACAGCCACATTCAGCTTACTTTGCACGGCAGACATCACAAGATCACACAAAAGAAGTGCTGTGTTTGTGTCCGAACAGCCTACAGCCCCCCTCTGAGAGAACACTCAGTAGGCTGTGGGCTGGTGACGTTAAAGCCAATGACTTTGAAAGGGGTCCTATACAGCAGGGGCAGCTTTGGACACCACTACCACTTGTTAAAGCGCTCTCAGGTGAGGTTAAGGTTGGCGGCCTTGTCTGTTGTGCAGCAGAGGCCTGTGATGGGGTGGAGGCCATGATTCCTGTCCCTTAGCTCCAGCTCTAGCAGCTCAGGGGCAGAAGGAGGAGGAGACCATGTAGTGACAGCACTAACTTAAAGGCTGGATATCAAATGCACTTTACAGGGACTTGCTGTGAAGACTGACCTTCGGATTCAGGATGTTTTGTGAACTAAAGCTTAGGATTCAGGCTCAGAAAAGAGACGGTTTGAAGCCAAACGTTAGTTCCTATGGTTTGGAGTGTGATTCAGCTCGGTCGGGTCTTTAAGATGCCTATATGCATCTGGCTGTGTTGAGGTATCGGTGCAGAACACACAGGACAACAGGCCAGCAATGCATTTCAACAACTGTAATTTCTTTGTATTCCCATCACATCTTAAGTGTTGATTAACAAACACTAATGGTAGTTAGTGTTTGTGGCTAGGATCTAAATGCAGTGACTGGCTTGTGGGAATGTGGACAAATCCCTTTGTTTTCCCTCAGGTTTCCTCTGGAGGCTACACCTCCATCAATAACGTTCGTGACCCGGACTACCCAAGCCCCCGAGACAAGATGGAGAGCTTCTTCCTGGGAGAGACCCTGAAATATATGTACCTGCTCTTCTCTGACGATCCCAACCTCATCAGCCTAGACCAGTATGTCTTCAACACAGAGGCTCATCCTCTGCCTATATGGCCCTCTGCTGCATAACTCTCTCACACACATACACACTCACACACACACACAGGACTTCAAATGGGAATTCAAAAGTGCACGTGTAAACACAACAAACATCTCAGGGTTTGTCTAACACCAAGATAATTCTTCCGCCTTCTGCCTCTGTGACTGGTAGTTGTTAAAACAACAACCCTGAACGCAGACCACAGCTGGAAAAAGCCTCCTTTTTACTGATTCAGTCAAGTGTTTGCTATGTGCTAAACACCACAGAAAAAACGACGAGAGCCCAGTTCACTTTGTGGCCTTGTTTATTTATTTGACTGGTTCTCGTTGCTTAGACTCTGGAAGAGAGGCAGAGGAAGGTTTCTGTCCTCCTGATCTCCAGTCAGCATCAAAGAACAACCTGATTGTGACTTGAATCAAAATGTCTTAATCTCATGATGACGAGGGGTTTGAAAACTGATCCTTTCAGATTACAGCTGCTCATGACTTAGGCTTCCAACTGTGCACATTCATTCCCAGCTGTGTGAAATAAAGCCAGTATCTGGAGGGACAGCAGGCCTTTGTAGCAAAACGTTCCCTGAGAGCAGCCAGCAGTCTGGACTGCCTGCTGCCCCTCCACCCTGACCTGCTGACACATTTTGTTCATGGCTGTGACTCTCACAGGGATGTGATAAGAAAGCTGTGTGTAATATAGTCGTTCAGTGCTCTGGCTAGAACTCTCAGATGCTTGGAACCGGAAATAAAGCCAGACCCCCCTACGGGGGCTCATGACATCTAGAAAATGTGACTCGCAGCGTTAAAAAACCCACTCAACCTCTTCAGGTCAAGCAGAAAACATTCCATGGAAAGCATTCACGCTGCAACATGATGGGATGGATGATATGATGATGAATCAACTTTTCATCCTGGTAACCAGGATGCAGCATTCACACAAGTTCAGAAGCATCATCAGCTAAATGTATTCAAAGCTCTATGGCTCCATATAGAGGAGGATACGTCAACCCAGTGGATGTCTGCCACCCTTCCTGGCAACCCTACATGATTATCTATGTAAAGGTTGTAAATTACTTTATTAAGCCATTCATTAAAATCAAAAATCTGCCTGAGACATAATTAGAAAATGGTAATCGTCCTTTTAATGTTCGAGCTGGCACTTATTAAAACTACAAATATTGGTGGGCGGCTTTTGTATGAATGCATCATATTCTAATAGATGAGCCCACTGTTTTACATCTGACATTTTAATCTGAAAAGTAACCAGTAACTCCAGCTGAGAAGTAAAGTGTACTTTGAGTTATCTGCTTGCCGTGTACACTGAGGTAGCTGTCCCTTCTGTCAGGCTGCAGTACGGCTGCTGCTGGATTTCCAAACACAGATAGAAAATGACAAACAATGTGATGCTGGATTTAGTCCACGTCACCTGCTCCTTACATAGTCTCTCTTCTTCACTCCCCTCTTTCTGGTTTCTGGTTGCATGGCTTTAATTCCAAACTTAAATAATAAATAAGTCTTCATCTGATCATTGTGAGAGGTGTTCACTCCTGCAGTGAACGCTGACGCCACACGGGGGCCGTCTGCCTGAAAGGAAATGACCCCACCTCTCCCAAGCCGCTTTATTCCATTTAACATAAATGCAGCGTCTGATTCCAGTTGTTGCCAAGCAGCAGATTTATTTATGAACTGTGAAGCTTTTGTTTTATAAAGATGGCACCGATGATTAAAACAGCTGCTCTTTTCACTGAATGTTCCATTTCTTTCTTCATCTTCCTTGGTAAGGTGCGAGGATCATTTCAATAGAAATGAAGCACACGCTATTGAAAGGTAGAACTGCAGGAAGCATTTGTAGTTTGTGTAGTAGCTGCAGCTGGCAGTCATTCCTGTAAATATTACTAGTTTACATCATAGCTCCACTTGTATTTGTTGAGTTATATTGAACTTTATGAATTTTAATCGAGACCAAACTCATCTTGTATTTTCGGTGTATTTTTTCCTCTGTGGTGTTTCACGTGTGCCTGAAATGTTGCTTCAGACAACATTCAAAAGACAACTTCTACCGTTGGTGTCCATTTCTATCCTTTCAAGCCCTTTCTTCCATCTACATACGTTGCTGCTTTGCTACAGTATATGGTCATTGGGATCACTATTGTTACCGAAGAATAACATAAGGATTTCTATTTTTCCAGCAGTCCCTCAAAGCAATCGTGAACATAATGCTAATCTCTACCCGGATGTCTTTTAGTGTAATTCCTGAGCCAAAGAAAAGCTGAGTGTTCAGCCCTGGTGTTTGATACTGTAACGATGAGAAGCCATTCCTCCAGAGCCACCTGTCGGGATAAAGATCCTCAGTGCTTTTGATAACTATTTCACCATTTTGGGTTTTGAAGTCATTGATGGATTCTCTTCTATCTTTGCAGCCACCAAGCAGTACACAATATACAAATGTCATTAAGTAGTGGTTCAATGTTTGTTTTTTTATTTGTTTTTTTATTTGAAACATACAAAATGTATTGTCACGCTGTGCAAAATAAACGCTGGATCACCTTTCATTTGATAAAACTGTAAAAATTAAAGAGATTTTATTAAACAGCAAAACTATGTTGACTATTGACTTAAACACAGTGGCCTGTTCCATAAAGCCAGAAAAAACATTTTGAGCCAAATGTTAAGATGTATTGGTTCCAGCTTCTCAACTGAGAATAGAAAGCGATTGTAACAAACATTTGGGCTTTTGGACAAAATGAAATGTTTATGAACCGTTTGTGTTATCTGACTTCTTTGTAATGTTTTGTCTATGTGGCATTTGGAAATATGATGGAGCTAATTTTTCTGTTTTTCCTGTAAATCTCCATGATTCATTTTGATTTTCCTCCATTCCTGCTGTGCTTCGTACTGTACAGACTAACGTTCATGTTGAACACGCTACATGTTCTACACCAACTTAGTATGCAGACAAGACTGGAACAGTTGTACAGTTAGTCCACCTCCGTGTTCCAGACTTAAGGTGAACTGTGCTTTAAAAGTGGCCGCTGTAATCTGGTCCGCTCCATCTTCACCCACTGTGTGATAAGGTCTGCTTCGGTCTTCCTGGCAATGATTACTGACTCTGGATCAGCATCATTAGATCCTCTGCATACAACGGATACATGTCAGATCAGACTTAGACTTGGAGTTAAGAGAATAAATGAAAAGTGAAGGATGCCAACAGCTTGCTGTACCTCAGATCCAGATGATGGGCTCCTCCAGAAATGTTGACGGCTATCAATGATGAGCTCAAGGACTTGCGCACCTAAACAGCAGAGAGCCGATTGACTTAGACTGAAAGCAGTGGCTTCATAGTTCACTTAAGTGTGCTCGCTCGGTTTAGTGCCTTACCCCTCCGTTTGCCCACGGGTCTAGATCTCCATTGGAGAAAATGATGTTGCTGGCTGTGGAGAGGGCTGAACACAAAGGGAGAGCTCATTAGAAACCACAACACTGGTGAATGCTCATTCCAAATACAAAACACTGTGATGGCATCGGACTGTCTCTGCCCTTGTTCACTATTTGATTCATTTCTAGCCCGACCATCCCTTTAGTCTGTGCCTCTTGTTGACCTCAGAGGTAGTAGTGGCCGTTTATCTCTGTATGAGAGGCAGTGCATGTGGTAGAGCGCAGGGCTCTCCTCTCACTTCCTGTGACTTCTGTATTTATTGTTTTCATTTCTATCTATTCATGAATTTGTTTGTTCTCATCAGTCTCTCCTGTAACTGCTACAAAATCTGAATAACATTGGGAAAAGCGACCATATGCCTAAATTCACCAGGTGTTATAAAAATGTCATGAACAGCAGCACAAGCCTCTCCATGGCCTCATTAACCAAGCCTGTCCCTCAGAGTCCTCGTCAGGGACTAGAGGAATACTAGCATTAGGACAGATCCAATGCATCACTTTAACTTTTCATCTCTAGATACCATGATATTTTATTATGCTCACCATCACCCCAGAACTGGGTCTTGAGCCAGTCAGGTCGTGGAACCACACCCCAGCGTTTGGCGCAGTAGAGCTGGCGGTCTGTCTCGGTGAAGGCCATGGGAGGAAACATGTCTGTCACATTGTTGCTCTCATAGCACAGATCAATCTCTGTGCACGCCTGCAACCCGAACAGACATGACACACACATATCACAAGTCAGAGGGCATTGTCTTTGTTTTTCTAATGGTTAACTATCATTTGTCAATTTCATCAATTGAGAACATTCAATTACAAATGTCTGTGTAGGTTATGCTCATTCAAGTACCAATTAAACCATCTCCTGTACTCAAGTTGAAGGTTTACTGTGCAGAGTGAGGTGGTTCTCCACTTTGACACCACGAGCAGGTAAGACCGGTCCATGTGTGAGTCAAATCTGAAATTGTAATGCAACCTCTCTGTATCAGGTAGGGGTTGTTAATGGCTTTCTGTATGCATCGCTCTGTGAGGATGATGTGTCTCTCCAAGATGTTTTGAGTCTAGACAAACTGTGGATGTACTGGGTGCTGTGGGAGTCTGTATGCGATTTGTGTTGCTATGTTTTGGATGGTTTGTAGTCTCTTGAATTGCTAAGCCTGTGACCCAGGCTGTTGCTGCATATTCAAAGACTGATGTACCATGTATGAGCACATTTTATTGTTACTGGGGATGGTCTTGCGTTTTCCAGAGTATTCCAGGGGGACGATATATTGATGACATGAGAGTGGTGGACATGTTCTCGTTGTTTTCAAGTTCTTCTTGTGTGAGGTTAAAAATGCTTTTTTCGTATTCTAAGCCCTGCTTGTTTAAAACAGGAGGTAGCCATAAAAAAGATAAAAAGGCATAGGGAAGTAAAAAACTAAAATAAGGTAGAAAAAAGTGAATCAAGTGAGCAGTCATTTGAGGGACTCTACTAATCAGCCTTTATAGAGACGGACGATGAAACTCTCTAGAACCAATACCAGCTGATAACGATCGGTGGCCCATCGATCAGAGAAAGACATTTACAACACAAATTATTAAAATTGGATAGATATAGTGCCTCATGCGGCACCAAAGCTCATTGAGTCAACAGAGCTCCTCTTGTATGTTTCGTCAATTTATTAACAGGTTAGTTAAACCGGTTCCTTACCGGTTAACGGGTGTTGGGCTAATGAAAGCATAGTCAACATTAACCGAAACTGACATTGATAGAAATGATGAACATTTTTAAATAGTTTTAACCAAATACAGGGTCATATGGCCCAGCCCTACGACCAGTGGGTAAAAATGTTATCAATGGTAAATGGACTGTACTAGTATGACGCTTTTCTAGTCTTCCTGCCACTCAAAGCTCTTTAACACGTCATCATTCACCCATTCACACCCATTCATACAATGATGGGAGGAGCTACCACGCAAGGTGCCACCTGCCCATCAGGGTGGCATGAAAGGATTTGATAATTAATGGAAGCTTTCAATGCAGCTACCTCTGCACCAACTCCAAACAGAGAGTTGGCTGATGTTGATGGGATACTGTGCTGTGTGTTGGTGCTTGTTGAGTACCTGATAGTCCCAGGCCAGGCTGTCCAGACCCAGTCCACAGCCGGTGGGATCAGCACACTCCACATACAGACTGTAGAGGTCAAAACAGGGCAGCAGCCCTGTAGAGTTGTATACAATCCCTGCAGGATAGGATGGTGGACAGAAGTTACACACTTACTGGAGGTCATGGAGCTTTCTTATGTGTCTGTCAGAGATCAGGGATATATTGTATATTATCAAGTTTAAGGCAAAATAAAAGCCTTTTTCCATTCACTGCCATCTATTCTTCTTACAGAAAGTACCCTGTACTGGCACGCACGCACACACGCACAAGCAGGAGGAGGAAACGAGGACAACACAGGCAGAGCCCACCAGCTTGAAGCTCAAACCTCTGGCTGAGAGGCCAATACAGGACAGATGGAATGACTGCTCCTGATTATATACTCAAAGAACAATAAGCATTTGCAAGTAAATTGTTAAATACGGAATCTGTAGCGGACCACTGCCTTCCAGCGTCTGCTGACATGAAATACAGCTGATCGCTTACTTCCAAACTATACCCTAGTATTGAAACCCTCCTCAAACCAGTT
>JACSYO010000878.1:0-267500 GCA_016806645.1 Ophiodon elongatus | reverse complement strand
CTGAGGCTTTTTTTTTATGAAACTGTGTGCGTGCTCAACTGCTGTATCCTTGGCTGGATAGAGGGTTGTTTGTGAAGGGAAGTTAAAATAAGCTATGAGTCAAACTTTAACCACTGATTTCCCAATTTTCTCTGTCACCTGATCTGGAAATACTTCTCAGCCATGTTTGATCAACAATGTTCAGTCAAAAATGACAATACTGTCCGCATTGAATCTTTCACAATTCGTACCAGTGCTTTCTTACATGTTCAGCAAATATGACCAAGGCTTTGAGCTGAGCAGCCAACTCTGTGATGAATCCAGAGTTGGACGCAAATTCCCAGATGTCTCCCTCATTGCCAGTGTAGAAGAAAATAGGACCGTAGCCTTTCATCCAGAACTTCTCTGAAGGGAGAGGAACACAAGAGACAGTGAGTCCTTCTCATACAGGCTGTTCTCTCCGTTTCAAATAGAAGGAGCTTTCACCTGAGATCAAGTATCGCTGGTTGAACGTCCCGTTCCCCATGCTGTTGAAGTTGAAGTGGTCCACAGTCTGAGGGAAGTACTTCTCGCTGAGCTGCGGTTCTGTCTTGAATCCATGGTGATGTCTTGCCTGTGAACATGAATGTACTTAGGACTTTGTGAATCTGTATGTAAGACTGAATGTCCTGTTCAAGTAAACTCTCCACTCCTCAACTCGGGTTAAAGTTCCGCTAACGTTCCTCTAACCATCAGTCTACAGACTGTAAAAAGCAATATTCACTCACAAATATAATTATTTTTATATATATATATATTATTATTATTATATTGCGACAAGCGGTGTTAGGAGGAATTAAACGTTCCGCTTCACTTGTACACCGAATAATATAAACAGGTTCCATTCCTAGTGCATTTTCAGTGAGACCAAAGCAGAAATGAGTTTTCGGAAGGTAAAACATTGAAAACTTGAAACATGACGTTACCTGAAGATGCGTGTATGGGAGGCCATGCAGCACCTGCACACCAAGCAGGGTTAATGTTACCGTGAAGAAAGCTACTGGGCTACTCATATTCCAAGTATAACGTTGTAACAACTTCTGATCGGGTTGACTACCAACGCGCATGCGCTTATGGCATGTGTCTGTCACATGACATTTATGTTATGACCCATGCTCCGTTTAAGGGCGTCTCGTAAGATCTACTATTCTTTTTTACAGTCTATGATTCTTAGAGGAGGCAGTTGAAATATTACAACAGAAAGAGAAAACGAGGAAAGCATATTTTTATCTTATATATATTTATTTATGATTTTAAACTTAGAATAAAGGAAGAGGTCACTGCTGGCTGCAGTTGCTTCATTTAACTAACAAACACATGACCACAATGCTACCTTGTTGATGCCCTGGATGATGTCATGGATGATGTCATGGATTTTGTCGTATCTATTGTTGCTGCTGTGATCCAATGTTGTTATCCTGTCATGTGTCGGACGCAGCTCTTTGACCCTGTCTTTAAATAAAAGACAGGGTCTACCTGGACTGTGGTCCTGCCTATTGCCGTGGCCCTGCCTGACTAGTATTATTATTATTATTATTACTCACATTTATATTACTATTACTCCTTATATTATCATAATTATTCTATCCTATCCACTGCTGCTGGTATTATTGTATTATATTTCTGTTATTATTCGTGCTACTACTGCTATTACAACTCTCATATATATAATTTCTGTCAGATGGAATGACTATGTTGTAATTATATTATGTTGTTCATTTTGTACACATGACATCTATTGATCTTCTTTATAGTTGTAGTAGTGGCATCAGCAGTAGTACCAGTAGCAGTAGTTGCAATATTTTTTAGTAGCAGTTGCAGGAGTAGTAGTAATAGTTGCAATAGCAGTAGCAGTAGTAACAGTAGTAACAGTGGTAGTAATACAAGTTGCAGTCTTAGTAGCTGCAGCAGTAGTAACAGCAGCAGTAGAAGTAGTAGTAATAATAGAAGAAGTAGTAGTGGCCATAGTAGCAGTAGTAGTATTAGTAGTAGTGGTAGCAGCAGCAGGAGTAGGTAGTAGCATTATTAGTAGTACTATTAGTAGCAGCAGTTGCAGTAGCAGCAGTTGTAGTAGCATTTGCAGTAGCAATGGTAAATGGACTGTACTTGTATAGTGCTTTTCTAGTCTTCCGACAACTCAAAGCGCTTTCACACTACTTGTCATCATTCACCCATTCACAGCCATTCATTTACTGATGGCAAGGTTCCCACGACATCAGGAGTAACTAATTCCTACACCGTAGGCACAGCTACGGAAGCAATTTGGGGTTAAGTGTCTTGCCCAAGGACACATGGCAGAGCCGGGGATCGAACCGACGACCCTGCTCACCACTGATCCACAGTTGCCCTGTAGTAGGTAGTAGTAGCAGTAGAAGTAGTAATACATTGAAATAAGTTTGACTATTGATTTTATGGTTTTATAGTATTTTGCATATTAGAGTGCAGGACCTTTATTGGTAAATTAGTATTTTTACTACTAGGTTTACTTCAGTAAAGAATTTCAATCCTTTTTCCACCACTGGCCAGGCTGTACTGAATTCATATGACGAGTTTCTGTGGGGTGGGGCCACACTGCAGCTCTCGTACTGCACATTAACAACAAAACACAACCTGTGCAGCAGGTTTACCCAGTAGGCCAAGCAGTGGAAATTACAACTCATTTCCTTGTTTCTAAACATGATGACCATTTTTATACCAAACCAACCATATCACTTTATGTTTGAAGAGCTATGACTATAGGAAAACTCCACAATTTTTCTCTTGACTTCCTTCTCTAAAATATTCCTTGTAAAAGGAGGTCCAAGGCCACTTGGAATTGATTTCATTCAAACCATCTCAGTTATTCTATGATGTAAACCTGAGAGAGTAACTACAGCTTCCTGCTATCAGTGTGTTAGCATACAAATGGCTCACCTTGTACTTAACAACTCTATGGTGTTCTACACAGATAATACCGGATTTCAGTCGTGAAGTTTCTGCAATGCAGTCCCTGGGTCAAATAAGGCATAGGATGATAAAAGTTGATAAGATATTCTTTATTTTCACTGTCATGCGGTGGGGTTTTTCCATGCATGCCAAATTACGTCAGTTGGTTAAATGTTTCTTTGATTTACAGTTTACCTGCCATCATTTGGTAATTTGTTTATTTGGATATATACATTTATTTAAAAAGACAGTTAAAATGTCAATAGTCATGTAAATGATTACCATACATTCCCAAACAAAGTATCTGCTGTAAGAAATGCATTCCAGGTCTAACAAGTGTAATCAAAACCTGTATGACTCATGTATGTTGTAATTGTCATGAGGTGGCAGGTACATTCCAGAGCCTAGGTGCCTCTGTTGAATCTGGGGCGGATGGATGGAGGACTTCCTTGTAGCAGCAGGGTGGAGACTCCGAAGGAGGCCTGTTTAACTCATTCTCACTTCCCCGTTCACAGAGTGTGGAAGGCAGCCGGACAGCTGGTACATTGACTGAACACCGAACACTGACTGGACTCTCATTCAGGAGCAAAAGGTAAGCCGTCTGAGGACTCATAAAGTTTCTCTGATAAACTATGCAGCTTGTATTAACTCAACTGAACAACATGTGCAGATAGGCACAGGGTACGGTACAAGGAAGTATTCCAGTCAAATTGTGCAGGATGTTACTGATTAACATCAGCTCAGTTTCTCTGTAGGTTTCTCTTTTCTTTTTCATTGTGTTGTATTCTTTTATAAATGTGTATGAATTAATTATTACAATCAGACAGTAAACAGGAACGGTTTAGTGTGGGAATGTGTGTTTATTTGTTTTTGATCCAGCCTACATATACTTCATTCTACCTGAGACCAGCTGCAATGTTAAAATGTTACTTACTTGCTAATGCATCAGTAATGATAATCAGGAAACAGTCTGTCAGCCTGATTTGGTGCCTATTATTTTAATAAACTTTCCAGACAAATTCAATAATCCACACATATAACAACCAGGCCTATGATTATCAATTTTCTAAGAATTACACTTAAGAATTAAATAAAATAATAAAAGTGTCTAAAAATTTAAACAAAAGAAAGAAAACTAAACTAGCACAGGAAAGAAATTCTGCTGCTAGCAGATGATGCACATCAGAAAACGATACAAAAATACAGTGATAAGGATAATTTATTGCCACACAGCATAACTTAGATGTATGGACAATGATTACAAATGAAATCAACAAAACTTTATTCTTGTTGTTTGCACCTTTGATGTACAAAAGAAGTAGTGTAACAGCCTATCAAATGTTTAAATAAATGGCTAAAACCATTTGAATGCTAGATAGTCCTTCTGCAAAGGTATTATTTATCATGATCAATGATTTATGATTTATGTTTATTATCACTCTAATACATGAGCCAGAGGTTCATCTCTGTTTCTGTATTACATTTATCTAGGATCTACTCTGAAGCACTCTTCATTTCTACAGCCTTTTTAAGCCACAGACATGAAACTCATTTAATCTTTCACTATTTAGAACAACTCTCAAAAACGCCAAAGCAAATACAGACCTCCTCTGTTGTATACTTATGTCTGTTCTGTATTGGCTCCTCCTGTCTCCACTGTTCAGAATGCTTTACACGGAGTTACTGCGGTTGTGGAATGAGGCAGTGCAGGCGATGGACACCAAGGACTGGCAGGGAGCTCTGTCCAAACTCGAGCAGATCAGTGAACCAACATCTCGCACTCTGTTCAACACTGCCTCAGCTCACCTGGTTCTGGGACAGCTGGACCTGGCCGTGAAGGTCCGTGTGTTGTGTGTACTGGGGTATAATGGAGAAGCTGGATGGGGGCCCTAAAACTTCTGTCAATACTTTGAAGTGATTCAAACTATCATAATAAACAGACCTAAAGTTTCTGGTACAATGTATGATCAACATTTATGTGTTATAACTGATGGACTTTTAAATGTTTAATAAAGAATTGTCTTATGCCTATAGATGTGTAATACACCATTCATAAGAACTCATGACAATTGCTATAGCTCGTTTATCAGGAAGACCACTTTGATTTAACCTCCTCTGGAGAGCAGAGCATCTGGAGTGAATCCATTCATATAAACAGCTGCAGACTTGCGGGATCATTGTAAGAGCAGATGATTTTTACAAGGTAATCCAAACAGTCCATAGAAACCATCTTGCCGATACACGTCTGCCATTAGTGCCATTGTTAGAGAGACTGGAATGTCAGTAGCTGCCTCTCCCTCTATCTGCTATCTTCTACTGTACATCAGTCTGGATATTACAAAAGGAAGCATATTGTAACACTTTCACTCATTTATGTCCAACCTCAACTTGTCTTTCCCCCTTGATGTCCAGGCTTTAGACCTCACCATTGCCAAGGATGAACGTCTTGCTGTTGGCTTCTTTCAGAGAGCAGCAGTAATGATGCAGATTGACAGGTTGGTGACAGCACCCTTTCCTAATGACTGACTTACAGTCTACAATACACCAAAGAGAGACAATGTAACTTTTAAAACTATTGTTAACACAACTAACTCAAGAGAATTTTGGTAAATGAAGAGAAGATGGGTGTGCTGTTATCCTGCCACAGTGGTTGCCCTTCTCTTACACGTGCATAGTTTAGCTCTGAAAGACAAATTAAATGGTTTTGTGATGTAAGTCCTGTTGAAACAGGTAGTCTTATGTTCAAACATAACTGGGCAATCAGTTGCAGAAAGATAGGCAGTTTAATTTGATAGGACACAGATAGGAGGGATTGTTTTTTGGATAACTTTGTAGTTAGACTGTGGATGTATTAATAAATGGTTTGACATTTTGACATATCTGCATTGTAACTGAAAGCTACTGTAGCTGGTTAGCTTAGCATGGCATAATCACAGGAAACGGGGGCAAACAGCAGGCTTGGCTCTGACGTCCTACCAGCAAATCTCACTAATTAGAATGTAATATGTAGAAATGACCCATTGGTGTTTTATGGTTGGTTATGTGTCAGAGTATTTCTTTGCTTGGCACGGACACTTCCTGAAGACTTTTAATCACTGTGAGGTTGCAAGGCAACCAGCGGAGACCAGATTACTGTGTGTGACAAAGAAAAGGGCTGACCCATAACAATTCCTTTAAAAACCACAATGTTGGGTTATTGTGTATCTTTTATAGGTGCTGCATTTAAAAAATGTTCATCCATTACTGTGCGTCTCTCTGTTTGTCTGTCTCTTCAGGTTGGAGGAGGCTCTGTCAGACTGTATCTGGGCACAGAAGCATATGAGAGGAAACATGGTCATTGACTACAGACAGCTGGGACTGCGATTCAAACTCTACAGCTGGCAGGTCTGACATTCAGCCTCACACACATACAATCCCATGATGTCTGTCAGTACTGAGGAATGAAACCAGAGCAAACTGTGCTTTGTCATCACCTCCATTGTTTAGTACAAACGTCACAGACACCTGGAAGCTTACAAAGCCTCATTGATGGAGGCCGAAGAAGACATGGCATTGCATATTTCTCACAGAACAGATCAGACAATGCACCTGTGTCTGCAGCCAGTCAGTTAGAACTTTGTCCACCTAACATGCTACTCCCAGGGTTTAAAGGCTAATCACCAGTTTGAGAAATTCCCATCACATCCCATCATCAGAAATAGTCAGCGTCATCCAACTCTGATATGATGAAAATGATGCAGTGTATTTGCATGAGATCAGACAAAATTGTCAACTCGTTTCACTCTGTTTATGAATTATATTACTTCCACACTAATTCATATCAATGGGTGGGGTGTTTAATTTTAGCTAACCAATTACTAGAGACCAACATATCCATCTGAATCCTACTTAATTTTAAGTGGACAGGTTATTTGTTGCCATAACAACATACTTTGTGCTGGTGTTTTAAGAGTGGAGAAGACACAGCCTATGCCATGCAATATTGTACGGAGCCAAGGAGGGAACATGGAGGGAAAAAAATTCAGTGGCACGGTTTTTACATAAGTCAGAGACATCTGGCCCAGGGGCCTGACCCTGTCTACTGTAGCTGTCATATTTTTCAAAAAGTATGCATTGCACCCTCAGTTCAGTTTAATATTTTGCACTCTCAGTTGATATTTTAATAATGATATCAAGCAAAGGTGGTCGTATGTGGGCGTCTCTGAGAGTGCACCTTTTATTATGGTTGATGTAGGCTATGTGCAGCACCCAACATGCTGGTTGAAGGTGACTGTAGATAAGCGGGTGTGGTGATTAGACTAGACTATATATAAGAAGGATGATTATTAAAGTTGCATGTCAAATTACTGGTCTCATAGCTCTGAAACACAACATGAACACCACAGACATATCACCAAAAATCTGCACTTAAAGACAGATTTGTATGAGCTTCCATCAGTTACTAGGCCTATAATACCAATAGAAAAAAGGATTTGGTTAAACTGTTTACATGATTTATTGAACCGATGCTATTTTAGCAATTTATCTCAGCTCGTAAATAGTTTTATAATTAATATTACACAACATTGTTTGCACTGCGATTTGTTTCAAGGATAAAACATGAGATAGTACTTTTGCTAAAAATAAATGTGGAAAAGAGGCTCTGATGAGCCCAGATTACCTAGAGTTGTAATTAGTCTGATGTGTGTAGAAGCCTGCATGGCCTCTTATGTTTTCAATCAATTTAATGAAGGTAAACACAGAGAATGGCCGTGTGTAATGTTAGTACATTAGTTTGTACAGTCTGTACATTTGCTATTTAATAATAAACACAGACATCCCTAAACCATTCTGCCTTTCTGCTTCCTATCCAATCAAAAAGCCTTTCTCTTCAAAAGGAAATACATCACACAAAGCATGGTATATTTAAATATCATGGTCAAAATATACAAATACTCCTACATTACACAATAGTAATGCATCTGAACCTAAAACCCACGTATATTTTGGTAAATATTAGATATTGCTGCCAGTCATTCTCATTTGAATGATCAACTAAGACCCGGATGCTCGATAAAGAAAGGACACAGCTCTGTAGCTGAGATATATTTTAATACAATAAAAATACAGACTCTTAGGTGTTGGAATGTCTCCATCAGTGACTCTCTATCAGAGCAGTATTTTAGAAAATATAGAACAAATTAACAATTGAACAAACTGAACCAAAAAACTTAAATATATACGAAAAGGACCCAGTTATCACTCAGTTAGTTAGTGACACAATAAAAAACAATACAGAATTTTAGGAGAGATACTTTAAATAAATAAACAAATAGCCTAAATAATGAACATAATATATGGTAAATGGACTGTACTTGTATATCGCTTTTCTAGTCTTACGACCACTCGGAGCGCTTTCACACTACTTATCATTCACCCATTCACACCCATTCATACACTGATGGGAGGAGCTACCATGCAAGGTGCCACCTGCACATCAGGATTCTAACTAACATTCATACAGCTACAGAAGCAATTATGGGGTTAAGTGTCTTGCCAAACACATCGACATGGTCTAGCGGAGCCGGGGATCGAAACGCCGATCCTCTGATTTCCCCTGTATATGACTGCCCCTGTATATGACTGTTATTATATCATATTTCTGTCACTTTCCCACAACTGATGTGACTACATTCGCCAATGGGCTCCAAAACTGGGATTATCTGTCTGTAATGGTTCCTTATATTATCAATTCATGTATTTAAATGAAGCCTTCTTAAACTATTTGGATGAATGTTTCAGGCAATAATATTAAGACGTGTGATGAGTCTGACTGTAGAAAAAGTTGATTTACATTGAACTTTCACTTTATCACTGGCTCTGTTGTCATAACAGTAACGCCAGTAAGCTGTCCGACGTAAGACTCTTCAAGTTTATTTACTGTTCACCCTTTTAACTATTCTGCATAGAATAAAATAAATTAATAAAATCTAAATATTTTTGCAGGATAATTCTCTGGCCTGTATAAAACAAAATGAATCCAGCGCTACATATTGAATTCATTACGTCTTCACTTGCCACCGCATAATAAACATAGATGTACCTAACTCTGATCACTAGCCTTTCTTTAATTAGTATTTATTTTAATACGACAGCCTCCTACAGGGTGCTCATGTGTAAGCTGCTCACAACACGGGTCTGTATTGCAATGCTTATAGTAATAACATATAAAACAAATTTTCTCTTTTCAAATTGCCTTACGTTTAAGAAATTAAGCATTTTTTCTATCTGTGCCTGCTGCATGTTGGCATGGTAACATGGATTTCAGGCCAGGCAATCAGCTCTTTCCCATCTTCAAACTTCATTATCATTGAAATCATTTTTGCAGCTTACTTGTTAAATTACATTTGATTGAATCAGTAGGCTACACAGACACACTGCACACATGAAAAGCATAATTAAGTTGTGCAATAACTTTATGAGAGAAAGTTTTGATCTGCTGGTTCTATGACCTCAGTTGTCCCCAAATGTATGTCAAAGCTTGTCGCAGCACTATAGTCATTTAAAATGATCAATACACTGTCGTTAATTAACAGGTTCTGGGTTTCATAAAACAACTTTTAATAAACAATAAATTGTTCCGAACAAACTTGCCTTTTCATATTATGAACTTGTGGTGGAGGAAGTATTCAGATTATTTACAAAAAAAGTACTAATACCACACTGTTAAAAATCTCTGTTACAAGAAAAGTCCTGCATTGGATATGTTACTTAAGTAAAACGTATAATCAGGAAACATTTCAGGAAACTTTTCAAGTCATGTCCTGGCTTATTGGAGTCCATTTACCAACACAGCAACAGATATACTGTATACTGTCGAACAAAACTAGAATTATTGCCCAAAACACCACAGCTGCATAGAATTACGGAGGCAATACTGTGAATTCAAGTTATTTCAACATAACATTTAAACTAAATCTGACCCCAAAACTAGGGGCATGTACTCAGTAACAGTCCTTTCCAGTTATCTGACCAGTTATTCATTTCTAACTCATCAAAAAATTTCACCTTGAACAAGAAGTGTAAAACTTCACCTTTGTTATGAGAAAATATTATATTATCTCTGATATTATTATCGGACAACCACAACCACAACTGCCCAGGATTGTTGTTGACCTTGTTGTCAAACAACTCTGATCTCCAATGTAACTAAGTACATTTACTCAAGTACTGTACTTAAGTTGTAGCGTAGGTTTCCCTTCCAAAGACTAAAGGTAGGAGTTGGGCGCCAAACAGGAGAACCATAGCACTTCTAGCCTGTCATATTTAGAGATTTCTACCCGGATAGCCTGCTAACCCCGCTACAAAAGGCACAAGATACACAAAACACACAAATCAATAAATCTTCATCCACTTTTTACTCGCTTGTCTTAATATAAATGATCAAATAAAAAACGAATGGTTTATACCCAATACAATCCTATGCACAATGTCCATGAACTAAAAGAAACACAAATACAGAGTCCAGATATGTAAATCAAAACTCCTTAATCAAAGTAATTAACTAATTGATGACTCCAGAGAAATGCTAAGTGTCTTGGGTCCGAGGGGAGGTGTAAGTGTGCAGGAGTGTGTGAGTGTGTAGGGAAGGGAGGGGTTTGTGAGTCCTTTCAATCCGAATGAATACAGTTCAATTCAATGTTTGAAGGTCTGTTGATTGACAGTTAAGTCCAGTTTGGTTTATTGGGGTGTGTGTGTGGTTTGGGGAAAAGGAAGAAGAAGCCTGGAGAGTGTGCAGTGGAAGAGACTTAGCTGGATGGCCCAATGAAGGAAAGGAGTTCCACCGTGGCATCTAAGCAGGGTCAGGCCGTTGGTGAACAGGTTTCCCCTGAAACCGTCTGCTCCCGGGATCCACGCTCCTCTCTGCCTTGTTGTCCACCCAGTCGATAAACTCAGCCGGTTCTTTTACCTCGCCAGTTGAGAGATACTTCAACTATTTTAGTTTAAAGCTTAAGGTGTCCAGAAACTGAATATTATGTAAACTTCGCTTCCTGTAACCACATTCACTTCTCTCTCCTCTCTTCCCTGCTGCCTTTGTGACTTGATTGTTCGTCCCCTTCCCCCCTGTTCACAGGTGTGTCTCCTTTATCTCCTCCTTGGCTCCACCTTCTTTTTCTGTCAGGGTGGAAAGGGTTATGCATTTGAGTTTCTCCCTTTCCGCTACACTCTTTCCCCCTTGACAAGACCACGCTCCGTGGTGGCCCAGAGATTTGTATATTTCAGTCTTGGAAGCCAAGGAAATCTTCTTCCTCTGAGCTTTCCTGTAGGATGTCGAGTATTTTTTGTCTTTCCATGTGTTCCAAGTCCTCAGCACTGGGGTAGAAGGGTTTAAGGTTGCAAACATGCATTGTTCTTATATCCTGACCTGTGTCCTCCAAAACAACTTGGTAGTTTAGTGGCCCAAGTTGTTGAACTACACGGTAGGGACCTTTCCACTTTTTGGCCAGCTTGGCGGTGAATTTGCACTTGACTGAGGGAAATTTCTAACCCACACCCTTTGTTTGGGTTTGAAATCAAGAGTACGTTGATTTTTGTCATAGTTCCTCTGCTGTCTGAGTGTTGATCTCTTTATATTTTCATCAACTTCTGCTTTGAGTTGTTTTAAGTGCTGTACCACATCATAAGGAGGGGCATCAGGGGAAAAAAATCTTCCCTTTCAGAATCTTGTCCATAGGTCAGCTTCCTGCCAATTTGCAGTTCTGCTGGTTTTACCCCGGTAGTCTCTTGAACAGCAGAGTTTATGGCAAATCTGAACTCAGGAAGGTATTGATCCCATTTACCATGATTGTTACCCACATAAGAGGCTATCATACATTTTAAAGTACGATTTACTCTTTCCGTCATATTTGTCTGTGGATGATAGGCAGTCGTGAGCTTGGGAGTCACACTCCATTGTTCGCAGAGTTCACGGAACAGCGAAAACACAAACTGGGATCCTCGATCCGACAAGATGAAATCAGGTATACCCCATCTTGTGAAAATTTCCTTCTTTTGCTTTTTCAGAAATCGAGCTATTGCTTGTGCGGTTGCAGATCGCAAGGGAGAAAACTCCACTGAGCGAGTATAGTAATCCACCACCACCAATAGGTATTTGTGTCTTTCTGGACTTCTAGGTAGGGGACCCATAATGTCAATTCCTAACATCTCATTAGGGCCGTTGACAGTGAGACTCTGACAAATACCACAGTGCTTGAGGAAGTTCTTTACATCTGTCCACATCCCAGGCCAATAGGCTACTTCATAGAGCCTTTTGTAGGTTTTGAAAATGCTGCAGTGTCCACTTAAAGGGTTCTCATGATAGGCCTGCAGTATCTCGTTAACCAGACTACGAGGAATGTAAAGCCTATAGTGGAAGTGATTTTCAGACATTTGTTTTTTATGATACACTTTATCTTCAAATATCGCAAAAATCCTGTTCTACTTTATGGTCTCCGTGAGTTAGCTGAGTCAAGATTGTCTCCACATAAGGGTCTTGGTGTTGCTCTTCCCAAATTCTTTGAAGAGATATAGGAATATTCGTCTCGACTTTCTTTGAGTACAGGCAGCACTTGAGGTTCGGTGAAATCCTTGAGAGAGCATCCGGGGCACCATTGAGTCTTCCTTTCCGGTATTCCACGATGAAGTCAAACCGTTGGCATCTTAAGGCCCATCTAATCAGACAGTCTTGGTTGAAGAGAGAACCCATTTCAAGGCCGAATGATCAATGATGACTGTAAAGAGGTTTGGTTCAAGATAATGTTGCCATTTTTCTAGAGCCCAAATGATGGCTAGACATTCCTTTTCTGTTACAGAGTAATTACTTTCAGCTCTGTTTAGTGTTCGACTGGCATAAGCAAGAACTTCTTCAACTCCATTTCCCGTTCTCTGGGTCAACACAGCTCCAAGACCCACATCACTTGCGTTCGTATAGACTAGGAAAGGTAAATCAGAATTTGGGTGACCCAAGATAGGTGGAGAGATCAAACAAGACTTCAATTGGTCAAAGGCCTGCTGACATGTTTGACTTCAGATGAAAGGTCTTCCCTTTTTCTTTAGTTCATTCAGAGAATGAGCAATTTTCGAGAAATCAGGTACAAATTTGTGATACCATCCAGCAAGCCCCAAGAACCTCTGAACTTCCTTGAGGTTCGTCGGTACTGGATATGATCGAATTGCCTCAACTTTGTCGGGATCAGCACTGACTCCTTTACCAGAGACAATATGTCCAAGAAATCTGATTTCTTGCATGCAGAATCTAGACTTCTTGAAGACTCTCTCCATGAGCCTTTGGAAGGTGGCTGGCGCATTCTTGAGACCAAAGGGCATGACATTAAAATGATATAATCCAGAGTGAGTGACGAAGGAAGTTTTTGCTTTGCTAGCC
The DNA here is from genome assembly GCA_016806645.1 of Ophiodon elongatus. Taxonomy (NCBI): domain Eukaryota; kingdom Metazoa; phylum Chordata; class Actinopteri; order Perciformes; family Hexagrammidae; genus Ophiodon; species Ophiodon elongatus. Next base: position 254,155 of record JACSYO010000878.1, on the reverse strand, counting down.
GGATCCATGGGTACTTGCCAGTATCCACTATTTAAGTCAATTCTGGAGAAAAGGGCAGCTCCAGAAAGGGATTCACGGATTTCATTTATGTTTGGCAGAGGATACGCGTCGGTTTCAGTGACAGCATTAACTTTGCGAAAGTCCACACAAAATCTGTGACCTCCATCTTTTTTTGGGGGTAGAACTACAGGAGATGCCCATCCAGAATGGGAAGGTTCAATAACTCCACGAGTAATCATCTCTCTTAATTGTTCGTTCACAATAGCTTGCTTAACAGGGGACATTCGGTAAGGACATTGTTTTATTGGCACACAGTTTGTGGTATAGATGGTGTGCTGCAGAACATCAGTTTTTCCAGGTTCGTTACTACAGACCTTTGAGTTAGACTCAAGGAGCTGTCTTAATTGTTTCCTTTCTCCATCTTGCAAGTGAGTGTCAGACACAGCAAGGTTGATGAAATCTTTTACTTCCATCCGCACAGGCTCCAAAGAGAGAAGGGGAGGGGGTACAGAACTTAGAAGGGAAAGATTTCAGATTGGGTAGTTATTTGTTAATTTGGGTTTGATTTGGTTTTTATGATTTCTATTCTGTGGTAGGTTGGCATTTCCTGGCTGGAATGGATAGGTAACAGAGGGGTTGGACTTAAAACTATATGCTTTATCAGCCACATTGATTACCATTCCAACACTAGAAATGAAATTGAGTCCAAGGACCATACCATAGGCTAGAGCTTTCGACCCGAGTACAGCAATAGGGAGAGTTGAAATGTTTCCTTGAAGATCCACTGCAAGTTTTCCCCATCCAATGGGATTAGCTGCCTCCCCATTAGCCAGATACAAAGGACCTTCTCCCCATGGTTGAAGTTCCTCCTTTGATCCCTTTATTTCAATCCAGAGATATTCATGAATGAGAGTGTAACTTGCTCCTGTGTCAACTATAGCTTTTCCACGCAATGTACCTATGGAAACTGGAACAAGTAGTTGTGTTGGACTCAAGGATGTTGCAACTGGATTGCATGTAGTCTCTGAATTTGTTGACTCCTGCTTTTGTTGGGATCGGACAGATTGTTTAGCTTTGACAACAGACACCGAGCCATTTCCAGGCATACCTTTTGGTTTAGGAACCCGCTGAGGTTGCTTGGGAGTCTGCTGCTTGTAACGATTAAGGGAAGGGCCAGGTGAATGGTACTGTGAGCAGGATCCAGGAGGATGGTTACCTGTACATCTCCAGCACAAAACAGAGGGTTTAGGTCTATCAAAAGGTGGACCTGAGGTCGTATTTTTTGGAAAGGGGTTCACAGTTTTAATACCCATTCTCTGGTTGTATTCAAGCTGTTGTTTATGGTCCTTTTCTAGTTGATGGCCAAGGCGAACTAAATCTTCAACAGTGTCAACTCGACCCCTGAGCTGACTAGCAAGAAGTGGTTTAATGTTTTTCAGAATCTTCTGAGAGGAAAGCTGCCAGGAAAACAGTTTCAAACTGACTCCAGGTGGTTATGTTTGATCGGGCGATTTCCCACCAGTCGCGAGCAGTACCCTGGAGTACTGTTCTGAAGTTGGCAAGAATATCAGCGTCAGATAAGGGATGTAGGTCAATAGTTGAGAGGGTCAGGATCATCATTGCGCATTCCATAGGTGGGGAAAGTTATCCTTATATGCTCACTTTTTATTACAGCTGGGGTTGTGTTTTCAGCAGTCGACACTTTATCTACTGAACAGGCGCTAAGGCTTGAAGAGGATGGGGTAGACTTATCTTTCACCATAAGAGATTTCTTGAGTATTAGTGTTGAAACCTTTGAGCTCCTGTTGTACTTCTATTTGAAGTTGCTCTGTCATAAAGCGGATTTCTGATAGAAGGGAGGTTTCGGAATGTTTCACTTCCTCTTCCACAATCAGTTTGATTCCTTTCACTATTTTATCCATTTCCAATTCCATACATTCTTTATGGGAGGTAATCTTGGTGAAAAGTTGGCGATGACTTATTTTCTCTCCCAGACCTTTAAGTTGTTCATTCACAGAGTAATGACTTCCTTTTAAGCCCTCTGTAAAAAAAGTAAATTTTACCTGAGTCTTTTCTTTTCATACCACTCCCTACTTCTACCCCATTACATTTCAGAGGGAAACATTTCTACAGAAGACATATGAAGAGTTTGACTTTTTTTGTATGTACTTTTACTTTTAATACTTTAAGAGTTTCCTGAAAAGTTTCCTGTTCATATGGCAAAAATGCAGTTTTTTCACAGTGTGGTATTAGTACTTTTTTTTGTAAATAACCTGAATACTTCATCTACTTTTCTCTCATAAGGTTATTGCACAACTTAATTTTGATTTTCATGTGTTGTGTCTCTACGCCTACGCTGAATCAATTAAACATCATTTAGCAACCACTTTAGATGACAAAAGAGCCTGAAATAAAGTTTGAAGGAGCTGATTGGCTGGCCTGAAATCCATGTTACTCTCCATGTTCATCCATGTTATGTTGGTAGGAAACGTCTGTAATTTATTCATAGTAAAGCAATTTGAAAAGTGAAACATTTTTGTTTATGTTATTACTATTTTTAATAAGCATTGTAATACAGACCCGTGTTGTAAGCAGAAATATGTGCACCCTACAGAAATTGCTATTTAAGTAAAGGTTGGCACCAGATATTCAAATAGATATATCGCTGTTTATTACGCCATGACATGCAATGAAGAAGAAGCGCTCTATGCGATTGATTGAAGTTATTTATATGTTTCATACAGGCCAGAGGATAATCCAGCAAAATGATTATTATTTATCAATTAAATTTAACAGTAAATAAACTTGAATGAGTTTACATTGGATAGCTTAGTATTGTAATGACAACATAGCACCCTCAGAGAACCCATTCTTTCTATAGTCAGACTCATCAGATGTCTCAACACTATAGCCTGTCACATTCACCCAAATAGCTTCAGAAGGCTTTATTTAAATAAATAAATTGATAACATAATAATCTTTCCATACAGATAATTCCAGTGGTTGCGACAATTGGCAATTCATTCACAATCAGTTGTGGGAAAGTGGCTTCATATATACTTTTATTTTGAAGGCAAGCTGTCTCTGTTTCCGACTCGACCTCCTTGACTCAATTTAAATTTTTCAAGCTGGATAATGGAACAAGCTGACGTTTTGGTGCACAGACTTGCATTGCACATGTTGAACACTTAATCAGTTATACTGCATTATTACCTCCATTTTGAGAAATTCCTTGTATCCTTGTATGCGTAAACTGACATTGTTCATTATACAACATGAACAATGGCAAATTAATGATACTTCGTGCACCAACCCCCCTGCTCCATTGACAATGGTATTCTTCAAGGTGTAAAAACTGGGGAAATTAGCACTCGTCTCTGGCTATTTAAATCACCAGTGCATGGACATATCACCTTGATGTATACTTGAATAACAATGCTGCTTTTTAGCCTACTTGGTAAGTGAATAATGATGTTCACACAACATTAAAAATAACAGGAATGTGAATGGGATGGTACTGACATGTCTAATGTGTCCCCTAGGTGTTATATAATGCAGCAGCTGTGTACTGTCGGATGGGCCAGTGGGAGCAGGCCAGGGAGGTCCTGCTGTCAGCTTCCCAGGAGAGAGGAGGAGGTCGAGGGGGAAACATAGAGGTGGCTATGGACAGCATCCTGGTGAGTGTCACAACTTTCAGAACAGACTGGAAAGGATATGGGTCAGATTTTGGTGACAAATTTCCAAAGTCCCTCCACTGTTTATGTATGTATAAAGATGAGGATGATTCTCCAAAGTGAGGAAAGTCACTTCTTTGAAATCGCAATGAAATGGAAACTTTAACTTCGTCTAAAACAGTGAATCATTGGCTGTGCTCCATTTGGTCATGCTGGTGTTCTCGTATCAGGTAGGCCCATTAATGTTGAGTGCAAGTGGTGTATGCAGCAACAGGTGTGCATGATGCTGTTTAGTTATTGAGCTAGTGAGTATAAGTAAATGGTAAAAGGACTTGTACTTGTATAGCGCTTTTCTAGTCTTCGCACCACTCAAAGCACTTTAACGCTACATGTCATCATTCACCCACTAACACCCATTCATACACTGATGGGAGGGGCTACCATGGAAGGGGCCACTTGCCCATCAAGACTAACTAATCATTTTCACACCAATGGTACAGTTTACGGGAGCAATTTGGGGTTAAGTGCCTTGCCCAACGACACATAAAGATGAACTAGAAGAGCCGGGGATTGAACCACCGATTGATGGACGACCCGCTCAAACTCTGGGCCAAAGCCTCCAAGAATAAAAGGATATAAGGAAGGATAACTGCTGTCTGTTAGGCCACTGCCACTGCTGCTGATCTTGAATTGTATCTGAAGCGGATCAAACTCCAGCCTGTGATGGCTGTGGCTCGTTAAGCGCAGGGTTGCCGGTATGACTCCTCCTGTCCACTAGCTTTCACACATTTTAAAGAATCCCATCCGTCTGCCCCTCTATCAGCTTGATCATCTTTTCTCCTCTAAGAAGCTTTTCTCTGTGTTTTTCTAACTGTTTTTTACTCAGGGAAGTTTCACTAGGATAAAGTAAAACTGCCAGTTCCACTCCAGTCTGACCGTAGTTATGGTTGGTGGTAATGAGGGTGCATTTTTCCTCTCCCAGATTTACTGGGGATCAACCTGGCATCGCTCTAACCATTAGACCACCAATGCTGACTTTAGAACGATATCTCACTGTATTTAGTCCCATTTCCATTCCAAAACCCTGATTCAACATAAATTACATCACAGAGGGGCCATTTCATTGTGTCTTTGAGTGATTAGTTTAGGTCACAACAAATGCGGATTGTTTAGGTCGGAGCTGACTCCAAAAGAAAATTAAATTAATTGCTCCTCTTATATTGACTGAATGATTAAAACAAAAAAATCTCAGAAAGCCACTTGGGAAAGCCAGTACATACACACAATCATGGTCTTTGCTGTGACTTTAATAACAGAAGGAAGAGGTCCTGGCTCCTCTCCTGGTGCCTGAGGATGTGGTGTTTCGTCCCAGGAAACAGGACGTGGACCAGCTGCAGCAAAGAGACTTTTTGGGCAAAGCAAAGGTACAGTGAAGTGTCCCCATGATGCATGCTGTATCATGGCTGTATGATAAGATGCTTGAACTACTCCAGCTGGCTCCTTTCACTTTTAAAGTTGTGGGAGAGAAAATGTTACCAAAATGTTGCAGTGATGTGATGTACTACTGCTCTGATGGCAGGTGATTTCCTCTGTGATTCCCAATGATGACTTTGGAGGCTTTGAACCTCTGAGGCTGCAGGTAAGAAGAACCACAGAGTCAATATGATTGTTGTTGTTGTTGTTGTTGTTGTTGTTGTTGTTGTAAGTCACTCTCTTTGCTAACTATCACTTTGTTTTCACTGCAGAAACCTGGTTTCTATGAACCCAAGGTGGATGGAGCTCAGTGAGTACTATCACCGGTCACAGAAATATTATGAACCTGAGCTGTTCAACAACATATTTCAGTAATAATGCTTGTAGATGTATGATTTTCTCTTCTCACCACCCGTAAGGGATTCTCGATACATGCGCATGCGGATCCCTTACATGGCTCGGGGCCCGGGACAACTGACAGTGCCTGGAGGGGCCATGGTGTTTTTATTTGGCGAGGAGGGCAGGGATGGATTGGCAACTGTCATATATGATGGACAGGTGAGGAGAGAGAGAATCTATGACTCTATAATGAGCCCAAGACAGGGGGAATCTTCTAGACCAATATGATAAAGTTCTGTTGGGTTTGTATGTCCTGAGAGAAATCCTTTTAGCTCTGATTTGGTCTTCACCCACTCCTGAGAGTAACATCTCCAGCTGCTAAATGCTCCACCAATGCTCCACCACCAGCTAGTCTCGAACTGTGTCTGTCTGCTGTTTAGGGGAGCTGCAGAGTTGGTGATAATTCGTATTGATGTGTGATGTTGTAAGAGTGAAATTGTGTGATGTAAACTTATTTACGTAAACACAGGTTTAAACAATTGTACATGTGCAAGCTTACGTTTAGTATGATATTGAATTGCTGTCTATCATCTTGTATCCACATATTTAGTATTTTAGTATTTAGTATTTTAGTATTAGTAGTTAGTTACGTTACTAACAGTTATGACCACTAGTCAGCGCTGTTCAGGCGGCTGCAGGTTTGAGGGTTAAGTGATGAGAGAAGAAGAAGGCGGGGGTCGAGGAGAGCGTGGGCTTGGCTGGTCTGGTTGAGTGTTGGAACTTCTCTAAAGTTATTAGGAAACATATTGTACTGATTTATTCCTTATTATACACCCACGTCACTTACAATGTGTTTAATACTGTGTTTTCCTTTCCATGCGTTTGAAGTCCATTCAGATGTTGCATCTTTGGTCTACAGTTTTTGTCTATGTCACTTCAGTTTCATTCACTGTCTTATATTTTGTGTGAAATTTAGTAATGGAAGCGTTAGCCAAGAATGTAGAATGAGTGTAACAATTAAAGTTGTATACACTCTTCTGAATTCAACAAAGAGATCAATTTGTATTTGTGTGTGCTGTTCCATCAGAGGTGGTTGGCAGGGCCTTTGTCCAATATACTTATGTCAGATATTCAAATCAACCCCCACAGAAATGTTTGACCACCCTGAATTGTTTTACTGTAATTGCTTTTTTATTAATGCATTCAATGTAATAGTCCTATTGAATGTACATGTTAAGAATGTACCCAAATGCAAATACATTATTCGGATATGCACAGATAATCCATCCATCTATCCAACCATTATCTGTAACTGCTTATCAGGGTTCATGGGGGGGTCGCCACCTTACTACCTGTTCAGACTGACATTATCTGCTGGACGTGGTGGAGCATTTAGCAGCTACAGAGTTGGTAGAGACCAAACCAGAGCGTGAACAGAGTGAATATTGTTTGCTATCAAGTTTGTCTTACCAACTTTAAAGGTGATGATATGTGAATTGCATATTTTCCCATCACATAATGTTGTGTTCACAATTTGTTTCTGCTGCCTCCACAAGGCAAAAACAAAAACAAAAATTAGCAGACACAATACTGAGCATTTGGTGGCTGGTGACAAAACTGCATTTCACTGTCATTTAATGTCTTTTATATTTCAGTTTCTGACTTTTAGTCCTTTTTTTCAGAGAGGACTTCTACCAATGTCCCTGCTTGATCCTGCAGATGTCAAGATGCCCAAAGGCAAAAAGGAGAATGTAATGTATTGTAATGTAATAATATGTAAATGTAGAAATACACTTTATGATGAGGAAACACAAACTGGGCTTCAGTTTTGAGATTAAATGGCAGCACTTCACAAACTGCTGAAAATTGCTTCACATATTAGACCAGGCAGCAAAATTATGTGGCAAGGACAATATTTGTGAACATGTTAAATGCTATAGTCAAGTCCTTCAGCCGAAGCTTTTACAAGATTACTTTGCATAAGTTACCTGCATGTTTTTTCCTACTAAAAGAATGCTGTTTCACTGACCTTCCTGACTCGTCTTCTTCCACAGAGAGTTCCCAGTGGGATCCCTCTCCCACCTGGACTCAAGCCACCTACTCGCCCACAGACCCAGCCCAGCCCTGCAGCTCCTCCTCGAGGTAAAACATTGATCACAGTCCTCCTGGTCCTCCCACTCTACTTTCTCTAAAATCCTCTAAAGACATTTTCACCCTCTCTCCTCTGATCTGCTCCAGTAAGCACTTCTCTATTATAACAGATCATTCCAGGGTCAGAGCAATATTTTTGTATTATGTATGTGTACTCTGTGGCACTGTGGCTTTATCTTCACTAGATGGTTGCCTTATTTTTTATGTACAGTTCTTTTGTTGTTTATTGCCAATATTTTGCTCCACTAGAAACAGGATGCAAAAAGCCAACATTTGGTTTCTGAGCAAGACATCTAGACAACTACTGTACACATTGTTAGCTTTATTTTATGGATCCCTAATTTCTTCGGAGGTTTTCTGAAAAGAGTTATGTAATTTAGTAGTAATTACAACAAAAGAGAGACAGGTTCTGAGACAGAGTTTAGTTAGAACTAAATCTTTTGTCTGTTTTTCATTGACTTTACAAAACTTTAATTCTCATTTGTGTTGAATTGTATGATTAACCGTAGACAAATATGACCTTCTGTATATTCAGCTGACCTGTTGTGCGCAGAATAAAATAGTCAGTGGCTGCTGTGGCACTAGAGTCCTAGGTGTTTCACCACCCAAAAAAATCAAAGTGACATATTTCAAACAAGACATGCAGGTTTGGTAAAGAGATACGATAAGAAAAGATTGTCCTTCATTAGTCTCACAGTGGGGAAATTTGCAGTATTAAAGGAGCAAAGGGGAATGTGCAACAACCATCAGTAAAAAACACAAGCATTATAAAAAAGTAATTAAACAGTAAAAGTATAATAAATAACTAAACTGTAAAAACTAACAAGATCTAAAATAAAATATAATCAGACTAAATCGTTGATTTCACATTATTGCGCATATGAAAAAGGATATATGAAATGTTGATATTGCAAAGTGGTATATATTGACATTGATATTGCATATGAATAAATTAATGAATAAATGAGTAATATGATAGTTTTTTTATATGTGTGGTCTACTGGGAGCAGTGTTGATGGTACAGTCTGACAGCATCAGGAAAGAAGGAGCACACAGCGCGGCTGAAGCAGCCTGTCACTGAAGGATCTGTCCTGCATGGAGTGGGACATGTATGAATGTGAGCATCTGTCTCTATAATCGACTAACCTGTGATTGACTGTCCACCTGTCTAGAATGGACCCTCCCTCAGCTGGTCTACATCAATTATACTGCAGTTACTGAATATATATATATAAATATATATATATATATATATATATATATATATAGTTATCCTATGGTCTACACTACAATCAATGGCATGAACATGAATTTATTGGGCAAAGAAAAAACAATTGCAGAGATTAAAAGTAAAAGCATTTTTTACACCGTTTTTTAAACAGCTGTGTGAAAACAACAATACAATTTTTATGAAATATAAAAAGTCTATCAATTGCTAGAAAACCAATTGGAAATTGTCAATCACAGCTGTCCAGTTACAATGTTAACAGTGATATAAAGCAGGTGAGGCAAACTGTCAATTGTTTGGCATTTTTTCTTTCCTGGCTTTATCCCTATCCAGACATACACCTCCATGGAAAGCCAGTAGAAATAGTGCAATTGATTTGAATACAATCCAATGAGGGTCAGTAACCTTTCTCACAAGTCAGTGCATACAGGGGTTAAAGGGTTAGTCATAGTGGTTTTTCTGTTAACCTGTACTAGAACACAAGACTTAGTTCTGGCATACAGATAGACCTGGATCATTAGATGAGGTTGGAAATGTCTTCTTGCCACCTCCGGGTCATATATATATTTGGTAGCGTTCTGTCTCAATGGGTCCAATGTAAAGACATCAGTGTAGCCGGGTACTTTGGGTTAATCTGGTCTTGCTTGAAGTGCCACAGGATGGAGGCCACATGATCCCCCAGACACCCCAGCAAAGGTGCCGTCCTCCTCATCGGACATCCTGTCAATAGTGAAGCCCACATCATCTGCTGTTAGTACACTCTGCCACTGATATACAGGTTCCAGTTGGCTGTACAAAGAGTTCCTGCATATTTATCTATACTAAGTCTTACAGGCAGTTGGAAAACAATTAAATGAATACGTTGTAAAAACAAAACAAAAAAACAACAACGACAATATAAGGTCAAATCATTGACTCATTTATTTCAGCTTTAAATGCATTTTTATTTGTTTTGCTTCTCGTGTACATTTAAAATTACAATAGTAACACTAACTCTCCTTCTTTGAGCAACTTTCTTGCCGGTTCTACAGCTGTGTACACACTATTCAGATCTGACAGTTATTTAGCTTAGCAGTTAGCGTAAGTAATATATTGATATATTGTGAATGATATTCTTACTGCAGTTTTGGGATTGTGCGCCTGTCTTTTTCTCGTCATAGCCTCTACAGTGGGGCTGCAGTTTGCTTTGGCTTCCAAAACGCTGGACAAACAGACATAAAAAGAAGGACTTTCCATTTCTTATCTGCTTCTTATGCTTATTTCAATATAACTATATTGTGAAGTTCACAAAGAAACAGTTAGCGAACAAAAGCCTAAATGCTCTCCAGTGCGACAGGGACTTCCAGCAACCCAGCAGAGTTTGCGAACTGACAACAAAACCGAGGAAAGGAGTTAGAGACATGTGTTGACCAAATTTCTTAACCATAATTGAGTAAAACTTTGTAGGTGTTCATTTTAAAGTAAACTTTATGTGTGTGTGACAGTTGGGAATGACACAATTTAAAGAATAAATTGAAGAAAGAAAAAATATATACATACATACATAGATACAAGACCTGCAGCCTTGTAACTAAGTTTGAAAAATAACTTTTTTTTTATGAAATTTGTCTCCAGAATTTGGAGGAAGATCTTAATTATTGAACAATATCTTTTTTATAGGAAGTACAATTATACTGCGTAGTATTTTCTGTAACCAAGCAACCAATCGCTATGGCAACGATGGCACATGCAGATGCGGTAGCTGGTAGCTCTCACAGTCTTTACTGCTGAACAGAACACCATCTGAAGCAGTGTGATTGACCATGGAAGAGGGGGAAGAGAGCCGGGATGAGGACTAACAGTTTAGACCTAAGGTTAGTCCACTACTCATCCTGCTCCTAGCTCGTTTCCTCGCTGGAAAATATGATGGATGAAATAAGACTCAGGCTAACCAAGCAACAGGGAATTAGAGACACACATCTTTACAGAAACCTGGCTTCATCATAACATCCCGGATCAAGCTGTTGCACTTGATGGGCAGACTGTATACCGCGCCAACAAATGCAAGACTCCGGTAAGAAGAGGGGAGGTGGACTGTGTGTTTACATCAATGATGCTGGTGCTCAAACGTCGTCAAGGTCGATGGACAATGTTTCCCTGATGTCACCATGTCATCAGCAGACACATGAAAAAACAACTGGATGGTATTTTTATTTTAGCTGGGAATTTTTATAAAAAAACCTCTGTTTTACCTAAATTGCACCAGCAAGTCCACATCTCCACCAGAGAAAACAATACACTGGACCATGTTTAAACAAATATTCCTGGCAGCTACAAAACCCTCCACCTCCCCCACCCCCACTTCGGACAAACAGATCATATGTACTTGCTCTTTCTGCATACACACTGCGTACAGTGCGAGAGCGGGTCGTCCCTCAATCAGAGGATTGGCGGTTCAAACCCTGGCTCCGCTAGTCCATGTCAATGGGTCCTTGGGCAAGACACTTAACCCCAAATTGTTCCCATAGGCTGTTCCTGCCTAATGGAACAGTGTTATTATCAAAGTGCAGTATGTGCTAATTGCTTTTATTGACTTCTGTGACACCGGAAAACATACAAAGGCATTTTGATGACTAGTAGGTTGATGTCCATTATCTTTCAATCAATGTCAGAATGACTATATTGAAGTGTTTCCACCAAGAATGGTATGTGCTTATACATTGTAATGTATAGTGGAACAGACTCAGAGAACATCTACCAACCTAACCTTACATTAGGCTTGTATTGTGTGTGTTCAAACTGTACCTGTACTGTGTTTCCCCTGCAGTGCGTTTTACCTTAGACACTCCACCTCCATCCTATAACGCTGCCACCCACGCACCGCTGCCAGCCTCAGAGCCTCCCAGGTACACAGCCAATGCAGCCAATGAGCAGGTAATATCCCCTTCTGATTCATCTGTGCCAGCTGAAAGGTGGAATCACATCAAAGTTATTTCCTTCGCACATCCAACTGATGACACACACACACACACACACACACACACACACACACACACACACACACACACACACACACACACACACACACACACACAGCAATTACACTCTCCTTCTCTTTCCGCCTCATCCAAATATAGAAGGGTTGTGTGGACTTGAGAAAAAAGGTAAGGTTAAACTTAGCAGGGGGGAATGCTGATGTGTCCCGATTAAGTCACTATGAGGCTCAGGGGAGGCAGTCGTATATAAATAAATATATGGATATAAATAATCTTTTCTGATCTGAAAAAAGGAATTGATGAAATATGTGAAATAACTACTGGACTTCCTGTTCCACATTTGCCAAAAAATAACACTTTCTGTATGCCAAGGTTAATCAGGAAAATTTCATATCTGCTAGCCCATAATAAGAGAACCATTTCAACTTGCTGCATCTTGAACAAAATCAGCTACAGACAGCAGCCCTATTTAATCACTTAAATCATTAGTTCAATCCCATACAACACATGCACAGGGTATTGGTCTCAGTGACATCAATGCAGAGGCTTGATGAAGTTTCATAGTGCTGTAACATTGACCACATATACACACCACACACATTATTACGGTACAATTGATTTTGTCTAAATTATCCTGATCTGTAGAATCTGTCTTATTTATTTGTGATGGCCAATGTAAATATTTTTGATTTGTACATCAAGATCTCTAGATTTGCATTAAGAAAAATACATAGGAAAAATTATGTTTAGTAGAGACGAGTGCAGTTCCTGTTTAAAACACGCCTGTTCAGAGCCGAATGTTTGGCCTTTGGTGTTGCTGTTTGCAGCTTTCTGGAGAACCGCTCATACAAACTTCACACTCGACACTGAGCTTCCTCTGATCCTCAGCAACACACCTGACATGACATAGTTGAGTCACACACACACAAGTCACAGCTCCTCATGATCATAAACACCAATCAAATACACTCTGGTTCAGCAAAAAACACCAGGTGCAGACTTAACTGTTGGGCAAGGAAGGCAACCTGGGCCTGGGGCTCCAACTAAAAGAGCCCCAAACTGCTATAGATTTGTCAGTGGGGTACGCTCACATGCACTGCAATGCACTAAAAGCAATGTGTGGCTTAATAAAACAGTGAGGAACTCTGATATCAACACACACAGAGGGAGGGAGACTTCATTCTCTGCTCAGGTAGACATAACTTCTCTATATCTTTACATAGACAGCACAAAGGTGCACAGTGCTGACAGAGCTAACAGTGTTTACTTCAGGGGGAACCGGACGGTTCCAGATACCGTGGGTCAGGACTGCTTTATCAGTGATGACTTAAACACAGTATGAGAACAGCGGCCATTAGCTAGCCAGTGGGACAGACAGTCCTGCACAGCCGACTGTGCACGACTTAGTGGAGTTATTTTGCAGCAACATTATTAGTGTTATAAGTTAGTATGGAAAAAACGTAAACAATTTGAGTTTCAATGGCAGAGTGGTGATGTTCCTGTAGACTATCTGCTCGTTGACTCCAGGGATGTGAAAAAAAGTTGGCTTGTAAAATGATCCAGCATTCATATAGCATTAGCAGGCTATATTAGCAACCAGCAGTCAAAGTGAACTGCAGTCAAAGAGCCGCTGTCTGCCCGCTGCTGACCACATGGGAGGCTGCATCCCTGAAGCTCCGCCCCCTCTACTGCACAGAGTGCTCTTTATTCAAAGTTTATTAATGCTGAATGTATCGTTTGTCCAAAGTGGACCAAATTCGACAAAGCAGTCCATGGGGTCTCCAGCAATACAGCCATGGTAGGCAGACAGACAGACAGACAGATAGGCTGGCAAACAGTATGTGTTTGGAAGTGCTTAGTGTGCTCAGTAAAACTTGTTAAAGGGTATAATTACTTAATTTTCAGATTATACATATTCCAGAAGTCTTCCTCCAGAGCTGTGTGCTCTGTTAACCGATCTGTGTAAACAGCTCATAGATGCTGGAGCACAGAATTCCACACTGCTGATTTTTTTCTTCCATATGACCCCAGGCTGACTTTGTACAAATGTTTGGCTGTTTGTTTTCGGTAATTTATTGCATTGTGTTATGGAATACATTTTTGCGATTCTTTTGATAGTGGATAGTAGAGAGTAGAAAGGTCATGAGTGGTGAGAGAGGAGAGACAACTACTAATTAGAAATCTAGGGGCAGGAGTCATGCTATTAATAGGCTCCTAATAGTAATACTGTGATTATTAATGAATAATAACAATCTAAAAAAAGAGTTCACACTGATTGGACAGGATTCATATTTTGAATAAAAGTTGTATTTATAGCATGTTTCAATATGTTCCTGCTCCTTGTTCCCAGCATGTGGGTGTGGCTCAGGGAACAGAGGCCAGCTCTGTGGTGGTGAAGGTCCACTACACGTACACCGTGGCTCTGTCTGTCCCTGTGGACATACCCTTCCATGAAGTGAAGGAACGTATCGCACAGAAATTGGGCCAGCCAGCGTCTCAGCTGCGCCTCAGGTAACCACAGGCCTGCCAACCCACTTCTGTCTCCTTGAATTTCAACAAGTGATGCTTTATTTCTAAAAATATGCTTATCTTTGTCCACCCTGTGGGTCCAATATCTGTTACGGCAAAGAAAACCTAACATGAACCTGACACAGGACACTGAGGCTGCAGCTCCACGGACAAGACAGGAGTCCATGAAAGCAGCATAAACAGCAGAATAGGATTGACACAGCATTATGTTGGGATAAAAACACATCACAAACCCATTACATGACAGCCAAAGATTGATCACAACAGGACCAGTTTGTCTAGCTGTTGAAATAAAAACAGGAGCTGATAACAAATAACATGCATCAGAGTCCTGCTTTGATGCTGTGTCTTCCACAATTCAAGTTGTGTTTCTATCCTCTGTCTTCCCATGTGTGCCCCTATGATGCTCTCAATTTCCTATCTATTTCCCCTGCTGCCACTCCCCTTCACCTCCCCTCTCCCTCTCTCTCTCATCAGACATAAGCAGCATGGCTCCCGGGTGTTGATACCTCTGTGTGAGGAGGATGAGCCAGGCCGCACTGTGCAAGAGGTGGCTGAGGCTGGCAGAGCCACCCTGTGGTGCCAGGTGAGGAGTTAACCCACACATCAGGGCTTGAAATCGGTTCAGCTTAATCAGTTTAACTGTTGCAGGGGTTTAATGTAACTTTATTCACTTGCTCTGCCTAAAATTCCATGAGAAGTGTTTTCTTTTCAACTTTAAGAGCACAACTTCACTTCCACCCTTGACTTTATCCTGTACATCTAGTTATTTATACCAGGAATTCTATTAAGATTTAAACTGTGATTGAGATATAATTTAAGCCGTCTTTTCTTAGGATACACCTTCTTCGATTCTTTAAGCTTTGAAAATAATATATTTCATACAGTCCCTTAGAAATAGGAGAGTTCCACGCTGTCATACCCAGAGTCACAGTATTTAATTGAGGATTATTCCCCTCATTGTGCAATTACTTCAGACTGAAGACCCTCTGGACAACCGTACCATCCTCTACCAGATGGTGGCGCTGTATGACTATACAGCTCAGGGCCCAGAGGACCTGGAGTTCAGCGAAGGAGACACCATCGACATCCTGGGTGAAGGTGAGGCCCATACTGAATTGCTTGTCATTGGAATCTTAAAAAGTCTTTTGTTTTTGTTGGGTAAATTTGACGGGCAAGTTTTAAGTGTTTTCACACTGCTTTATCCTCTGCCCAGCCTCACTGGCTCTTTGTGTTTCTCTCTCTCTCATAGTTAATGAGGAGTGGCTGGAGGGACACAGTGCAGGACATATCGGCATCTTCCCCAGCTGCTTTGCCTACAAGGAGAACACCAACATCACCCAGAGCCCCGTGTTATAAAAGCAGAAGTGTTACTTTGCAGTCATCTCTAATAAACCTATTAACCGGCTCACAGACTTACAATAACCAAACAAGTGGACTTAGTACCTACTTTTTCATGCTTTGGAAATATTTCTTTCTCATATGATATCAGTCTTCATTCTATATCCTTTGGCATTACTGTAATATTCCTGTTGTATCCTTTATAATTAAATTGATGTTTATGCTGACCTTATTGAACTGTATGACATTTTCACATCAATGTGGTTTCAGCATTATGCTCCCTGTAATATTTCTACAGGGTTATAATGATCCTGGTCGGGGTACTTTAAGCGTGTTATTGGGTGTTATGTTGTGCCATGGGGACTAGTATTGTAATGCATTTTGAAACATTGTCTTAATGAAGATACAAATTGTTTCATACATTTTAATCCCTTAACTGTGCTCTAAGTGCTGACAAATAAACTGGTGCAGAAAGGACGAATGCTTCATTTATTTATTGGCCTAAACATAGCCAAGATGTGACAGTCTCAGTCTCAAGACTGCACACTGGAACATTGGGCTAGGAACCTCACAGATTCATAAGACAGAGACAAAAACAAAAGTGTTCAATGTCTTTGCCAGGGTTTGTCATAAGTCATGAAGGTATAAATGTGTTGGAAGGTTTTCTGTTGTCATGAGTCTAAATCTAAGCTCTTTGGAATGTTTAGGGGGACTGTCCTTAGGTGGTCATGTGACAGGTAGATGGGTGTAGGTAGACTAAGTAGGATGTTGTAATTTTCCTATATGAAGAACAAAAGCAAAACACAGGGAGATAAAACTTTCTTTGTGCTTACTCAAATTACACATGACATTAATACAGTTGGATCAAGCAGTGGTATTCAAAACCTATGCCATTTTGATAGCTCTGTGTGTAAAATAAACCTCCAAGACAGATACTGTTCAGCCAGTGGCAGTTCATTAAGCATACAGTTCTGAAAAATACAAGCATCTAATATTGTTTACCAAGCCAAAATTAAATTTTTATAATTAATTTCAGGAGATTAAGTGGAGCAATAATTACTTAATTTATTCACTGTTAAGAATTTGACAAATATTTAAGTCAACAGATACTTTTCACCTATTGATATGCAGCATTATAATCACCTGATCTTTGCTCCCTTTCACAATACTAAAAGCTACAAAATGAAATTGGCACTTCCTTAGTCTAAAGTATTCTTATACCTTGCTAATGCAGCATGCATTCAGGTGCCTTTCACGTCCTGCTCACTGTGTCTGGGTGGTGGACTAAAGATAGCAGTCCAAGTCTCTGTGTAGTAAGCATAGTTGGACAGAAGGCCTTAACTCCCTCAGAACCGTGGGCAGTTCACTGGGCATTAATTGCCAGCAAGGGAAATGTCAGGTGCTTTTAGCTGTCATCACAAATGGTGGGTGTAAAATAAAACAGTGCGGTGGGGGCCACAAAGCAACTGAGAGCTCCATTCAAATGGCATATGAGGCCTCTAATTACTGCATTACTTGTGCAACGCACAGCAATACACACCCACGTTCCCCTGCCATAGCCGCTGGAAACGAGGATGGATACAGTGGGAGTTATATCAGCTTTACATACGGAGTGAAAGCAGTCAGTCAACAAATAACTATTCTTTGCACAGAGAGGCAACAAACCTAGAGTGCTTTCTTTGTTTTGCTAGGTAAACACAACAGCGTGAGGATGGAAAGCCATTATACCTTACATGCTTCCTGAAATGTCAATTGAAAAGCAGATGCAATGGCAAAACCTTAATTTGCTCATGTGAGAATTGAATTCCCGTAGACTGTAACTGCAAAGTGTGCTATACAACGACTAATACCCTAAAGCCAAAGACTGTGGAGCTTTGAACAAACTGTTACTACATCTTAGTCTGAGTCATGCTAACATTTGCGAATTAGAATTGAACAAAAAGTACAGCTGAGGCTGATGGGTCATTAGTTCTGCACAAGAAAAATCAGAGATTCACCAAAGTTAATAGGATTTATCCTCTGTGAAACATGAATGTCTGTATAACATATATAAGGAATGCATAAAATAGTTTTGTTATCAAAATCACAAATACATAATTCAAATAAAAAGTATAAAATATGAAAAAATCTGGCGAACATATCTCCTGGAGAGGAGGCAGCGCCTGAAGACTTGGGGGGCTCACACCCATATCCCTGGTGGATAACCCTAACCCTTAGGCCGCTAAGGTAGTCAAAAAGCTCCTTGGTGGCAAAGTGCTCGGGGTGGATGAGATCCACCCTGAGATGCTGAAGGCACTGGACATTGTTGGGCTGTCTTGGCTGACATGCCTTTTCAATGTCGCATGGGGATCGTGAACAGTGCCCATGGACTGGCAGACCGGGGTGGTGGTTCTCATTTTCAAAAAGGGGGACTGGAGAGTGTGCTCGAATTATCGGGGTATCACACTACTCAGCCTACCAAGGAAAACTTATGCCAGGGTGCTGGAAAGGAGGCTCCGACCATTTGTCGAACCTCGGATTCAAGAGGAGCAGTGCAGATTCCGTCCCGGTCTTGGAACAGTGGACCAGCTCTTTACCCTTGCAAGACTGCTGGAGGGGTCCTGGGAGTTTGCCCAACCAGTCTACCCTCAAGGTTTTTTGTGGGGGGTGCTGCGGGAGTATGGGGTGCCGGACCCGTTTGCAACGGGCCATCCGGTCTCTGTACGACCGCAGTAGGAGCTGTGTTCGTATTCTTGGCAATAAGTGAGACACGTTCCCAGTGGGTGTTGGCCTCTGCCAGGGCTACTCTTTATCACTGGTCCTGTTCGTGACTTTCACGGTTCGGGGGTCTCAGGACAGCCTCTTTGCTGTTCACAGATGATGTGGTCCTGTTGGCCTGTTCTGACCATGACCTCCAGCATTCACTGGGGCGATTCGCAGCCGTGTGTGAAGTGGCGGGGATGAGAGTAAGCACCTCCAAATCTGAGGCCATGGTGCTCTGGCGGGAACCGGTGGATTGCTCCCTCCAGGTGGGGACGGAGTGCCTACCGCAAGCGAAGGAGTTCAAATATCTCGGGTTTTATTCACGAGTGAGGGTAAGATGGAGCGAGAGAACGACCGGCAGATCGATGCGGCTGCAGTTGTAAAACAGGTGATGCACCGGACCGTCTTGGTGAAGAGGGAGCTGAGCCGGAAGGCGAAGCTCTCAATTTACTGGGCGGTCTACATTCCGACCCTCACCTATGGTCACGAACTCTGGGTCGTGACTGAAAGAACGAGGTCTCGGATACAAGCGAACCAAAATGAGTTTCCTTCGTAGGGTGGCCGGGCTCAGCCTTAGAGATAGGGTAAGGAGCTCGGACATCAGGAGGGAACTTGGAGTTGAGGCGCTACTCCTTCGTCTAGAAAGGAGTCAGCTGAGGTGGTTCGGGCAACTAATCAGGATGCCTCCAGGGCAACTGGAGGTTTTCCGGGCACGCCCAACTGGTAGGAGACCCCTGGGAAGACCCAGAACACGCTCGAGGGATTATATCTCCCAGCTGGTCTGGGAACGCCTCGGGATCCCCCAGAACGAGCTGGAAAATGTTGTGGGTGAGAGGGAAGTCTGGGTCAGTATGCTGGGCCTGCTACCATCGCGACCTGTCCCCGGATAAGCGGATGAAAATGGATGGATGGATGGATGAGTTTCATCCGCATAATAATGAAAGTTTATTTAAATTATTATTTATGAGAGTGTTTTGATGATATTGCCTCATGGAAGCATATATAAGGTGAATATAATTGGTCCAAGCCCACCTTGAACCTTGTGGAACTCCGTGACTATCTTTGGTGTGCATTGAGGATTCATTGTTTACATTTACAAACTGGGATTGATCTGATGAATAGGACTTCGACCAGCTTTGTGTTGTTCCTTTTATGGTAATTAAATATCCTAGTCTCTGTATTAGGATGTGTTGTTCAATGATGTCAAATTCCACACTAATGTCTAAAAAGAAGAAGTACAGAGACAAGTCCTTTCTCTATTGCGATGAGACGGTCATGAGTATTCTTCGCCAGTGTTGTCTCATTGCTGTGATGCACTCTAAAGAAAATCCTCAAATAAACTATTGTTATGTAGTAAGTCACATAACTGATTGGCGACTGCTTTTTAAAGGGTCTTAGAGAGGAAGGGAAGGTTAGAGGTAGGTCTATAGTTAGCCAACACCTTAAGAAAAGGTTTTGTTGGTGTCTCAATTTCTTTTAAAGAAACGGTCAGAGTTCAATGCAATAGAGTTTATTCTTTGAGTCAAGAATTCATCCGAGCAGCCTCCAGAGATCAACTGAATATTTTGCTCTGAACAATGTCTTATATAGTTTCTCCTTCTGAGGGCAATGCTCCACCTTTATTTTTTAATTCCTCCTCTGTTGCCTTGGAGATAATGGTGTCATAGCTTATGGTCCTACCCACGTCTCATTTTTTCTAATAGTGTCATTACACAATACCCAGAGCAGGTGGCTTGGAATATCCCTGAGTTTCACTGCCAGCCACTGCCAAGTTTTTATGATATCATGATCTTTCTTTTGGCTGCCAGGTTTCAGCTCAGACAGCTGGGGTCCAAGGCGATTATTATTAAAAAACATTAATACTTCCAAGTTGCACATTAAATCACACATGTTATATGTTAAATCCCTTAAATCACAAGTTCTGATGTACTGATTTCATGAATTTGTGCTTCTAACATTGAATACATTTGATAGTTCTGGCTTTACTGTGACAAATTAAACTCCTTCATTTAGGGGGTCCCACCTGCCCATCAGGACTAACTAACACGTTGTACATTCACACACCGCAGGCAAAGCATGCAGGAGCAATTTGGGGTTAATTGTCTTGCCCAAGGACACATCGACATGGACTAGCGGAGCCATGGATCAAATCGCCGATCCTCTAATTAAAGGACGACCCTGCTCTACCACTGAGCCACAGTCGCCCACTACCCTACGCTTACTAGATGTCCACCTTGCTAGTCACCTCAGCAAGTTGCAGCTTGTATTGCTACAATTGATCTTGGGCGTGCTGATCTGCTGACCAAAGCTGAGTGAGGACCAGTCGTCCTGTAGTTCCAGCATGGGGGTGGAGCTCGACGGCATGGGTTGTTGGTCCGGCCCAAAATTTTAAAACAGATATTGCAGCAGTGAAGGCTGTGGTGGGGTCGTTGGTACCAATAAGTAAGTAGAATCTTGTGATGGGTCCTCCCTGGGGCGGAACTGCAAGGCCTGACGGTCCCCGTCCTTGGGGTCGTCCAATTTGATTCCCTCGGTCCTGGTGTGGTGGGTTGAGGAAATCCCATGTTGGATGGGCATGGGGTTCCTTTCCATTTGGTGCTATGGGTGGGTGCCCTTGAGTTGTATATCCAATACCTGGTTCCATGACTGCTGGATTGAAGGGGGCCACCTGAAGCCTATATTGGGGGCATACCTGTGGCCTGGTGTAATAGCCCTGGATCTCCTGTAAGGGGACTTGAGATGGTGCACAATAGGGCTGGTTGCCGTTCCAATTGAACCCTGGGCCTTGAAGCCATGGCAGTCTATGAAGGCAACAAAAGAGTTAAGGCACAGGAACCATGGCCAATATGGATTATGATGGACTACCATGAACCCGTAGGGTGGTGATTGTTATAGGCTATGTAATTAGGGTATTTCATATATGGAACTGGCTGAAGTTTCGGTCATAGTGGGCCTATGACTTATCAATGGGAGGACTATTGGCTGATTTACTATTGCATGTTTTCATCACCATTGTAACATGGCATTACGTATGTGAATGTAGTCTTTGAGATCTTTTGTTCCCCCTGTGGGCTCTGTGGTGGTCTAACTCCCTGTGAGGAGGTGTCCTTCTTCCTGCGGGGAGGTGTCACCTTCCCCTTGCGATCCAGGATGTGCGCCTCTTCTAAGGTATGCTCCAAGAGTTCTTTCTGGATCGTCTGCTCTGCAGCAGTGATTCGGATGGAACCACACTTTAAAGGGTCCTTCTTGTCTGGGTTGGTCCCACTTTTTTTTAACACTTTGATGTCATCAACTCTCCTGGTCGCATCCTCAGCAGTGGTTAAGGAATGGCAGCCTCTCTTTCCTCTGTAGCACCTTTGACCTGGTGAAAGATAACTTTATGGATTTGACACAAATGTTGCACATAGCTGGTTAGTTCTTTGTCTAGCTGCTGACCCTGTTATGGTCCTCTGAGATAGGGCACAGGCATTGGCTGTCCTGTGAGCATCTTGTGAGGTGTTAGAAGTGCTAGTCATATGTGTACAGATTGTAAAGCCCTCTGAGGCAAATTTGTAATTTGTTAAATTGAATTGGATTGAATAGTCTGTGATCTCATAAACATCAATGCTAATGTTAAAGCATCCATCCAATTAAGTTTGTTATCAGCATACTTGTTGTTATCTCGTTAGCTTATGCCACAAAGTGGGTTCCATTGTCATAGCTGATGATATCTGGCATAGAAAACCTTGGAAAAACTTCTCTGCACACAAAATTGGCTATTGATTTGTAATCTGGTCGCAGTGTTGGTACTGCTTCGACCCATTTGCTGAACCTGTCGCCCACAACCAAAATGTACCTCAAAGTTTCTCTATGTGTGACGTAGAGGAAGCCTCTCTGCTGCCAAGTGTTTCCATGCACATGACAAACACTATATGCATATGTTGAATCTGTATCCACACTAAGATGCTTTCCCTGTGCCAATTTACATGCTGCTAATAAAGCTTTGATTTTAGCAAGCTGTGCTAAACATGGTTGAGCTACCTTTGTAGGTAGTGGCTTGTACGTAGTTGCAGTACTCAATGAAGGTTCTTACTTGGACACAGTCATGTGGGATTCCATCCACCGGCAGCACCAGCCTGGTTGCAGGGTTCACCGTCCTGCATCAGCGGATAGTGAGTTGAGGTGCCGTAAATATGACTTCCTGTTTTCCTAGCCTGAGTTAAAAGGAATTGTGGATTTGTGAGCAGGGCATGTAATTGGTGAGATGTATAAAGAACCACTCAAAACTGAAGCTTTTTTGGAATGCATAGGCTACTGCTGCCAATGCCTGATAGCGGGGTTAAAAGCTTGACTCAATATTGTCCAATTTAGTGCTGTAGTAAGCCAGTGGTTGTTTTCCTGTCAGGGTATCTTGCATAAGTTCTGCACTCACATATCTCTATAGATTAAATGGCTTTGAGAAATCTGGGGTTCCAAGTGCTGGGGCAGATTGCAAGTCACCTTTTAGTGCCTGAAATGCTTGTTCCACCTTCTGTGTCCATTGCAGCTGGGTTGAACTGTGTACTTGTCCTGCTGCTCGTACCATGACTCGTAGAAGTGTTGTCTTGACAGCATTGTCACATATCCACATATGAGTATCCAGTCATTCCCAGAAAACTAAGCATTTACCCCACTGTTTGCAGTTTTGAGCTTAAGTTATGGTCTCCAGTACGGAGATGGCAATTAGCTTTTCGTTTTTACTTAATTTCCTCCCAAGATATTCAACCTCTGCACGTTGTATGCATGTTAGTTAGTCCTGATGGGCAGGTGGAACCTTGCATGGTAGCTCCTGCCATCAGTGTATGGGAGTGAATTGGTGAATGATGATAAGTGGTGTTAAAGTGCTTTGAATGGTCGGAAGACTAGAAAAGCGCTATACAAGTACAGTCCATTTACCATTTACTGCAATGGAGTCCGTTCAACTGTTCTTTTGAAGGACTGCAGATCAAAATGGCATACACATACTGAATCACAGTACTTTACAGAACATCCATAATTTATGTGTCATGAGCCAGTACTCGGGCTGCACGGTGGTGTAGTGGCTAGCACTGTCACCTCACAGCAGGAGGGGTCTGGGTTCGTTTCCCGGTCTGGGCGGTCCTTCTGTGTGGAGTTTGCATTTTCTCCCCGTGGCAGCGTGGGTTCCCTCCGGGTTCTCCGGCTTCCTCCCACAGTCCAAAGACATGCAGCTCAGGTTAATTGGACTCTAAATTCCCCGTAGGTGTGAATGTGGGCGTGAATGGTTGTCTGTCTCTATATGTCTGCTCTGCGATGAACTGGCGACCTGTCCAGGGTGTACCCTGCCTTCGCCCGATGTCAGCTGGGAAGGATAAGCGGTTTGGATAATGGATGGATGGATGGATGGATGGAGCCAGTACTCTGTTGCAAAGTGATGGACTTTTGAAATATTTTATATAATTGAATTGTTGCTGAGAAAGAAGTCAATGCTTGCGTATGAGTGGTGAACTGGTAAAAATAATCAGTATTGAGTTGCCTGACTTGTTGTTTAACCTGTTTTTTGTTTGTAGAGTTACACTTTAGCGATCATTGGCCATGGTCGGTTATTGTTGTTCTTCGGTTCCAGACTGTGTACGCGATGGAATGTGATGTTGCTGACGGTCTCTGCGCGTAGTTTGATTCTGTTCTGTTGCTGTGTGGAGTGGAGGTCTTGTCTGTGTCGCCTGTATTGTTCTTGTTCATGGTTCAGAATCGGTTGAAGCATTTATCTATGTATTCTTCCGGATGGTCCAAGTAGATTAATATTGTAGTCGTTTTTTTGTGGAAAAGGGAAAGAAAAGGAAAAGAGCCACAATCTTGGATCTCACACCCTCTCGTGAAAGTTGCGTTCACAGTGGCATCTTCTTTAATTTGCAAATTACAATTTAAGATTTAATGGAACATGAGTTTCCTTTATAATTATTATATTTTTTAGGTAGTCACACCTTTATTGGACAGCTGGTTTTCCAGCTGCAGCAGACAGCTGATTCCAGTGAAAAAGCTCTTTACACTACCTTCCTAACACAAAAAACTAAAGAAACAAACAGATTCAAATGAATGCTTGTGTTCATCTGTGTCTGCTGCAGGTGTAAATATCAACTTTACAAAAAAGATATGTCAGTGTCGTGTTTACATTGTTGTGTTGCACTGCCCCCAAGTGGCCAAAACAATCAATGAATGCAGCTTTAGCCCATCTGCACATCTGTACCCAACAATAAATAATTTCTTCTTTTTACAACCCAGTTTCCCAAACCATCAAATACAGATACTTTTTCAGTGACCCTTAGCAACTGAATGTGACACACCAGGCTTTCAACTAACTCCAATGTAAACCCACCCATGTCTTTATTTGGCAATCACAGCAACTGGCGTAGTAAAAAGAACAAATAACACCTTTTTTCCACTGATTTCAAGCAGCCAAGTGCAAAAGCACATGGGGAAAACAATTACAGAAGTAATTATCATTAAAACTCAAGTTTATTTTGATAGCATATTTCATACACATGGGCAATTCAGTTTGCTTAACATGAATAAAAATAAAGAGAATTACATAAAATAGTAATTAAATAGAAAGCAATATAATTACAAGATAAGCAATATAAAAAAATATAAAGAATAGAAAATAGAATAAAGACATTAGTAGTTCAATCATAGGTGCCTGACAAGAGAAATGTTTTCAATCTGAATTTAAGGTTCACATTTAAGATCTTATGGCAGTTTGTTCCAGTTGCATGGAGCTTAACAGCTATTGGCAAAGAGCCAATGACATTTATTGAACCACTCCTCTTGAAATAAAGTTTCAATTCAATTCAATTCAATTTATTTTTGTATAGCCCAAAATCACAAATTACAAATTTGCCTCATAGGGCTTTACAATCTGTACACAACGACATCCTCTGTCCCAGAACCTCTCATCGACTCAGGAAAAACTCCCCAAAAAAACCCTTCGAGGGGAGAAAAATGGAAGAAACCTTCAGGAGAGCAACAGAGGAGGATCCCTCTCCCAGGATGGACAGAGTACAAAAATAGATGTCATGTGTACAGAATGAACAGCATAACAGAGTTACAACACGTTCAATTCACATGACAGAAATTATTCATGTAATAGTAGCAGTAGGTGACGGGGAGGACCACAGCAGGACGTAGGACCAGGGTCCAGATTTAACCACGATCCACAGAAACCTACCAGGCGAGAAGGCACAAAGACTTCGGGGATGGAGCAGAGTTAGTAATGTGCATTAATGGTGCATGAATTCATACAGAAGGTAAAATAGAGAAGAATGTGCGTCAGCAGGGCCACGGCAGAAACCAGGAGGCAGGACTAGGGTCCAGATGCAACCACGCTCTGTGGAAACCTGCGAGGCGAGAAAGCACAAAGACTCCGGGGGAAGAAGTAGAGTTAGTAATGTGCATTGATAGAACATGAATTCATACAGAGGAGTTTGCAATCTAACAGGTTCAGAAACATAGGTTCTTGTCAGTTTTATCGGTGGTGTAGTGGCTAGCATTGTCACCTCACAACAAGATGGGCCCGACTCCCGATTCCCGTTCCCCAATCTCAGGTGGTCCTTCTGTGTGGAATTTGCATTTTCCGGGCGCTTCGACTTTCTCACACAGTCCAAAGACATGCAGCTTGATTTAATTGGAGGCTCTATATTGCCCGTAGGTGTATATGTGTGCCCTGCGATAAACTGGCAATCTGTCCATGGTGAACCCTGCCTTCACCCAATGTCAGCTGGGATTGGCTCCAGAGCCCCCACGACCCTAAATAGGATAAGCGGTTTGGATAATGGATCGGTCAAATTTGTTCGGCCATATTGAGGTCCCAAAATGAATGATGAAAAAATTAAAATTCAGTTGAGAAATGTCTATAAGCAACATCAGGATAGGCAATCAAACTGACTTCTGACCTATTAGAGCAGTCTGTCATATGTTAAATTCTGAAACTTTAATTTTGGAGTTTGTGAAAAAAAAAAATCCAATTCTTGAAAATGCAAATCAATACATTTCATGTTTTAATTTCAAAGAAGTGAATTCAGAACACTATCAGTGGTTGGTAAAATCATATTATCTATGTCTGGTATTTGTTTCCTTAGGAGGCCCAGCTGTGCTGCATCCTGTCTGAAGCCCAATCTCCTCAAAAGCACTCTGCTGTGGAAGCTGTTTCCTGGGACTCTCATTATGCGGATGGGCCAAACAGAAGGAACTCGTTGCTGTCATGAGAAGGAAGACAACCATGGGCTCCTATAAATAGCTATTTAAAAATAGCCTGAGGTTCTAGTTGTGACAAAGAGTCTCAAGGAGACATTTGCTATAATGCAGATTGATCAGCTTAAAGGCTGACAGGCAGACACCTACTGTTATCTGCATTCACATGAACCAACCAACACTTTTTGGAGATTGACCCAAAGCAATAATTCATAAGCTTTTAACTTGTCAAAATATATTACAGCTTGCAGGATTTCAACCACTTTTGTCCAATAAATTGCAAAATGACATATGTGAATTCTGACATTTCAGTGTCAGAATTTGTGGAGTTATTTGTGGTTTAAACTTCGGCTATTCTGCTTTTACTCAACGAGGCATGACATCCGATAATGCCAAACATAATCATTTAAATAAGGGTGAGTAATGTTGTCAGTTTCTAAGCAACACACACACACACACACACACACACACACACACACACACACACACACACTCACCTGCGTCATTTCCTATACACAGAGGGTCTGAGGGCATGTTCAGCGCTCCCTGCCAGTTGCGCACAGAGAAGGCTCGGTCGTAGTTTTGTTCTGTTGACAGAGTAAACCTGGAGACGGTGTTATTATAAGCTTACATTTTATGATTTGCAAGGATAAAGAGAGCCTTCCATCTGCCGGGTTTCAGATATTACCGGACACTATTTGAATCGCTGAAGCTCGTCCTGGTGAAAGCGGTAAGGCTATTGTTGTGCATGGAATAAAAGGACAAGAGGACAGAAAGAACATGTATGATTTATTCAATTAAAGACGAATGCGAGCTTCTACTGGAAAAACGGGTTGTTTCGGGCTGACACACCGTGTGCGATGCACATCAACGCCGTTACGCGCGTAGATCACCGGTCACCTGTTGAAGTTGCCCGATGCGCGGTGAGCTGTTTTACGTTTTGTTTTCAAACAGAAGGATCGACTTGGACAGCGCCTCAACTAATGATCGGTCCGTCCTTTAGTCTGTGATGCACTGGTTCCCCGTTATGTTGTAGGATGAGCGCTGATCTGGAGCGCGTTTCGCTCAACTCATCGGTGAACTCGGACGGCTCGGGCGGCCGTGCGCTTTCGGCAAACGTCCGCAGGCTCCACAATGCTCTCATCCTGCTGCTCAGCGACCTGGAGAGAGAGCAGTTCATCCACTGTCTCAATGTGTACCACGCCAAGCGCAACGTCTTCGACCTGGTCCAAACTCTCAAAGTGATTCTCAACACGCCCAGCAAACGACAGCTGCTACCCATGCTGCGCTTGGTCATCCCGAGGTCCGACCAGCTCCTGTTCGACCAGTACACGTCCGAGGGACTCTACCTGAAGACAGAGCTCCTCCCGGGCAACGGCAACGTGGAGGGCGTTGGAGACGAGGGCGACTCAACTCTGCAGAAATATGTCAGTTCCATGCATGAGCAGCCCCTCACATCCAGCTGTCCGGACAGTTTCAGCCCCGCCGCCGAGATGTTTCCTTCCATGGCCCCGCCGTTCTTCGAGGGTCCCTTTGGAGAAGTGCGCAAAGTCACCCTGACGCGCTCCAGAAGCCACGAGGGTCTGGGCTTCAGTATCCGCGGAGGGTCAGAGCACGGAGTGGGGATCTACGTGTCTCTTGTGGAGCCGGGGTCGTTGGCCGAGAGAGAAGGACTGCGGGTCGGGGACCAGATAGTGACCGTGAACGACATGATGTTTGACAATGTCTCTCACATAGAGGCCGTGAAGGTAGGATTTAATGCATGCCTGCACGTACATAGTTTGAGCGGTGGTCTCTCTCCATTAAAAAAGACGAATTCAGTAACAAAGTGTATGAGCTTGTACATGTGTGAAGGCTACATTTGTGCAGGCTGTATGTGTGCTCCAGATGTAGGCTAATGCTTGAGGCAGAGATTGCATGCATTAACTTGTTCTACCCTAGCCTATTTTTGAGGTCTCTGCACGAAAAAAGCATGCCCATACTAAAATGAGTACAACTCTGCCACCACAAGGTCTATTTGAATAATGTTGGTGTTATTATAATGGTAATAACTGTGATATTTTTTAAATAATGTGAAAATATCAGTATACAGTATATGTCACTGGTTAAAAGTAAATGAAGATGGAACACAGAAAAATTAAAAGATTTCAGGTTCGCCTATAAAAAAAAGCACTTTCAGGATGATCATCACTTTAGAATAATGCAGTTGCAGGTTTAAACCTTTTTTATATCATAGCACAATATGTGAACACTCTCTCTGCACAGGTTGACTTTGAATAAAGTGAAGCAGAAAACAATAAAAGAGTTTTTAGTACAGACAGGTCAGAAAAATCCTCTGAAAATTAGGATTTATTGAATAATTTAGTTCTTTACTTTTTTACTTCTTTTTTCACTAATTATGTTTAATAATCCATATACAGCATTAACATACACAATGTCAAACTAAAATAATGTTTTTTGCTCTGAAATCTCTATCAAATTAATATTTTTGTTCTCAAAATCAGAGGTCTGGAGAATAAAAAGGCTGTAATTTATTCTGTGATCGGTTTTCAGAGCCGAGTAAGACATCCTCTTTTTCTGCAGAGATAGGAGCATACAGGAAATCCGGCCAACTGGTGATAGACAGCACTGTTTAGCCAATAAGAGTCAGTCAGGCCATGCAGATGGTAATATGATAGGGCAATAGGGTAGGTACTTACCATCCCCCCATATGTAAATTGTCAGTCAAAGAAGCTTGCTTTCCTTTGTTTCTTCTTCCTTTGCTTCCTACGGACTTAGTTCAGTCTCTGAGCATCGGAATTAATTCGTTTTCAGCGTTTCATGAGGAGGTACGGAGCTGTTTATCATATTTTGCTGGTTTCATAATCGTCTGAGGCTGGTGTTCTTTGGCTCACAGATCGCTGAGGCTGTGGTCTATAGGTATTTGAGTGCTATGTGCGGAATCCCTGTCTTCTTGCCGTTCTTTAGCGTGGTCGCAAGCTTAAAGCTAACTCGAGCAAGGGAGACATATGCCGAGCAAGTCCAGTGGCTGGCGAGATATGAATATGAATATTTGGTTATGCATTTGGTTGGTCTTGTTTAGTTGTGTTTGGAGCATATACAAATGGTTTACATGAGCTTGTAGCCCGGATTATTTCTGTTATTCTGATAGGCAACATCATTATATTTGTTCTTGATTAGTGTCTTCTCTCCCAGGGGGAACCCTGTCACCCTGTCACTTTAACCAGTGTACTCCGCAGCCCCCTATGAAGGGGGCTCTTGGGTAGAAGAGGTTTTAAGCACTGGGCCATGCAGTGCTGTCCTGAAAAACAACAGTAGCTTGTCACAGTGCAGCATTCCTCTGCTGCTTCCAGTACAATTTTTGTTTTGTTCTACTTGGAATTGTGCAATGCTTTGTACCAATCAAATGTGCAGAAAACAGATGGAGTGAAGGCCCTTTTCTCTTTTAAAAAATTAGAAAACAGGAGCAAAATGTTTTTATGCCACTGACACCAAGGGTCCATGTTGGGTACAACATTGGAAGTTTTCATTTGTTGATGCATTTGAAATAACTACACTGCATGCACATATAGTAGAGGTTACAATAAACCTATATTACAGTTAGCATTCTACACTCTGTAATGGAGTTCACGTGAATTAGACTATGGAAGCCATAAAATCAGTTCACCCAAATATAAACCAAACATATTTTTACTCTTACCCCTAGTGGTCTCTAGCCATGCAGATAGTATTAGTTTATCCAGGTCTGAGATATCTGTCTGTGTGATCGCTGCCTCCATCTCAATACATTTAATTTGCACTGCCCAGCATAGAAAATGGCATTTAATTAAACATGAACTTTCTCATGATGACTGTAAATGATCCACAGATATGTGATAAGAGTTTTCATTGGAGATAATTCAGTAACACTATAATACAGCCCGCAACTTACAGTGTAATTACCCAACACTTACTGTGTACCACCTCTGAACTTATATTGTTGTATGAATCAGTACATATAAATATGTTTTGATGTATTTTTAATTTAGGCAGCCTACAGCAGAACAAGGGAATAACAATTGGGAATTTTAGAGGAAAGAACAAATAAGTTATACTTATTAGGCCTGCTGGGTCTCTACAATGTGTTGGAGAAATGACTGAGACTGTAAGTATATTGTCAGCAGCCTACTGGGTACTAACAGGGTGTTGTTGGAGAAATGGCTGCTGTACCTAAATCTAAGTACCAGTTGGAACCATTAAGTATTTATTTGTATAAAGGTGTGGCTTCCCTTGATGAGGTTTTGGAGACATGAGGTTTACACAGACTGCAGCTCTTCACCTAGCCTGCTTATTTTGTCATTCCTCCATGCAATATTGAAAACTGATCCTGATCATATCTTGATATAGTCAAACATTTATCAAACTAGAACTTAGCGGCCGTACCTCCAGTGACAAAGGCTGCACCTCCATTATTTGTAATTTCTTTGAACTATGTGGTCATACCAAAGGTGGCAGAGTGAAATTTACTCACAAAGTGGGATAGGACATGTAATTATATCCACAGGGCTGCAAAGATGAGCGACAAGGCTAAAAGGCTAACAGCAGCATTCCTTAAGTTGAGAAGTATACAAACATGTTTTAGCAAACCCGCCACCATTGGCCCTGCACTCACAATGAGGTTTCTTTCACAATGCTCTGCCTATTTTATATGGGATATTTTATAAAGTGACTTAGTGAGAGTGCTAGCCTCTGTTGTACAGATAGGGGAACCTGGGTAAGGGTGGTTAGAACCCACATCGTCAAACCTGTTTGAACAGATTTAACTCATTGGCCTCATCCAGGTCTCCTTCCAACCCCAAATCGTTCTTTTTTTTCATTATGTCCAGTGATGGTTGTCATGCCACTCCACTTCTTTCGCTGGAGTTTCCTCTCAAGCTTCTCAAGCTAGTCACCAGTTTGCGAAATACCTGGTGGTAAAAGAACAAAGTAAAAAAAGGGTCCAATTTGGTCCACAAACAGAAGTAAAGACAGGATCGCTTCGAGCAACCTGTTGTGGCTCGGGCTGCCTATGTCATTTACGGCGGAAAATCGTCTCTTGCACTCACTATTTAATTTCATTTAAAAATTTTAATAAATATTTTGCAGTTTGAATAATGAAAACTGCTGGGCTTTTTAGTAAGCTTATGTAACAATTTAGTGACAATTGTCTTATGATTTTAGAAACCCCCTGACATTTTGCTATTGAGGTTTTTCGCACAATCTCTGTAACACTCCTTGCCCTCTGTGATCTTTTTTATTCAGTTCGATCTGCATCTTCTCCATCTCCACCTCGTCTCAACTCCTGAAGGCAGCTTTTTTTTGTTCATTGCATCACTAATTGTGTAAATGTTTATATGGACGGCGTAATCCCAACCAAAACGGTGCACTATCTGTGAATCCATATATGTCGTCCCATGTGCCACTGGGAGAACATCCCAGTCTGTCACCTCAAAGTAGCCCTTGTTATGTTACAACCCTGGAGAGTCTCCTCTGCTTTCAGTGACCATATCCGGACAGTTCTGGTTGCCACTGGAATGCAGGTTTATAGAGGGGCTTCAGGTAGACAAAGTTGGGATCTGATTTGCCCAGGGGAGGCAGAGCTATGCTTTCTTACAGCATGCAGCAGGCCCAGTGTTTTTTTCCACAAGTTTTGCAGTCCACAAACTGTTTCAAATTTACCAGGGTTCTTGTCAAGGTGACGTGGTTATAATCCCTAGAGATTGCTATGAGGGCACTTGGGTGCAGAGTCTGTAGTCTCGCGGTCACATGGTTGATGACATCAGCAGCCCACAACGCATTAGGAATGTAAACAGCAATCATAATGGCCTGGGAAAACTCTCTGGGGAAGTAATATGGATGTAGACTTACTGCTAATAGTTCAATGTCAGGGCTACACACACGTTCTTTCACTGTAATGTGTCTAGGGTTGCACCAAAAGCTGCTTACGTGCTTTATTATCAACTACTAAGAGAAACTACAAAGGTAACTGCGCTTTTGCTGTCTGGGCACCTCAGCTATGGAACTCCCTCAGGCAGGCAAACGCAGTATCTTCCTCTATTCAAGTGCTTTTTCTTGACTGGTGCTATAATGTATCTATTTTAATGATTTTATCCTGGTTATGTCTTCATCTCAATCACTTTTTTGAAAGGTGCTATATTAATTATTATTATTATTATTATTATTACAGTAAATTGAATATTTGCCACAAAATAACATCCACGCCAAAAAACAAACAAATAAAACCCAATGTGAAAAACTTCAGTAGTTCAGTAATAAACAACAAATTATGTCTTCTCAGAGTATGTGGTAGTACCAGGGAAGGGCTGGTGTGGGGAATAAATTATGATGTTGGAGCAAATAATACACACATCGATATCGAATAGCGGAGCCAGGGATCGAACCACCTATCCTCTGATTGAAGGACGGCCCTGCTCTACCGCTGAGCCACTGATTTGATCGTTTGGCCATAAGGTGTACAGCTAACAACAATCTGGTGAAGATTTTTGAAGGAGCGCCAGGGTATATATACTTTAGAGCTAATGATATGTTTGGTGACCGATGTGCTTATTACAGGCAGGAGTGTAAGCAGGGATAAGCTGGAAGCCAGGGAGTTGAAGACCTGGTACCACTCCCATGCCAGGAACACTATGGAGGGGAAAACACGAGGAAGGCTTGAGATATGGCGAGGCAAGTGGGTCATCAATGGGGTCGGGGATGGGGAGGTGCATTTTGGGGGGACAATAGGTTGGTAGAGACAAGTTTCAACTGAAAGACAATGCAATGAGGTG
This sequence comes from Ophiodon elongatus, assembly GCA_016806645.1. NCBI lineage: Eukaryota > Metazoa > Chordata > Actinopteri > Perciformes > Hexagrammidae > Ophiodon > Ophiodon elongatus. Next base: position 220,674 of record JACSYO010000878.1, on the reverse strand, counting down.
TATATTATCTTATGGGAAGTAAGCTTGAGTCTGACAACAGATGGATAGATGATGGATTCGATTTCAAATGGTCCAATGAAACAGGGCGAGTTTCTTAGAATCAATTTGTAACGGGAGATCTTTAGATGAGAGCCTTGGTAGTTGGGGTCTGGGCACTGGTGATGGTCAGCGAAGCGGCAATTATGGTCAGCTAAGCGGAACAGGGCAGCACGGGTATTCCTTCAAACCTTATGGCAGCGGTGCAGGTGGACTTGTGCAGAAGGAACGGAGACCTTACTCTCCAAAGCTGTAAACAGAGGAGGTTGAAAACCCATAGCACAATCAATTGGTTAAATACCCGTGGCGCTTGACAAGGAGTTGTGTGCATATTCTATTCGATGGAGGTGAGAGCTCCTGGACAGAGAGCCTTACAACAGAGAGCCGTCCCCAGGTCCTGGTTTGGGAACTAAGGGCCAATGGGAGGAAAATTGTGCGGCTGGCCTCTTGGTGTCACAAAAACCAAGGTTACAATTTTTGGTCAGAGCGATGGGACAGGACTGGGCTGAGGCTCAAACAAAAGAATGTTTAGAAGTCATGACAATTCATGAGAATTTCACTAAGAATCAACCTCATCAGTTTTGATCAGCCATGTGCAAGTGGTTATTGTGCAATTGTAGATAATTGTACTTACACTGTTGCAAGTGTTACATCCCTGAAAAGGGGGGGTAAATAATCACGAGAGTGATATGATATTTTTCCTCAGCAAGGGCTTTACTTCAATACATCTTATTTGTACAAAACAATCATTAACATAGGAAGAGATCCACAGGAGAGTAGATAGTAAATATTACAATTACACAAAAGGCGGGAACGTACATAGCGTTACACACACACTTCAACATTCACGGCAAAACTCAACTCTAAAGTGACCAAAATAGAAACACAACATTCTCAGGAAACATCTTACATTCATACCGACATGTTAACTTCATTCATTATACAACAACATGCCTGAAAAGGGGGGGGTAAATAATCACGAGAGTGATATGATATTTTTCCTCAGCAAGGGCTTTACTTCAATGAGGAAAAACCGCGATTTCCCCCCGAGGTATGTGGACGGAGACCAGAGCAATCGATCTCAGACTCAAGATCAAGACCACTATGTAGATCACAGTTATATCTATCCAATACACCTGCTATTTATAAACGATCTTTTCAACCATATCACACTTCAACACAAACAGACAATGAAACTACAATTTCCTTTAACCTTTCAAAATACTTTCCAACTTGTCACACTCTCTCCTACAAAATAAATGTCGTCCCGACATTCAATCAAATATTTTCTGACATTAAACAGTCTCTTATGAACTTGACGCTGAAGATCCTCTTCTGCAAGCTGGTGCTTGAACAAAGGTCAAGGGTCATGGCTCAAATACAGTCCATATTCACAATTTGTGTTTGTTGACTGTCCATTATAAACAGTCCATAAATTGTCCTTGGAAACAATCTGAAAGAACAGTCTACAAAAAGTCCATGGTCCTAGCCCAAAAAGTTACTTCTGTCGGATTACTTTTCCTAGAGCACATACATACAGGGTGGCTGAAGGTAGTATGGCTGTAAGGGTGGCAACCATGGAACTAGTCCTGGTGTAGGGTAGAGAGGTAACAGCTGTGGTGGTGACTGGATGCTGTAGCATGAAGGGATACCAAGCTGATCATAGGTGATGCGTCTTGGTGGATGTCTCTCTCTTTGTGGCAGCTGGTAGGTCGGCTCTCCAAGTTCAGCACTTGATGATGGAGAGGTGGTATATGGTGAGCGAGCATCAGACAGGTTTTCAGCAAGTGTGCTGGCCTCCTCCAGCTGATCTCCATCAGAAGGCTGTTCTGGCATAGCAACAGGGACTGTCACTCCAACTCTCTGTTCCACTGGCGGGGGCCCATGTTCAGGCTCCATCCCTGATTCCGCAGGCAACGTGGAAACCTGAAACGGCTCATAGTGAAGGTCATATTCATCCCCACTATCTTCAGACTCTTGAGGCTGTAGTGCGGGCTGATGTCTTTTTTTCTGTTTGCTTTTGTCATTCTTTCTCACTTCTGGTTGTGTCTCAAAAGGTAGGTCGTCACAGGACATGAGCAGATTTCTGTGCAGGACCCTGGAGCGTCCCTTACCCTTTTCTGGTCTTACTTCATAAATCGTCAGGTCAGACCCCATTTGTCTCACTACTGTGTGAACTGTGTCTTCCCAATAGTCACGCAGTTTTCCCGGTCCTCCTCTTGGTGTCATATTTTTTATCAGAACCCGCTCACCAGGCTGTAGCACTGAGCTCCTAACCTTTGTGTCATACTGCTTTTTACTCCTTCCAGCAGCTTTTTGAACATTCTCATTTGCAATGGCATATGCTTCCTCCATAACTCTTTTCCATTTCTCCACATAGTCTCACTGGTCACTGGAACCTGACTCTGTGTACAATCCAAACAGCATATCAACTGGAAGCCTAGGTGATCTTTCAAAAAGAAGGTAAAATGGTGAATAACCTGTCACTTCACATCGGGTACAGTTATAGGCATATACCAGTTTGTTAAGAGACTCCTTCCAGTTTGATTTCTGTGTTTCAGTCAGTGTCTTAAGCATCTGCAACAAAGTCCTGTTCATACGCTCCACTTGACCGTTTCCCATCGGGTGATAGGGTGTCGTCCTAGATCCGGCCATGCCACTGAGGTTTTTCAACTGAGTGAACAACTGGTTTTCAAATTCTCTCCCTTGGTCATTTGTGGATGCGAGAGGGGAACCCAAACTTCAGGGCAAAGTCGTTGAAGATGAGATTTGCAGCTGCTAACTGATGCTGTTGCGGACTCATCTGCAACTGAAAATGACAACATTTCAGGAGACTTTTCTTGTACCTCAACTGCTTGGATCGTGGCAGCGATGATATCAGGTGGCAGCTCCTCAGAACATTCTCTCATCAATGACTGCATCCAGTGGCATCCTCGACAAAGCATCTGCGTCCCCGTTTTCTTTTCCTGGCCTGTACTTTATTGTAAAGTGTAAATCGGCCAACTCTGCAACCCACCTGGAAGTGGTCGCGTTCAGTCATGCAGTGGACAGGACGTATGTGAGGGGGTTGTTATCACTATACACAGTGAAGGTTGGAGCATAATACAAATAATCACGGAATTTGTCAGTGATTGCCCATTTTAAAGCTAGAAATTCTAACTTTCCAGCATGGTAGTGATAGTTCTTCTCAGCTGCTGTTAATGAACGGGAGCCATAGGCAATGACTCTCAGCTTGCCATCTTCCTTTTGATAGAGTACTGCTCCTAAGCCTTTGTGTGACGCATCTGTGTGTACAATGAATGGCTGAGTGAAATCAGGGAATCCCAACACTGGTGGGTGGAGCAAATAGTCGATTAGTTGTTCAAGTGCCTGTTGGTGCTGATCAGTCCATGTGACCGGCTTGTTAGAGGGCACAACATCGCTCACTTTCTTTGTTTTTTAGGGTCCGAGCAACCGATGAAGTCGGTCCGAGAGGACCCTATTGAAATTGCAAGAGTTTTTCTTTTTCTTATTATTAGGGTCCGAGCGACCGACGAAGTCGGTCCGAGAGGACCCTACTGATATTCTAAGGATTATTAGGGTCCGAGCGACCGACGAAGTCGGTCCGAGAGGACCCTATTGAAATTGTTAGGGTTATTATTATTATTGGAATTCTAAGGATTATTATTTTTTTTTTTTCATGATTCTTATTTTAGATGTTTGGCCGCATATTGGGGGTACTTGCCATACTCAAAAACTCACGAAATTTGGAGCACTTGTCGGGCTTGGTGAAAATAGATGTGTGAAATAGGTGTCATATCTGTGTATTAAAAAATGTCTCTCTAGCGCCCCCTAGAAGTTGGACAGGCGACGCCCCTTAGCCAGTTTGTCTGATTGACTTCAAATTTGACACACATGTCCATCTTCACCTGTTCTACAAAAAAGCCTCTCAGACCCCTAAGCTCTGCCTGCTTAGATTTTCCGCTATTTTGAATTATAAGAAAAACACATTCTTGCGATCTCCTCCTACACGCTTGGTCCGATTCATACCAAATGTGCTGTGAATCATTATTGGACCTCGATCATCAGAAATTATTAAAAGATTGTTGATAGCTTATTGTTTTCATAATGATAAGGACCAGTGAACTTCTTAGGAGCGTGGTTTGTACATCAATACTTATAACTTCAGAACCATTGGGCCTAGTGTCACAGCATTTGCAGCGCTACAGTAATTCGGCCAATTTGGGCTTTTTTGTCATTTTTCACCTTTTTCAGCCTTTGTACTCTTACGAACTCCTCCTACAGAATTAATGCGATCGACTTCAAATTTGGGCAGGATGCTCTTTAGACCTTTGTGATGAAAAATTATTTAAAATCGTCAGGTTTTTCTCAACAGCCTTGACCTGGCGTGGCTTCCAGTTCACACCCATTTTGTGCAGTTCGCTATGTTAGAGAAAGTTGTTGTAACTCCAAGTTACATCATCCGATCCACCCAGAATGTCTCATGCATGATGCTGGTCCAGGCCTGAGCATATTTCCATGAAGAAATGTTCACAATTTCATAGCGCCACCTAGTGGCAAAAGACAAACGGCATCAGATTTACATGACGCTAAAGCATAAGTTCAGTCAGAAGACTATACTCTTCCAAGCCCATAATTTATTTCTCATACATCTGCCAATCACTTCTCACGCATGCTCACTCATTATTTAATTCCTGTCATTGTTCGGGGCTGTCAATCATGACACCAACTGTTTAGATCAGCTGGTCTCTTCTATCCAATAAGTACAACGAAACAATTACATGGTGAGCCTATCATTTTGCCGCTGTCTCTTTTAAATATGACCGTCTCTCTACCTTCAGTTTATTCATGTTGCCGTTACGCACCCCTCCACCTCCCCATCTACACCCAGTCTTTACAGATCCATCAGCTTCATCAACTCATCATTCTATCAGCCTCATCAGCCACCACCACCACCAGGTCTGGACTCCACGGGGGGATTTATCTTGTTGCTGACCGGACAAACGGCCCTCAATTACAAATCTCCGAGCGCCAAAGACTCTGTCGATACTTTATCATCACATATCACATGTTAACAATAAACAATTATCCTTTCTTTATCTGACTGGTCTCTCCTGATTGAAATGACATTTACATGACGTGGTCTACACTTCACATAGAGAAACATGATGTATGGTGTTGAACGTGTCGTCTAGCGGCGCACAGTGGATAAAGGAAGTGGTGAAGTATTTGCAAAGCGTAACGTTCTGTCTCAGGCCCTCAACGCGCGAAAAAAAAATCGGACTGGCGGTCGAACGTTCTCGACCGGGCGAGCCGGCGTCCCGCCAGCGCCCCCGACGCGCGCAGAGAAGCGACGACCCGTTCATCGCTGCTCGCAGCTTTAATTTTTAGGGACCGAGCACTGACGAAGTCGGTCCGAGAGGACCCTATTGAAACTGGAATGTTTATTATTATTATTCCTATTATTATTATTCTGCAATCTAACTGCCTTTGTGTAGAAAGAAGAATAGTGGCAATCTTGGTCGTAGTAACAATATTAACATCAACATGAAAGTACTCATGACGAAAACAACAGTAAAAAAAAAATGGAAATGCAAATTATTTGCATGAAAAAAAAACCTGTGTTTCACACTGGAGAACCAGGAGAAAACCCATAAAGCCTTAAAGCATAATTGTTTTGTTCACAATTTAAATAACAAATCATTTTGAAACATGATGCCAAATTCAGCAGAAGTCCTCAGTGATATTTAAACAAATTTGTTTTATCATGTAACAAACATTTTCAGAGTCTGATGACCAATAATGATAAATGATATTAAAGAAGTTTGAAAAGACACACATTTTCGGCCTAAATGACTAAACACACAGTTCAAGTTATTAGTACCTCTCATTGGATTTGTTTATAGCCATGAGAAATGTCCTTCAGCAAAATCCATTACAGAAATTCAATGAGAAAATTAAAGCTGCAAGCAGCATTGATCGGGCCATCGCACCTTTGCCCTCGCCGAGGGTACTGGCAGGACTCTGGTTGAAGCAACAATGCATTTCCATGACCATCACAAACTGCATGCATGAGTTAGACGGCATTTCCTGCGTGGACCAGCGGCATAGCCAGGTCATTTTGCCAGGTCTTAAGCCTCGAATATTTTGAGTGTAACTCCTAATACAATCATGAATGTAAGCCTTTAAAGATCAGACTTTTAATGAAAACTCCATGTACAAGCGCAATTTAAAAACTATTGTATTAAAACTTTTGATCTCCAAACATCTTACTTTGCATATCTGGGTATTTAGATGAGTCTTTTTTTCTTGGTGGTGTACCCACGAACACTTTTAATAAGCTCAATGTTTGGACCGCAGTATTTATAGAATCCGGCTTATGTCCATGGTTGCCAGTCGGTGGCACTTTGACTCTGAGTTAATATTGGCATGCAGAAATCCTTAAGCCATGGCTCTCATCAAGCATGTCAAATTTGGGACAGTTTTGACGAAGTACAGTCGAGTTACAACAGCTTGATGTATGATAGCGAACCATGTGAAATAACCTCCACACCACGTCCATGCCGTTCCATGAAACCTCAAGCTTTTGATAACTTTGTCCGACTTCCTGTTTGGTTTAGGGCATACCTCCAAGGGGATTTTTTGTACGTCCCATCATGTTTTATATACCTACCAAATTTCATACAGCTAGGTGAAACTACTAGGTTGGGGCTACTCAAAAGGGGGCGCTATCGAGCCGCTTTCTCATACCGGAGCTCGACACCTCTATCAGATTGCTATTTTTGCCACGACTGCGTTGTGCTCCAAATTTCAAGAGCTTTCCAGTATCCCAAGCACGTGCGCAAAGGTGCGAGGGCCCGATCAATGCTGCTTGCAGCTTTAATTGGTTAGTGTGTTTCCTGGACTGCGGAACGAGTGCCATATAGGCTAGAAAAACTGCACCGGTTAAAATAGAACTTGATACTTCTGTATTTCCTGCCAGATGGCAGCAGGGTGAACAGGTTGTGATTGGGTGGGTTTAATCTTTTAATATCCTTTGAGCTCTTCGCAGGAACCTCTTCTCACCAATATCACTGATGCTCAGTAAATGGGTACCAATGATGTTCTGGGCAGTTTTATTCATGTCAGGTTGTTTACGATTCTGCTCCACCTCAGCGCCATTGAACAGGGGTCTCTCTTGGTCTAAAACATTTTCTCCTGCAGTATTCATGACATACCAGATGATCTGGGTAATTTTGATTTACTGCTGCTTTTGCACCAGTTTTTCAGTCCCAGATGTGGCATTTTATCCCAAACATGTGGTGTATTTATCAAACAGTCACAACCGGGTTGAGAAACACTTTGTGTGTCATTTGAGTTGTGTTTGCAGGGTCTCTCCTCATCAAGGGAGGGTGGAGACATGTTCACAGAGGTTGATAATGTATTCTGCTGGATTTACTGACTTCATGCAATTTGGGATGGTCGATTTTGAGGGGAAATTTCTCCACCTCAACAGACCAGCTGTAAACAGTGCAGATGGGATTTACTCGAGCCACAAGCAAGGTTGTGGTAGAAACAGGAATAGGATAAAGCCTAGTATTTAAAAAAAATATTATTATTAACTAAAATTAAGCAATTAGACACATTATATGATTACTGCAACGCAAATGAATAGTGGTCGAGGTTTGTGTTCTTCAAAACCTCCATTTGTACTTGACCATGTAATGTAAAATCACTACAGACTGTTTTACTTCCCTTTGTTTAGGCATTTAAGTGAGCGTTTGGCTTCATTTACCTCAGTATTGACATCGATCTCAACACACTCAACAGTTAGGTGGAGTTTTTGCATCATTTATTTTCTTAGTTTGGTGATAGAAATCCCTGCACCTTCTGAGTTTATAGAGTGCTTCTGGAGGGCAGTACGACGATCAGTCCTGGAGCTAACACCTTAGCTGCTGAGGGCTTTGTAAATAAGATGCTGAATAAACGCAGACTGACAAACTCAATGAAAAATGTGTATATTCGTGAAATGCCATTTTCATAGTGAATCTGACCCTGAAAGTCTAGTCTGAGCCCTCTTTCCAGTAGGGAAATCAATTGAATCTACATAACTGTAACTTTCCAACAAAGCCAATTTGATAATCATGCCAACTTCACGCAATTGTTGGCTAGGTGTGGAGGAGAAACAGTAAGAAAAGTTTGAACTTCTCTACCAAGTTGAAGACCATGAAAGTTATTCTAATTTGTAAAATGCATCGCCTCAGACCTACAAAGACACAGAATTCTAAGAGAGCAGGCAAATAGGCTTTGGGATGCATCCAAGGGGAAGCTAGGACAGCATGCCTCAATGTCCGTTTTTTAGTGTAGCCATTCACAGCAAGTTTAAGGCATTTCAGTGAGGAATATTTCAGTGTAACATTATTGATTATTTGGTGGGATTTCATACCTGTCTATTCTTACCTCTGTGAATTTTTGTTTCTGTGTGGCTTCCTTACATGTGACAAAGGGACAGGAAGTGAATTTTATTGTTAAGTGGTCAGTTGAGTAACTAAAGGAGTGGACGACAGAGAAACCCGGTTGGTGTTGCTACCCAGCCGACTCAATGGGTAAAGCAGTTTTATAGTTTAAATAATTTCATAGTGAATCAGTGTTTATTTTATGTTGTCCCTGGAATGTGGTTATTGATTTAAAGTAAGTGAGGACAAAGATATAAACAATGAAGACTAAAGTTAGCATTAACACTTTTGCTTTATGGTGACCTAGTTTATTTGAGGCCCTTGTGTCTGCTGGAGTATATTAATTTATCTCAGTTTTGCTCTTATCAGGTCAGTTCTCGTTAACAATCTGTCAATGTCATTGTACACCCTTGTATCTCTTTGTCTGAGCTGTCACCTGGACTTGACTCGCAACACCTGTGTTGACTCCTCTTGTTTTTATTTCAAACCTCTGGTTCTCTTCCTGTTTTTCTCGCTCCATTTCTTCTTTGTCTCTTTCTTCCAGTCTTATCTCTTTCTCTGAAGTTGTGGATCATTTTTAGAAACTGTGAGAATATTAAACCCAGAGACTCTCCAAAATGGAATGTATATCAACAAAATCTGCCCACCACATGGAAATAGATATTCATGGGCGATATGGTGATGTTTGCTCTACAGAGAGCTCCAGGCTGCTTATTTATTTCTATGTAGGAGCTGAGGCTCGCTGTGCTGTGCCTCTAGCTAAAGCTGAAGATCGGGGGCTTATAAATTTCAGATGTGGGCAGTGCCACCCCTTTAGCTCCATTCCATTATTTTCGGTAATCTGCTGGTATTCAATTCAATTCAATTACATTTATTTTGTATAGGCCAAAATCACAAATTAGAAATTTGCCTCAGAGGGCTTTACAATCTGTACACATACGACATCCTCTGTCCCGGGACCTCACATCAGAACAGAAAAAACTCCCCCAAAAAAACATTTTAAAGGGGAGAAAAAGGGAAGAAACCTTCGGGAGACCAACATGGAGGATCCCTCTATCAGGATGGACAGAAGTACAATTGATGTCATGTGTACAGAATGAACAGCATAACAGAATTACAACACATTCAATGAATATGACAGAAATTATTCATATAATGAGAGCAGTTGTCATGAAGAAAAAGCTACAACTACCAGAAATAACAGCAACAGTGGAAATAGTAGAATATTAAGGATAATAGAAGCAGTAATGGTATTGACCATACTAATTGCAATGCAACTAGAAATAATGATAATAGCAGTAGGTGTCGCGCAGGACCACAGCATGATGCAGGACCAGGGTCCAGACGCAACCACGATCCATAGAAACCTGCGATGCGAGAAGGCATAAAGACTCCGGCGATGGAGCAGAGTTAGTAATGTGCATTAATGGTGCATGAATTCATACAGAAGGAACATAGAGAAAGGTGGTATGGCTTTTTCCAAAATAGTGAAGGTTAGCAGACCAGGCTAGCCTTTCATTGTGACTATATGTTTGATGATCCTGGCCAACAGTTGACAGTGTTGGCTATGTTGTATTATACTTACTTTTCCATGTTGTACATATCAGTGATTTATTTCCAAATCTTGTAAATGGACTTGTATAGCTAGTGTTCTGACCACTCAAAGTCATTCACACCCATTCAGACACTGATGTGGCAGAGGCCACCTGCCGATCAGGGTTAACTAACTACATTCACATACCATAGGCGAAGGGAACAATTTGGGGTTAAGTGTCTTTCCCAAGGACACATTGACATGGACTGGGGGAGCCGGGTATCGAACGGCCGATCCTTTGATTGAAGAACGACCTGCCCTGCGTCACAGCCACCCCATTGTATGTTTGCAACTCTGTGATGAGAAGGTCAACCTTGAACAGTTGTTTACAATGAATCTATAATATTCAGTGCCTCGCACCCCCTTAGATATCAGATATGATAAAATACAAAAAGAGTACATCAATGTCAGACTGCAAATACCAATTGTCCTTTGGGGACAAATACAAGTTGAAGTTAAATTAGACACACATTGCAGATTGCACATAAAATATGGGCAGTTAATAAAGACTAGACCTTCAGAATAGAAGCCAGGCCAGGAATACATATGGGGGATGGTCAGTAGCTCCCCCATGTAATTACTATAATTGGCCTGACTGACTTTGTATTGGCTAGCAGTGCTGTCAATCTAATTTCGGCTGGTTTCCCTATATACTCCTATCTCTGACGGTTAACAGGAGTTCTCACTCTGCTCTGTGAGACGTTCACATAAAAAATACTCTTTCATTGTTTTCTGCTTTACTTTATTCAAAGTCAAACTGTGCAGAGAGAGTGTTCACATATTGTGATATGAAAGTGCTTTTTATTTTTGGGCGAACCTGAAATGTTTTCATTTCTTCTGTGTTCCATCTTCATTTAGTTTTAACCAGTAACATGAGTATCAGTATCAGTAACACTGATTTACACATCTAGACAAATCTCACAGTTATTACTTTTATAATAACACCAAAATCTTTCAAATAGACCTTGTGGTTGCAGATATATACTCTTTTTAGTGTGGGCATGCTTTTTTCGTGCGGAGGCCTCAAAAATAGGTTAGAGTAGAACAAGATAAGCCTGGAGTTCAAGAGAAATCAACATTCATTGTTAATAGTTCAAATTTTGAAAATGTGCTTTTTTGCTTTCTTACTTGAAAAGTGAGATATTTGGATGGAGATCAATCTCATATCTGTGTGTTAATCACAAAGCTGAAGTCAGGACATAGCTTGACATGAAGACTGAAAGCAGGGGTAAACAGCTAGACTTGCACTGTCATAAGTTCAGAAATGGTGGTTTTAACAAATTACACCCAAGTTTACCAGTAGGGGGGAGCAGATCAATACCTTAGGTATTGACACTGATACTTAGTATCATTGTGAGTATCACAACCACTCAAAGGGCGTTACAATACAAACCAGAATTCACCCATTCACACAGACATTTATACACTGTTGGCAGTGGCTACTATACAAAGTACCTGCTCAGGAGCGATACACATTCAAACTCACAGTAATTTGGGATTCAGTATCTTGCACAAGGACACTTTGACATGTAGACTGCAGGGGCCAGGGATCAAACCATCAACCTTCTGATTAGTGGACAACCTGCTCTACCTCCTGAGGCATGTAATAGGTGTGCTTAATAATTTTGGTAACCATAAAATTGCATGTGGCCCCAGCCTTGCCCCTCATGTGAAATGGCTAAGAACCACCAATGCACCTAGTCAGTATGGTGCCTGTATCAACTGCGCTTTGTTTGCAATTTGCATCAAAAATACATGTTTCTTTCTGTGCAGTCTGCAGTCTTTCCTCCAATGCTCTGTTGACCGCATCACTCCAGCTGAACAGATACAATGCAAGAAAGCAGCCATGCTTAATCCTGTTGTGGTAATCAGGTTGTCTGGCAGACAGTACACTGGTATAGATGTCTCTGAGATTAAATCCTCATTAAATGTCTCCCCATAGCTTTAACAAGAAGGAAGGTACCTTCTGGATGATAACCTTGGGATGTACAGATATGAGGACATTTTGTTGGAAAAACTGGGGGGGTGGTGGAGCAGGGGAATTATGATTAAATTAGTATCATCCAAATGAATTTTGATGAAGATCGCTATCTGCATGAGCATAGTTGCAAAAAAAGTCAAGGACAACCTGACATTGTATTAGTATAATCCACATGTTTACTATAACAAGTTTCGAAGGATGATATGAAAACAGTGACAATGTGAATGGAGTTGCTGGTAGAGACGAACCTATAGAGACTTATCAGTTGAATCTGTAGCACCCCAGCTCCATGGAGCTTCACAGCAAGTTTTAGCTAGTTGTTTTGCTGTCCGGTCTGTAACTTTACTCTTTTGGTTCACTCTCACCGCTCTCATAGTGTCTCATAGTGTCTCATAGCAGCTGTTTTCAGAGACAACCCACTGTTCACTACTTGCTCAGCTGCAAACAGCAGACAGCCACAGTTAGAGACTAGCTTGTGGACCTAGTGGAGCATTTAGCTGCTAAAATATTTATTTCTGGAGTTGGTGGAGACTAAGCCAGAGCTAAACCGAGAGTGAATATTGGACTGCCATTCATCTGGTGGACACAAACACAAATCCAAATGAATGATCATGTTGCTCTGTAACTGCTGGATGGTAGGAGTTTTTACGACCTTTTATCTTGTAAATTAGTTATTTATGTAAATGCAGACATATAGCCTCGGCTTTTCCTTACTATGAAACAGGTGTGGAGTGATCCTACCTGATAATGAGCTCATGATGCATGAGTTTGCTTTTGAGTCCTTTGCCTGTTAGTTTAGTAGTGATAGAAATATTGCAATGGCAGATGATGTAAATGCTGTAATGTTTAATTCAGATGCTCCTAGTCATGCTAGCGGTGTGGTCTTAAGGGTAGTAAAGTTGGTGCGTCAGTCAGTCCACAACTTTGGTCTGGACTGAATTATCTCAACCAATAAGTTTTCAGCTTCAGCAGGACTTTTTTCTCTAGGGTTAATTAAGGGTCAAATATTTGTACCTGAAAAAAAGTTGGATAAGCCTTCAAAAGCTTTAATCATTTGTAAAAAAATACATTTTGTGCCTATACTGAGGCCATATTTGGTTTGAATATGATATTTACTATTTGTCTAACCTTGGCCACTGTTTGATTTCATTTTTAAACAATGACTGCTTTATTCTACTTGTGTTTTGAGAAACAACATTACATAATCGCAACCAAATGACTCCACAAGCACATCAGGCCCTCAACAAGCTCCAAAAATAGCAACTCTCCCTCCAATTGCTCCATGCCGGAAGTTATCCGTTGCTGTTTGATGAGGCCAACATGATGTGGCCGCTTATTATTTGAATAAACCTTGTAGACTGCTTTGCTCACTTGGATGCTTTCCCTATCAAAATGCTGCATGCGGCTGTTGTCAAGTGTACTTAAATGCAGCTCTCTATTTTAAGTCCATGTTTTGTAGATAACAGGCATCAGTGTGTGGAAAAAGCCGATGGGAATCAGCTCCCTGATGTGGAGGCGCAACCCAGCGTACTGTAGCTATATTACATCAGAGCAGAACAGCTGTCACAGTAATATGTGTGTGTGTGTGTGTGTGTGTGTGTGTGTGTGTGTGTGTGTGTGTGTGTGTGTGTGTGTGCGTGTGTGCGTGTGTGTGTGCGTGTGTGCGTGTGTGCGTGTGTGTGTGTGAGAGCGAGTGAGAGCGACCATGGACGTACGAGAATTAGATTTAGCCTAAATCAGTCGGATGTATCAGTTCACTCTGATGTCAATTTCAGTTCGGGCTGCAAAGGATCACCAAATTATATATAACTTTTATAGTTCCCCGATCACGTTTTGTTGTTGCCAATACAGGTTGCCAATCATCAATGAGCCATATCGGCCAAACGCACATGCACGCACACACACGCAGACACGCACAGACACATGAACACATAGAATGACATAATGTTCGTTTACCTCTACAGTATATGTGAACATCAATATGTTTACATACAGACAGTATGTATATGTTAGCTGCCAGAGCTGTGTTCCTCTGCACACTGTTACTCTACCATACATGGTCTGCTTGTCTATGCATACATCACTGCATGAGTCACAAGCAGAGGGAGGAAGAGAGAGAGAGAGGAAGAGAGAGCGGGGAAGATAGAGATTTTTATTTTTATTTTTAAAAACCATCCATCCATCCATCCAGCCATCCATTCTCATCCGCTTATCTGGGGTCGGGTCGCGGTGGCAGCAGGCCCAGCAGGCCAACCCAGGCTTCCTTCTCACCCACAACATGTTGCAGCTCGTTCTGGGGGATCCCGAGGCGTTCCCAGGCCAGCTGGGAGATATAATCCCTCCAGCGTGTTCTGGGTCTTCCCCGGGGCCTCCTACCAGTTGGGCGTGCCTGGAAAACCTCTAAAGGGAGGCGTCTAGGAAGCATCCTGATTAGATGCCCGAACCACCTCAGCTGACTCCTTTCGATACGAAGGAGTAGCGCCTCAACTCCAAGTTCCCTCCTGATGTCCGAGCTCCTTACCCTATCTCTAAGGCTCAGCCCGGCCATCCTACGGAGAAAACTCATTTCTTTCTGTCACGACCCAGAGTTTGTGACCATAGGTGAGGGTTGGAACATAGACCGCCCGGTAAATTGAGAGCTTCGCCTTTCTGGCTCAGCTCCCTCTTCACCAAGACGGTCCGGTGCAGCGCCTGTTTTACTGCTGCAGCCGCACCGATCCATCGGTCGATCTCCCGCTCTATCTTACCCTCACTCGTGAACAAGACCCCGAGATATTTGAACTCCTTCGCTTGAGGTAGGCACTCCGTCCCCACCTGGAGAGAGCAATCCACCGTTTTTTAACCGCACACGCCTTGTGCCGTCATCACTATGGCAAGGATAAACTAAGTTTAACTGCTGCTTAATTATGTTTATTTTTAAAAACCTTTATTTAAAAACAGCACAAAAGAACAAAACCTTGTTGTCATGACAATAGAAAATAGAACAAATCAACACACCCTTCATAATCTACTAAAAGGAGTGTTAAATATTAAGTCGTCTCCAGACACACAAAATATTGCATCCTTGTGGCACCATTTCTCAATAAAATCATCCATGTTGTTCATACTTGTCCAAACGCTGGCTTTGACCAATGACATGAAGACAGGAAGTGCTTCCTGCCCTGCCCTGTCCTTCCCTCCACTCTACTCGTTCTACATTGATTAGAAACAGTGGGGTTAATAACATAAAAGCATTGACAGCAACAGCACCATGTAAATCTCCAGTTCTCCTTTTAATGGGAGGTTTGTATAAAACCCTCCAAACTGGTTTCACACCAGAGTCCACCTCCAGTTTCTGTCTCCACACTGTGTCAGCTCTCCCATTGAGTTTGCTCTTGTTCAGTATTTTTACACATTGTGTGTAGACAGTTTTTCCCTTCGCTGTGAACAGGTCCACGAGCTTACAGTCCGCCCCACTTAATAAGGGTCCAGAGACTCCATGCAAGTCCAGTTCTGGAAAGGGATCCGTGGAGTCAGGAGTTTCCTCTCCTCCTTTTAGACTTTAAAGTCTAGTCAAAAGTCTGCTCACCTTTACTCATGCAGTGAATTTACGAACAATGATGGGAGAGATCCACTCAGGAAACAGGAGGGATTGGACCCATTGCTGTGATTTCTGCTGCAGCTCTTTCAAGCAGTAATGCATTCAGGGACCTAATCACAGGCTCTGATCTTTCCATGTTGTGCTCCCATGGGCCAGCCTTTCAGTTGTGGAAGATCCGGCGGCTCTGAGGTCTAAGACTTGATATCACAACTTTTTCACAGTCACCTGGCAGCTGTTTTCTTGTCTTTTAACACAGTTTTACAAGGAGTAGAGACGCAACTGCGTGTTAATGGAATGAGTGGGCAGGACACTGACACTGAGTTATTTCTCCAGCTCTACAGCGTTCCGCATCATTCAGGGGCGTCAAGAAGGTTATCTATACTCCCAGAGGAAGAGTTATGCCTTTTAACTATCAAGCAGTTACTGGAACTGGTTCAGTGGGGCGATTGGGTCACTGCCATTGACTTGTGCATACTTTCAGGTTGAGTTGGTTTGAAACACAGGATATTCTTGTGTTCCACCTTCCTATGGTGTCACAGCAGGACAATTCCTGCCAAGTATGAATTGTCCTGCTGTGACACTCCTGAGGCTGGAGGCCTTTGCACAGTACCATGTTCAAGAAAGCTGCTTAATGCCTTTTCTCCGTATCATCCCTCCCATCGCAGAGTACGGCAGAAGCAGTTGTCAGTCATTCTGGTGGCCTTGGGTTGCCACTTGGTGCCATGGTAGACGCTTTGTCCATTCATATGGCTCTATCTGTTGGACATGTTGTGCTCCCTTTCAGAATCTGTGCTCACTAGATCAACATATGACTTGTGAAAAAGGGGGTGGGGGGGGTGTTGGTTGTGTTGCCTGACCCCCTCCCTCAGGGCTTGATTCACCTTGTGCTACTTGATGATGGTAATGTGTCTTGTGACCCATACAGGGTTTGGCCATGGCTTTAATCTGTTCAATTACGTAGTACCTGGTTTGGCAGGGGCCCCCTACTTCTCTGCGGTGGCGGTGTTTGTTATGAAGAAGTGTGATCTGGTTGATGTTATTTTCTGGCACTGCGTGCATTCATCGGGCTCAACCCATTATACTCATAGAGTCCAGCAGGGGGTGGATTCTGTGTGAGTTAGAACTAAGGTTACGATATTGTAACCCTAGTTCTATAAGCTATAGCGCCTGCCTCACCTACACCACTCGCTGAAGAGGGTGTATGGGGTCAGATCAGTCTTAATACTAATGAATGCATACAGAAGGATTCATACTGTACATTTTTATTTAATCATTTTGTGATTTATATATACAAATGTCTCTTTCCACAAGAATATTTTTTCACAACCCATTATCAATTCACAGACAACACAAAGTGTTTACTTCAGCTTATTCTTAGGCCATGTGTCCTCCAAGACAGGGACCTTGAACTTAGTCGTGACAGCACACTTAAAGACCCAGCATTAAAGTATGTCCTGTACCCAATTACATCCCTGATAAAATTAAAAGTATCAGGCTTCTCAACAGATTCCAATAAAAAAGACTGACCCAGATAAACTAGAGGGAGCAATGATACTCTGCAACTAGAGCTTCACTAACAAATGACAGAAAATGCTCTATGACAAAGAAAGTCTCCGCAGGCGGGTCCATTGACTTTATTCAGCTTGTATCACAACAGGGAATTAGAGGAGGAGGCAGAAGTAGCTGCTTTCTATTCTGGGACTAACATTTCTGCAGGCTAAGAGCCATTCAGAGCTAGAGTGAGGCAAAGATCAGCGCTGCAACTGGCAGAGAACAGTGACACTTAAGTGCAATTTGGGCTATATATGCATTCCCATGGTGATTGAGCCGGGATGGAGTGGGTGGAAGAGGAGCTCTCAGCGGGTCTTGTGTGGGGAAGGGTGGGTGGGTGGGTGTATGAAGAGAGAGAGGGAGGGAATTGTTGCTATGTTAGAGGCAGTGGATAGGTTTATTTTAAAGCTGGAGGCAAAGTGATCTATGGCACAAGAGGGCAGAGCAGATGTCAGTGCTGGTCACTCATTCTACAGGGGCCTCTCTGAGGGGCCCTTCAGTGTGAATTAACCACTTCTTCAGCCTCTTAGCATTGTTTTTGCTTCAGTCACTGCAAGTTTATTCTCTGCTCTGACTGGAAATGAACATATTGTCCAAAATAGTCCAAATGATCTGGAGTGTTTTTGCCTCACAATAACCTGGAGAGAAAAACAAGCCAAGTTTAAACCATCCTCTTCATACTAATGCTGCTTTTTATGTTATATCAGACTTATCAGTCAGTCTCTAAATGCTTTGCTCAACTAGACACTGAAGACAATATCCAGAGGAGTTAAGGGTGTATATTTTCGGTTAGATAGTGACATCCTTTCAGTACACCCTGTGACCCGAACAGCTGTTTATATCTACTACTCACACACAAACAAAAGGTTTTGGCAGCGCACCAGTTGTTGTCAGCTGTAGCATGCTAGTTGGTTTAGCATGGTTAGTCAGGTAAATCAATGCTCAATGACCATTGGACAAAGAGTTGTGTCAAACTGTATACCGACACTGTTAAATTGAAATCGGTATATCTGTGGATACACTTGAAGCCAACAATTTATGACGGCATCACCCAAATGTGTTAATTAGCGGGACAAAACTGGACTGGATGGTGTGTCTTTGCTTCTGCAGCGTTAAAGCAGCCTCCCACTGCAGACTCAAACTGAGCCAAAGTTACTAATGCTAAAGAGTATCACTGCGTAAATGTGACAACACTTAATAGTAGACAACACAGATTGTGCTCCCCTGTATAAACGAGCATAAGCTATAGCCCAGTTCAGTAATTATCAACAGGTCAGAGTCTTATGATGGAGCATTACAGAACCAGAAATACATTATCGATCCCCGGGACAATGTTGGGTTACATTAACATTATATAATAAGATGAGATAAGATAAGATATGACTATTATTCTTGAAGGAAATTCTTGTGCCAGAGATTGATTAAAGAGTACAACAGAAGAATAAGGAAAAAAATAGAGTCAAACTATAAACATATAAGAACAATAGAGTTGAAAAATGTGTGTGTGTTGACAAACTGATCTGTGGGACGTACTACGGTGAGCGTATTGCCTCACTTCCGGTTGTCAGTGTATCTGTTGTCCAATAACGTACTTTCGCAGCTCCAGCTAAACCAAGGTAGATGTGTGATATTGTGTGATATTCTTCAGTACAAGCGGCTAATTACCTGCTGTACATCTTATATATTTAAACACTAATATCTCTCTCCTTCTTGTAGCGACTTCTCGCTTAATCCGACTTTGTTCAGACCCGCAAATTAAAGCAAACATTGCGAAAGCTTGAAAGAATGTGGCGTTCCACCAATTTAGAAGAATCTCAGTTAGTTTAGCGAGATAGCATATGAGAAGGCCTTCCGTAATGCCAGAACAGCCCCAGGTTTCTCTTCAGCACTGTAGCCAGGCTGACAGAGAGTCACAGCTCTGTTAAGCTGTGCATTCCTATAGACCTCAGTAGTAATGACTTCATGAACTTCTTCAATGATAAGATTCTAATTATTAGAGACAAGATTAATAATATCTTGCCCTCAACCAGTACCGATCTATCCTCAAATAGAGTAACCTTAGAAACAGCCATAAACCCATGTATATATTTAGATGGCTTTTTACCCATCAACCTAGAACAATTTCTGCTTTTGGGTCTTCTCTCTGTCTCTTGAACCCCATCCAGACAAGGCTGCTAAAGAAGTTTTACCTTTAATATTGTCAATCTGTCTTTAATAACAGGCCATGTACCACAGTCCTTCAAAGTAGCTGTAATTAAACCTCTTCTTAAGAAGCCCACTCTTGATCCAGAGGTGTTGGCTAACTATAGACCGATCTCTAACCTTCTCTTCCTCTCTAAGATCCTTGAGAAAGAAAAAATAAGTTGTGTGACTTTCTACATAACAATAGCTTATTTGAGGATTTTCAGTCAGGATTTAAAAAACACCATAGCACAGAGACAGCATTGGTGAAAATGACTAATGACCTTCTAATTGCATCAGATAAAGGACTTGTCTTTGTTCTTGTCTTGTTAGACCTTAGTGCTGCGTTTGACACCATTGACCATCACATCCTATTACAGAGACTGGAACATTTAATTGGCATTAAAGGTAAATCCTCTTTATCAGATCAATCTCTGTTTGTATATGTAAACGATGAAACCTCGATGACCACCAACGTCATTCATAGAGATCCACAAGGTTCCGTGCATGGACCAGTTCTATTCACCTTGTATATGCTTCCTTTGGGCAATATTATCAAAAAACACTCCATAAACTTTTATTGTTATGCAGATGATACTCAATTATATCCATCGATCAAGCCAGACGAAACCTACCAGTTCGCTAAGACATAAAAATATGGATGACTTTCAACTTCCTAATGTTAAACTTAGACAAAACTGAAGTTATTTTAGTAGGCCCAGAACACCTCTGAAATCAATTATCTAATGATATAGTTTCTCTTGGTGGCATTGCCCTGGCATCCAGCACCACCGTAAAGAATCTCAGAGTTATCATTGATCAGGACTTGTCTTTAACTCCCACATAAAACAAATCCCAAGGACAAAGCGATGCAGAAATATTTGTTCATGCATTTGTTACTTCCAGACTACTGCAATTCCGTACTATCAGGCTGCTCTAATAAGTCTCTTAAATCTCTCCAGTTGATGCAGAATGTTGCACGTGTACTAACAAAAACTAAGAAAAGAGATCATATTACTCCTGTATTAGCTTCTCTGCACTGGCTCCCTGTAAAATCCAGAATCAAATTTAAAATCCTTCTCCTCACCTACAAAGCCTTAATTGGTGAGGCACCATCATATCTTAAGGATCTCATAGTACCATATTACCCCACTAGAGAGCTGCGCTCACTGAATGCAGGGCTACTTGTGGTTCCTAGAGTCTTAAAAAGTAGGATGGGAGCCAGAACCTTCAGTTATCAAGCTCCTCCGCTACTGAACCAGCTTCCACTTTCAGTCCGGGGGGCAGACACAGTTACCACATCTAAGAGTAGACTTAAGACTTTCCTCTTTGATAGCACTTATAGTTAGGGCTGGCTCAGGTTTGCCCTGGTCCAGCCCTAGATATGCTGCTATAGGCCTAGACTGCAGGGGAACATCTTAGGATATACTGAGGTCCTCTCTCCTCTTCTCTATCTCCTTCTGTATGAATTCATGTCCCATTAATGCACATTACTATGGAGGATGTCGTATGTGTACAGATTGTAAAGCCCTCTGAAGCAAATATTTTATTTGTGATTTTGGGCTTTACAAAATTAATTGAAACAGAGTCATAGGTCAGTAAAAAGTAATACTGACATAAAAAATAGAAAATAGAATAGAGTAGCAATAAGAGTGATGAAAATGTTAACTGTTAACTAAATGTTAAAAGAAATTAACTAATATAGGTAAAGTAAATTACAACAAAATAAGGAAAAATATAAAGTTTTTAAGAAGTAATACTAACAACAGTGCCTAAGATAAGCTAAAATAGAAACGTGATATTGTGCATGTTATTAAGAGTAATATTCGTAATGATATTGAAAAGTAATAAAAAGTTATAGTGACAATATTGCAAGTGACATTGAAATGTAATATTGCACAATGTTGAAAGAAGGAATATTGCACAAGATCTGGTTATTTTTGTCAGTTTCAGATGATTCAGCTATCCTTCCTGCAGAAGTGGAAGGAGGTATATAGTTTGATGTCCAATGGTAAAAAGACTTCCTGTGTTGTTCTGTGGTGCACCTCGGTGGTCAGTCTGCGGCTGATTGTGGTGACTTCAGTATGGCATGTAGGGGATGAGAGGCCTTGTCTAGGATACAGAGTAGTTTCCTCAGCATCCTCCTCCCTGACACTTCCACAACAAACTATGTGGTATTTGTAATCCTCAACAATGTCCACTTCTGTTCCCTTGATGTTGACTGGTTTCGGAGAGGTCGTTTGCCTCCTAAAATCAACCACAAGCTCTTTAGTCTTTGGGATGTTGAGTTGCATGTGATTCAGTTCACACCACTCCACGTAACTGTCCACCACACTCCTCTACTCAGCCTCCTGTCCCTTACTGATACAGCCCACAATGGCAGTTTAATCCAAAAACTTCTGCAGGTGGAACGACTGTGAGCGGTGCCTGTAGTCCGAGGTATCAGAATCGGAATCAGAACTGTTTATTGCTAAGTAATGGTAAATGGTCTTGTATAGCGCTTTTCTAGTCTTCTGACCATTCAAAGCGCTCTAACACTACATGACATCATTCACTGATGGGAGGGGCTAAGGTGCCACCTGCCCATCAGGAGTAGCTAACATTCACACACTGTTGGCACAATCCTCTGATTGAGGGACGACCCTGCTCACCACTAATCCACAGTCTCCCACAAGTACGTTACACATACAAATAATTTGACTTGGTGAAAGGTGCAAAACAATAAACAAAGAACACAGTGCAATAACATGAGACATATTTTAAAAATGGAAAAATATTCATTCAATGTATTATCAAAGTGGCAAGTGTATTTTAATAGAAAAAAGGGTCTCAAACTGTTTGTGTCCAGGGTGAGAGGGGTCGGCTACAATCTTACTTTTCAGCCTTAGGGTCCTGGAGGGAAGGCAAATGGCAGCCAATCACTCTCTCAGCGGAGCGAATGATACTCTGCAGTCTGCTCTTGTCCTTGGCAGTGGCTGCAGCATATTGAGGAGCAGAGGATTGACTCAATGATGGCAGTGTAGAAGTGCACCATCATTGTCTTTGGCAGGTTGAACTTCTTCAGCTGCTTCAGGAAGTACATCCTCTGCCTTTGGCAAGTTGAACCTCTTCAGCTGCTTCAGGAAGTACATCCTCTGCCTTCTTCTTGCTGATGGAGCTGATGTTCAGCTCCTGGGTTATGGTGGAGCCCAGGAAGCAGAAGGACTCCACACCGTCGGCGAGGGAGTCACACAGGGTGATGGGGGCAGGTGGGGCTGCGTTTTTGCGGAAATCCACAACCATCTCTTTAGAGCGTTAAGCTCACCAGATGGCCAATGTCCCACCTGTAGGCAGAAACATCCCCACCAGAGATGAGTCCAATGAGCATGGTGTCATCCGCGAACTTCAGGAGCTTGACGGACTGGTGACTAGAGGTGCAGCTGTTGGTGTACAGGGAGAAGAGCAGAGGGGAAAGAACGCAGCCTTGTGCTGATGGTCTGAGAGACTGCGAAATGTTTTCTTGTCTTCACATGCTGCTTATTGTCAGACAGGATGATCTGGTGATCTGTCTGAGACCTCTCCGGACAGAAACAGAGTCACTTGCTGAGAGCTGGTGTTGCAGTTTCTCAGAGTACTGTCGTTTTGCTTCTCTCACTGCCTCTTTATACATGTCCTTGTCCCCACTCCTAAATGCCTGTTCCTTTCGCAACCTTAACTGTCTGAAGTTCGCTGAGAACCAGGGTTTGTCATTGTTATTACGCACCCTGGTGCTTGATGGTACACAGCTGTCTACACAGAAGCTGATGTATGATGTCACAGCCTCTGCCATCAAGACTGTTGGTAGCAGTCCTGAAAATATCGCCGAAAATAATGTCTGTATAGTCCAAGCACGCCCGAAGATCCTCCATAGCTTCCCTGGTCCACTGCAGAGTTCGGTATTGTTCCACAGAGCCAGGTCTCAGTGAAGCATAAAACGGATGATGAAGAAAGTCTCCGTTTCTCCACACCAGTAGCTGAAGTTCATCCAGTTTGTTGCACAGTGAGCGTACGTTGGAAAGAAATATGCCCGGCAGCGGTGTGCGAAATCCTCGTTGGCAGAGACGCACAAACGCACCGGCTCGTTTCGCATATCAATGCTGACTTCCCCTTAGCAGTGTGTCTGTAGTCCTGTCATTTTATTTTTCTCTTAAGTGGTCATGGCAATTTCACATATTTCTGTGAGATCAGGCTGTGCTTAAGCACTCTATGAGTGAGTTTTCCATACTCAGATTATCTCAGCTGGCATTGTGTTTTTTATCTGGTTTAACCTGAAACCTTCACAACAAAAACTTTTCTAACCTTCCATTTATAGTTTATATTTTTAATTCTTAGCTACCTTATGTTGGACCACTTGGACAGATGTGTGGAACCGTCAGAAAAGTATATGTGGCTCCTGCAGATTCTTCTATGTTTCACGCCCTGCTCTGAGACGATAAAGCCAACAGTTATACTAATTACTTCCTTGCTTTCCATCATGCCTCTTCATTTCCCCAAAGAGACCCAACTGAGCTGTCACAAAAAAGGGGGAACTTTTTTATGTCCAATCAAAAAGCTGTTGTGCCACCCTCAGGGTGACATATCTGGGATAGCTGAGGGATGAGGATCATCCATCACACATATAGTCAGGGCGGAGGTGTAGACCAGACCCAGTTTCCAGCAAAGCGGAGCACTAAAATATCCTACTGAATAGCACCCAGATCCCTTATGTAAGTCGGAAGTAGTGTTGCTTTGCTGTCAAGTAGAAATTAAATTAGATTTCTCCAAAATCTGTTAAAAACATGTCACACACATGGCACACACATCCAGTACATAAATCTAACTCAGTCGCCAGAAAAAAACAAGATATTCACTGAACCAGAAGTACATTTCATGAATATGTTTTATATCAGCCTCTTATCACGCTTGCAGAAACACACGATGACACATGGTTAATGTTGTAAAACCATTGGTTAGGTTTCAGCAACAAAACCTTGGTTAAGGTTAGAAAAAAGATCATGGCTTGTGTTCAAATAATAGGGTAACAACGTAACATAACAACGTAACATAACAACGTAACAACATAACTCGAGTGCATGAATAAGAACCATCCTTAGCTGACTTTCTTACATAAAGGTAAACTCAATTTTTACGTTTGGTTTCACACGGTACAGGAACAGCGGTGAACTGGGTGAAAGTCCTGTGTGTGTTTGATTCATCCACCTTCCCCTTGCCCTTTGTGGACTTTCTTGCTCTTTATACACATTATTTTATAGCGTAACTTTCAATATCGGCAGTTCAATGAACTACGTCACTTGCTCTGCCCAATTGTAAAACAGCAACATTTAAAAACAATCAAACAAATAACGTCTATATTTAAAGTATCTGTGGTTTACAGAAACGTACATTCCAACATGTTGTCCTGGTGGCTGGGCTGCATAAATCATACTTGGGTAAAGTGCACATTAAAGGAAAACTATAATTAATTACAAATTAGTTTTGGCTTTGGCTGTATCATTTACAATATAGTCATCAAGATAACACAGCGACATTGCTAAAATGAGGTCCAACAGGGCAGTAAACTGGCAGTCTGATAATCAGACAAGCTGAAAACAAACTAATGTATTAATGATGACTCCTCCTAGTAATTTTGGCTAATATGCACCTCTTTCTTGACCCATTGGACCACTGCTCAAGACGTTGTGATGTATGTTACACCTGCAATAAGGAAGGTTTTAACAAAACAAAGTGTTGCTTTTCTCAGTCATACTAGTGGTGTGGCTAAACTGTAAAGTCTGTCCAAAGCGTAGCACTAGTGATCACATGGTTATTAAAAAGGGATTCTCTCCTTGGCAGCATGAATGTGCTCAGGCAATTTTGGCAAACCGTATTAATTTATGCATTAACTTGTGTCCAAAGTTGACATTATGTGGAACTATAAGAAGCTCATGGAGTGTATAAAATGAAAAGGGTTCCCCCTCTGGTTAGCTGGAAAGTGCCCATTTGATTTCAATACTGTATTTATTGTGTTCAAGTGAAAATTTTGACATTCTGGTGGTGCTAGAGAAAAGTATAAGGGCTCACCAAAAGAAATGTCATGTTTTGGGTAAAATGAATATCCACACAAAATGTCATAGAATGCAAACAGATCGATGGACTGTCCATATGACTTTGCCATGCCAGTAACCCAGGTAGCCAGCGGACTCGGCCCTATTGCGGCCGAGTGTCGGCTGACTCGGCTGTGTTCCGGCTCGATGCGGCCAAATGTGAGCCAGCTTTGGGCCATTTCATTTTTGCCATATCTGGCCTAGATTTAGCTGTTACAGACATGGGCTGGGTTAATTGGCATTCAGCACTGAAACGGGTTCTGGCCCAATCTGGCATTAAAAAAACAGGCCTAAACTGGCTGAGACATGGCAGCCGGGTTAATCGGCAGCCAGCACCGAAACTTGTTCTGGCCCGTTAATGGCTGCCAAATCTGGGCCCAATCTGGCATTATAAAAACGGCCCTAAACTGGCTGAGACATGGCAGCTGGGCTGATCGGCAGCAAACACTAAAACGGGTTCTGGCTCATTGATGGCTGCCAAATCTGGGCCCAATCTGGCATCATAAAAACGGGCCTAAACTGGCTGAAACATGACAGCCGGGCTAATCGGCAGCCAGCACTAAAACAAGTTCTGGATTTGTTGATGGTTGGCAAATCCGGGCCCAATGTTGAAGACACGGGTCTAAACTGGCTAATCACAGCCCATCTGGGCTGGACTAGGCTCAGTTTGAACAGTTTAAACGGTTTAGCAGTGTTGGAAAAGTCAGTCTGTGCCTGGGGTCATCCAAAAAATTATACTGGAATTATCCATGTAAGTACTTTTTGCTTAAAGTTATAAACAAGGGGGCAAGATAACATCAGACACAGCTAACGTTAGCTTAGCTCGCGTGATATAAAATCAGTTTGCAAAGATTATCTAAATGTGTCCACAATTTCGGTTAACACAGAGTAAAACCACCCGGTTAAGGATTTATTGTAATCTGCTGAAGGTGAATATGTGTGTATTCTGTATTTCTAGTCCTGTAACAATGTAATTTAATTTGTAAAAGTCGCGATGCTAATCGTGATTAGCGCATTAGCAAGCTGGTGACATTAGCAGAGCTCTCTTTGTGGTAACAGTCCTGCTTATTGTGTATTGGTAGTGTGTTTGGTGTCATTAGATAAACAACATACACTCTGATGTCGGTGTTGCCAGGTCATTTTGCTAGGGCTTAAGCCCTGATGTTTTGAGTGTAGCCCTGAATATAATTTTAAATGCTGTGAAGCGCAATAGAAAACGTAATATGTGTGAACATGCACACCGGTCACACATTATGCCTGACTTCCATCAATCTACTGACAGCGCTAAAAAGACATTCAAAAACGGCTACAGAGCAGAATCTCTGCGTTTGGTTAGAGCACCCATGATGGCATCCTGCTGAGGTCAAAGTGACACGAGAGGTCAGGAAATAGTGGCTTTTCTGAGCACTTGACTTTTGTTAATTAAATAGTTATTTATAAAAAAAAATATTTTTAATTAAAGAATACAACACACTTTTTTTGCAATGACCCCTCAAACATAAGACATGCAAGAGAGTCAGGATAGTAAACTAGAATTACTCAAGTAAACTGCAAGTACAGCAAGATTATAGCCTACTTAAATAATGTACTTGAGTAAATGAGCTTAGTTACATTCAATACATTTAATAACTTTTTTCCAACTCTAGTTAATAAAGATAAGTGGTCTGTTTTTACTCAATACTAATACTAATTACTAAGTAAACAACAGTTTTCGTGGAACATATAAAATTTTTTCAAAGATCACGAAATGTGCTTTGAATTTAGATAAGATGCCAGTTTGCATTAAAAAACATAAAAAAGAGCTTGTTTATCAGAAAATTTTGACAGGGGATTATTCCCCTGGACTTCCATCCATCCATCCATTTTTATCCGCTTATCCGGGGTCGGGTCGCGGTGGCAGTAGGCCCAGCAGGCTGACCCAGGCTTTCCTCTCACCCGCAACATTTTCCAGCTCGTTCTGGGGGATCCCGAGGCTTTTCCAGGCCATCTGGGAGATATAATCCCTCCAGCGTGTTCTGGGTCTTCCCCGGGGTCTCCTACCAGTTGGGCGTGCCTGGAAAACCTTTAGGGGGAGGCGCCCAGGAGGCATCCTGATTAGATGCCCGAACCACCTCAGCTGACTCCTTTCGATACAAAGGAGTAGCGCCTCAACTCAAGTTCCCTGCTGATGTCTGAGCTCCTTACCCTATCTCTAAGGCTGAGCCCGGCCACCCTACGGAGAAAAATAATTTTGGCTGCTTGTATCCGAGACCTCGTTCTTTCGGTCACGACCCAGAGTTCGTAGGTGAGGGTCAGAACGTAGACCTCCCGGTAAATTGAGAACTTCACCTTTTTTGTTTTACTGCTGCAGCCGCACTGATCCGCCGGTCGATCTCCCGCATCTTACCACGTCCATCTTACCCTCACTCGTGAACAAAACCCCGAGATATTTTAACTCCTTCACTTGAGGTAGGCACTCCGTTCCCACCTGGAGGGAGCAATCCACCATGGTCTCAGATTTGGAGGTGCTTACTTTCATCCCCGCCGCTTCACACTCGGCTGCAAATTGCTCCAGTGAATGCTGGAGGTCATGGTCCGAAGAGGCCAACAGGACCACATCGTCTGCGAACAGCAGAGAGGCGTTCCTGAGGGATTCTTAAATTCTTAAAAAAAAAAAAGGTTGCGTTTTAGTTGAAAACTGGGTGATCTAAGACCTATTTTCCCTGTCTTTTCAACCGGCTAAAATGCGGTTTTATCAACGTGTAACAAAACACCAATTTGTTTGAAAATGTAGATGGTTTGTTCAGTTGTAGGAAACTGTAGGAAAGATGATATTGGTTACTGTGAACGTATTTTTCCAAAGTCATAGCCCAACGTTACGTTGAGTTTTTAGGTCTGTTTACGTATAAAATATATGACAGAAAGCAAGTGGGGCTGTCCACAGTTTGAATGGGAAGGAAGTAAGTAAAACAAATTGATGTACAAACAAGAAGAGGGTCAAAACATTGTTGTTTGGCATACAGCAATATACAAACAACACAAAGTAGTATACTGTGTAATATCCCTGAACTGACCATTTCCCAAAAGCCCAAGAATGTTGTTGGTTAAACATCACCACTTTGCCAAACTGCCTGTTGAGTGGATGCAACATGATGATTCCAGATGTGAAGCTGGAAAGATAGTAGACAGTAGGAGTAGAAGTGTAGAATTTCATTTGTTTCCCTACAAATTGCTCATGGCTCTTAAGTACATTTATGTTCAAGCAACTTACAGTCAAACACTTGTTTGAGGCCGGAGAAAGATGGTGGTCTTGATAAAGTTTGCACTGACTTGAAGCTCAAGAATAGATGTGTGGACTTTTTAAAATCCCACTTTGTTCTCTGCCCTTGCCCTTGCTCTTTATTTAGTCCTGGCAGCTTGCCCTTATAATAAAGGATTCTGGTTTGACCCTATCTTGGAGCACATCTGTCTTGCAGAAGTGCCCTTTAGCAAAACACTGTAGTTGATTAGTGTGGGTGATTAATCTTGGGATCCATAAAAAATATTAAAATGAATGCAACTCTTTTGATCGCCTGTCCACCAGAACTTATTTAATTACAGAGGCAACATATAATATGTCTATTACCCGTCCTGGATGTCTGTCCCTACAATATTAATGGATGTCCAGTGTCCGTCTCAGCTTCCTCTTGACAGAGCATTATGTGGTGTTGGCACTTAATGTGTTAAAATTACGTGTTGGAACTTCAGAAACATTTATGTGTCGGCACCATGGAAGCAATGTCACTTTAGGTTAAGGTAACGAAAACGAACATTTGGTGTTGGCAACAAAATCAAGGTTTTGGAAAAACATCATGGTTGGGCTCAAAATATGTAAACTTAGGTTTGGGCAACAAAACAAATGTTAGGTTTAGGCAACAAAACTTCATAATAACTCAGTACTTTGGACCATAACACCTAGCTCTGACCATTGCATAGTCCTGGGGATGCGTTAAATTCCTGTATCCACCATGAAATCCACCTAATTGACTTTCCATTGACTTTGTTGTTATTTTAACTCATTTCATGCATCCACCACGTAATGCATTGTGCAGAGCTATATTTCTCATTCTACATCTGAAATTAGGCAGCTGGGAAATGTGGATGAGACAGTGAGTGAGTAATACCTTCCAGCTCGCTGAACCACTGCTGAGGGGCTCTTGAGCAACGTGACACATGTGTTTACACTTAGAGGCTCACAGTCTCTAAGAGCAGTGAGTGGTCATATTGGTCCACTGCCAAAACAGGATAAATTGGCGGAAGAAATAGCATCCTGTTTTCTCAAATTGAAACATAATGCAGACATGAGTGTTGGCATCATTACGTACATTTTTCATTATTTCATGAAAAAAATGACTGAGCTACATTTCAGACTTTTTAGTCCCCCAACCTGGTATAAAAAGATTTCACAGCATTAAGCTGACAATCAATTATTGTTTTTTTGGAAATCAATTGCTGTTGCAATTGAGTGCATGAATTTCGCAGTGACCTCAAATGTTATGTGACTCAGCTGAAGAGCTGCTGGCACTAATTCTACCAGGCCTCATACTGCAATCCCTGCACTCAGTCCTCAGCGTCTCCCATCCACAGGGAGAAAGATGCAGATGGTTCCAGTACACTCAGTAGTAGACTGTTGGCACTCTCAACTTCTCCATCCTAAAGACACTGCAGTCCCACAAACATAATTTCAATCAGGAGAGACTTGTTTAGAGTTTAACAATAATTTATTACAATTGCATAACATTTGAATAGTGCAAAGTCTTTGGCAATTGGACTGAATTAGGATAAGCAAGGGGAAGTAATGCTGATGTCTGCTAAAGCAGAATCCCTCCTGGAGTCCAGACACTGGTGGTGGTGATGAAGAAGGAAGCTGCTGTAACCCGATGATGAATGAGGAGCATGACTGAATGCTGACTGGAGGTGCCTGGGGTGGAGGAGGGTCGCATCTGTTTTGAGCTGAAATGACAACTGACAGCAGCAGAAAGGAGAACCTATTTAAATGTTTGACAACAACGATGTGATTGGCTTACAGAAACTGTGCAAAATCTGAATGGTTAATTTAAAGTGCACGCCCCTCAATCAGCTGATGGAGTAATCACTGGGAGAATTAGAGACTGAGATTATGAATGAACAGGAGTGTAAAGAGTATCTTCCTGACTGAACTTCTGCTTGAGCTTCATTTAAACAGAGAGTAAAGGGAACAAAAGCATGGAAAAAAACATAAAAAATGTTTATGCAAGGCACTTTATTTTTACATGAGTTCATAATATACTGTATAATCTTTGCTAAAATAAGTCTGGGAACACCCTTGGACCCTTTAGGTTTAAGTTTGACTTATCAAAGCAGAAATAATAGTTCCACGGTTTTGGTTCTGTGTATCGCCTCTCACTGACATGGCTTCCCAGACAGCCAAAATGACCTGGCCCAGCTCCAGCTTAAGCCAGTCTCGAACTAAACTGTCAATGCCCTCATTCAATCGCAATCATGCCAACAAAATTCCATAACTGCCTCAGCTAGCATCATGCCCACCCAGGTGCATATAGTGGGCACACTATTACAAGTGGGTGTAATTCCCGAGTTTTCCTGACCTCTGTAGGTCCTTACCAAATAACAAAATTGGTTTGGTCCTACAGTATAGACATGCCAAAACTTGACCCGTGACTACTGCTAATGCATGCAGAATAATTGCACATGTTGAAAGCGACAGTAATACAGTAAGAGTCATGTTTCTATACCACATTTATTGCAAGCAAAAAACAAATGTTTACAGCTAGGTTAGAAAAACAAAAATGTTTCAGATATTAATAATGAATACAAATCTGAGAATATCAATTGAATACTGAATACAATTCTGAGAACCAATTTCATTATATCAAATAGAACAATGACGACATTAAGTCATTAGATTATAACAATAAACACACTAAAAAACAATCTCCCAGTGAATGTCTGCCTTTGAAAACATTTATCTTTTGCTCCTTCTGGTCCTTCCACCAACCAACCGTCTGACATGACGGAGGCATTCTTTACTGAAGCTTCCACCTCTGATTCCATGGCCCGGCCTCTTTTAGTCACACATCTAAGTGTAAAAGAAATCAACATTAGAAATTGGATTTGTTCTTCTCCATGAATCGGCACCTTAACGTGGTGGAGGAGTTTGAGTGGCTCAGTGATCTTGGGAGCTATGTTGGCCGGGGCATTAGACACTGGTAGGGTCTCACAAGGCAAATAGGTTTCAGGGGAGAGCCCAGACTAAGAGCGTTTCAAAAAACCCAGATTAACAGCAGCCCACGGTCTTCAGCCACCTCGCCCGGACCAGGGAAACCGGGGCACCCTCGGAGCCAGACCCAGGAGGGGAGCTCGGCGGCGACTGTCTGGTGGCCGGGCCTTCACCCATGGGGCCAGGTCGGGCTCAGCCCGAATAAAGAGCATGGAGCTGCCACACTGTGGATCCACCACCAGCAGGGATAAGCATCGGGGTCGGGTGCTATGTAGACTGGCCGGCGGGCCGGGAAGGGGGCTTGGGCAAGCCGATCACCGGCAGCATAGACTAGCTCTAGGGACGTGGAACGTCACCTCGCTAGCGGGGAAAGAGCCAAAGCTGGTGCAGGAGATGGAGCGGTACCAGATATATATAGTTGGCCTCACCTCCACACACAGAACTGGCTCTGGAACCAAGCTCCTGGAGAAGGGTTGTAATTTGTCCTTTTCTGGAGTTGCCCAGGGTGAGAGGCGCCGGGTTGGAGTTTTCCCCGGAGAACGAGAGGGTCACCTCCCTGCGCTTGCGGGTTGCGGGGAGTAAGGCTCTGGCTGTTGTTTGTGCCTATGCACCAAGCAGCAGTTCAGAGTATCCGGCCTTCTTCGGCAGGAGGCGACCTTTCCAGGACCCCTCCCACCGACTCCATAGTTCTCCTGGGAGACTTCAACGCTCATGTGAGCAATGACAGAGAAACCTGGCGGGGGGTGATTGGGAGGAACAGCGTGCCCGATCTGAACCCGAGTGGTGTCTCGCTATTGGACTTCTGTGCTAGCCACGGTTTGTCCATAACGTACACCATGTTCGAACATAAGGTGGCTCATAAGTGTACCTGGTACCAGAACACCTTAGGCCGGAGATCAATGATCGACTTCGTAATCGTATCATCTGATCTGCGGCCGTATGTCTTGGACACTCGGGTGAAGAGAGGAGCAGAGCTGTCAACTGATCACCACCTGGTGGTGAGTTGGATCAGATGGCGGGGGAGCCGACTGGAAAGACCCGGCAACCCCAAACGTGTAGTGAGGGTGAACTGGGAACGTCTGGCGGAGGATCCTGTCCGGGAGATCTTCAACTCCCATCTCCGGAAGAACTTCTCACACATCCCGAGGGAGGTTGGGGACATGGAATCCGAGTGGACCATGTTCAAAGCCTCTATTGTGGACGCGGCCGCTAGGAGCTGTGGTCGGCAGGTCATCGGTGCCTGTTGTGGCGGCAACCCGAGAACCAGGTGGTGGAAACTGGGGGTGAGGGAAGCCGTCAAGCAGAAGAAGGAGGCCTTTTGGGCCTGGTTGGCTCAGGGGTCTCTTGAAGCAGCTGAGAGGTACCGGCAGGCCAGAAGGGCTGCAGCTGCAGTGGTCACAGATGCTAAAACTCGGGCATGGGAGGAATTCGGGGAGGCCATGGAGAAGGACTTTCGGTTGGCCTCAAGGAGGTTCTGGCAAACCATCCGATGGCTCAAGAAGGGAAAGCAGGGCCTACCCCAGGCTGTTCTCACCGGACGGGGGGGAGCTGCTGACCTGGACGGGGGACATCGTCGGGCGGTGGAAAGAGCACTTTGAGGAACTCCTAAACCCGTCCAACATGTCCTCTGGAGAGGAGGCAGCGCCTGAAGGCTTGGGGTGGGGGGGGTTGGGGGAGGGGTCGGACCCATATCGCTGGCAGAGGCCGCTAAGGTAGTCAAAAAGCTCCTTGGTGGCAAGGCGCCGGGGGTGGATGAGATCCGCCCGGGGATGCTGAAGGGAGGCTCCGACCGATTGTCGGACCTCGGATTCAAGAGGAGCAGTGCGGATTCCGTCCCGGTCGTGGAACAGTGGACCAGCTCTTTACCCTTGCAAGACTGCTGGAGGGGTCCTGGGAGTTTGCCCAACTAGTCTACATGTGTTTTGTGGACTTGGAGAAGGTTTTCGACCGGGTCCTTCTGGGGTTTTTGTGGGGGGTGCTGCAGGAGTATTGGGTGCCGGACCCGTTACAACGGGCCATCCGGTCTCTGTACGACCGCAGTAGGAGCTATGTTCGTATTCTCGGCAATAAGTCAGACGCGTTCCCGGTGGGTGTTGGTCTCCGCCAGGGCTGCCCTTTATCACCGGTCCTGTTCGTGACTTTCATGGCCAGGATATCTAGGCACAGCCAGGGGGTGGAGAACGTCGGGTTCGGGGGTCTCAGGATCGCCTCTCTGCTGTTCGCAGACGATGTGGTCCTGTTGGCCTCTTCGGACCATGACCTCCAGCATTTACTGGGGCAATTTGCAGCCGAGTGTGAAGTGGCGGGGATGAGGGTAAGCACCTCCAAATCTGAGGCCATGGTGCTCTTCCGGAAACCGGTGGATTGCTCCCTCCAGGTGGGGACGTAGTGCCTACCTCAAGCGAAGGAGTTCAAATATCTCGGGGTCTTGTTCACGAGTGAGGGTAAGATGGAGCGGGAGATGAACTGGCGGATTGGTGCGGCTGCAGCAATAAAACAGGCACTGCACCGGACTGTCTTGGTGAAGAGGGAGCTGAGCCGGAAGGCGAAGCTCTCAATTTTCTGACCCTCACCTACGACCTCTGGGTGGTGACCGAAAGAACGAGGTCTCGGATACAAACGGCCGAAATTAGTTTTCTCCGTAGGGTGGTCGGGCTCAGCCTTAGAGATAGGGTAAGGAGCTTGGACATCAGGAGGCAACTTGGAGTTGAGGCCCTACTCCTTCGTATTGAAAGGAGTAAGCTGAGGGGGTTCGGGCATCTAATCAGGATGCCTCCTGGATGCCTCCCGTTAGAAGTTTTCCAGGCATGCCCAACTGGAAGGACACCCCGGGGAAGACCCAGAACATGC
The DNA here is from genome assembly GCA_016806645.1 of Ophiodon elongatus. Taxonomy (NCBI): domain Eukaryota; kingdom Metazoa; phylum Chordata; class Actinopteri; order Perciformes; family Hexagrammidae; genus Ophiodon; species Ophiodon elongatus. The sequence continues at coordinate 186,130 of JACSYO010000878.1, read as the reverse complement.
TGGAGGAATTATATCTCCCAGCTGGCCTGGGAACGCCTCGGGATCCCCCAGAACGAGCTGGAAAATGTTGCGGGTGAGAGGGAAGCCTGGGTCAGCCTGCTTGGCCTGCTGCCACCGCGACCCAACCCCGGGTAAGTGGTTGAAAATGGATGGATGGATGTGTTGCTGGAAAGACATGTCTCTGTTGTGGTCTGAAGGGGTTTCAGGGTCAATGATCAGGGAAATGCACATATATGGCCAAAAGAAAAACATTGATTACAGAGACTTCATAAATCACACAGCTGCAGATTCCAGGCATCTTTCAAATGTGGCCGGGACTATGTGAATAATCCAAGATTACTTTCTTGGTTTCGGAGATAATAAAAAAAAAAAAAGCAGATAGTTGCAAAAATAAGAAAGAAAATCTAAAAATAGGGTGGCACATTGGCCTGGTATCTATAGGGACCATCTGAACTCTGACCCCTGCTACAGCAGCCTCTTCAGACAGGTTTCCCTCAGCGAGTCAGTGTGCCCTATCATGATCAATCAATGCACATTCCTATGAACCTGAGTGACAGAAAAGAGCCCAAAACAGGAATGGACAGAAAAAAGGGACAGTGAAAGAAAAAGGGACAGAATAATGGCAAAAAGCAGCTTTCATGTCACAAAAACTGCCAAATGTATCCACGTTGATGCAGATGAGAGAATATTTAACATTTCAAGCTACATTGTTCAGAAACACGCGGGAGATGATGAAAAGTGTATGATGTGTCTCTACTGGCACAACTCCATCGTCATTAGAAGTGGTCAGAGGGGATTGGGCACCTGTGTTTAGTTAATGGGCTTAGTATTTTGATTATTATCTATATTCAAGTGTATCCAGTTGTCAGGTTCTCCCAAGGAAGGGAGCAGGATTAGGACCCAAATGCCCTCAAGGGATGACAGAGCCAAGGAATGGTGCAAAATGTGATTTATTTAGTAAAATCTTCAAAAACACAGGAACAGGAACAACAGTCAAAGAAAACAGACGAACGGACAAGGAGGGACAAGACCAACAGGGTTTAAATACACAGGGGAGGTGCAGGTAATTATAGACTGAATATAGGGAGGATTCAATTTAGAACAGAAGACAATCATGAAGACAGGAAGTGAAGTGACATGGGGGAAACACGAGACAGGGAACCTTTCAAAATAAAACAGGAAGCCCACACTTAAAACCCGAAACCGTGACACCAGTGTAAAGTTTTAGTAACAATTTTGTAATTTTATCATTGTTCGTTTTAGTTCAGTTTATTCTAGTCTAAAAAAGACTGTTACGATTCTAATCATCATCTCCAAACTCTGCCTGTTGAAGAGAACTGGCCAACTTGGCATAATTGCAGCAGAGCAGGTTGATCATTTCAGAGACTGTATGGGTTTCACTTGACACGACCAAATTTTGCTTTAGTAAATATCTACAGTAAGTGATTTAAAGGCAGGGTTGGCAATCTTCTTCAAAAACAATTTTTGATATGTTGAAATTCTCATTTCATCCTGTCAGCAATCAATTAATCAAATGCTCTGACATTACTTTTTAAATAAACCTGAAATGAGCTCATCCAATCATTTAATTCGAGACGAATGTAATGGTTGGACGGGCTGCCTACCTGTTATCTACCTACCTGTGTGCACACTGCCCGTTCACTCATTGTTCATCACCAGAGTATTCCACAAGCTGCTAGCTTAACAGCTGAGAGTACTAACAGCAGCCATGTTGGTTGTTTATGTTCATTACGATAATTTTGAGGGAATGTCTTTGGAGGAAGGCCTAAGGCCTAATGGGCCTAATGTCAGTGTTGTAGACTTGTCAACTTTCTTGCTAGATTTAGTCACTTTTTGAGCTAGTGCTGCTAGCTACTTTTGGAAAAGAGTTGGCAACACTGGGATGGGTTTTTAGTTGGCACATTTTTTTAATCTAGCATACTCTTAATAGTTTCTCAAGATTTCTAACCCTGCTTTTAAGACTGCATTATAACAGCAATTAATAAATATGTTCACTCATCAAGTTTTTATGCAGTGATGAAAATCTTAAACAATTAATCACAGTTTTTGTTTTCAAAGGTTAATTTAATTTGGGAGAGGAACCTCATCTATATAAGACCTGACTGCTGATGTCTTTGCTGTTGTAATTTTCTGCAGGGGCCTCTGTGAGTCACAGTAAGAGTCAGTGCTGTGGCCTCAGAGCCTCTGCTAATTCTGTCCTTCTCTCATTAAACATCTAATTGATGTGACAGTAGATGCACAAGGCAAGGGAGCTTCAGTGATTTCAATTCAAATAATAACAATAGTAAAAAAAAGAAGTATTTATAGCATCACTGAAATTATTCTACTGATAATTGTACTCCTTTACAGGAAGTAAAACTTAAATAATTGTCCCTTAAAGGGTCTCAGCAGTTGTCACCAAGTTACTGGCTCACTCAAAGAACCTATGGTTGTTACGACTGAAGAACCACAGGGAAAAAAACAGGACTCAATTGCACGACCAGGACACATGATAAGGTAAAACAAATCAGTCAGGGATCAAGCAAAAACGTGGTAGAGGAAAAACAGGCAGAGATAAATGAAGCCAGGAACATAACACGAGGAAAATCGCTGTAACGGTTTACACAAAGGACAAAGACAAACTGGCACAGAGACAGGAGAACACAGGGGGTGCGTCCCAAGTCTCTTAATTGCATCCTCGTTTCCCTCACTTGAGTCTTTTCCTTGCGTCTTAGTCCCTCCCACCAGGGATGCATGGAGAGACGCAAGGAAACCATGCAAGGGAACCATGCAAGGGAACCATGCAAGGGAACCATGCAAGGAAACCATGGAAGGAGAGAGGAAACAAGGAAATATGTTTTAAGAGAAATGAGACATCCTTTCTTCGAAAGCGTCACGTGAAGCGACGTCTGTTCCTGATCATATCTGGATCAGCTGATCACATCTGGATCAGCTGATCACAGCTGGATCAGCTGATCACAGCTGGATCAGCTGTCAGTCACTTTAACAGCTGGAGAAACTTTTGACGGAGTTTGTGTTTAACACTGGAAGTAATTTATTAGGCTCAATGTTTCAGGTTAAACTTAAATTACATAACTCATCAAACCCAACACTCAGGAATGATCAGCCTCACGTGACTGAATGGAAAGGACGATAAATTATGTAAAAAGTTTTTCCTCTCTTCAGGTCTCTGACTTTAATTGTATCCATAATAAAAGTTATTGAGGGAAATAACAGATCAAGAAAAGACATTTCTAATAAATTAAGAAAGTTTTTTGTGGTCCTTTTGTTGTTCAGACCTACAATAAACATATATTTTAACCAGATGGTTAATCAGATGAGCGTTAAAACATTTCCTGGAAGCCTGCTCTCGTGTTTCCTCGCTCATGGCTCCTCCGAGATGCCTCCTCGATCCTCGCTCCTCAGAGCAGAAATAAGAGCTTTGGGACGGCCGTCAATATGGCGGCGCAGAACAACTTCCGGTTCGAGCGAGGATCGAGGAGCGAGGAAACGACAATTAAGAGACTTGGGATGTACCCACGGTTTACATACCTGGGGAAGTGTAGGTGATGAGACACAGGTGGATTCAATCAGGGGCAGGGCAGACTGTGGGTACATCCCAAGTCTCTTAATTGTCGTTTCCTTACTCCTCGATCCTCGCTTGAACTGGAAGTTGTTCTGCGCAACGCTGACAAATGAGAAAATGAGAAAAACATAACTTAGGAGACACAACACAGAGACATGACAATGGCGAATTTACTCTATCAATGAAAAACACAGACAGTAAACCAATTAAACATAGAAATGAAGAAAACTTAACAAGCTCAAGATGCCTGGCAGTTGTAAATTACTGAAAAATAGATACCAACCACTCCACTCATATTCTTTACGTAACAACAATAGTAACACCATATTTCTAAACCAAAAAACGGAAACAAGTATCTTGCCTTTAGATGCGGTTCCATTAATTCCCACTAAATGCTGGTTCCTAAAGTCTGAATTAAGGTATATGAAAAGTATTGTCCCCTTAAAGAGTGACAACGCCAGTGTTTCACAGCCCTCTTAGGTTGAACGTTTCTAGTATGTTGCAGCTCTGACAACATCCATCATCACTGCTGGGTGTGCTCAGAAGTGTGCTCAGCTGTAACCATACACCACAATAATGTCAAGGTGTTCTGACACATCCTGGAGTAAAAATTACTGCAGCTAGAGAAGTTTAACCACTGGAGGTCAATAGAAACAAGATTTTCAGGGGATGTTAAGGAGATATTAAAACTCAAATCTCAAAATCAAAACATAACTCGTTTACAATTAAGAGGAAATTGCTAGCTTAAAAGTAGATACTCATTTCTTACCAATATCTGTCAAACTGTTACTTTTCTCTGCATTTCTGGGGAGAAATGCAGAGAAAAGTAACACCATGATATGAAATGATACCCACACACAGACATCATTGATATCCTTATGTACAAGGCCACAATTATCTGCCATAAAGGACAGTAATTATTTTAATTTTATTTTTGGCCTTAAAATTATAGCAAGTATTTGCTGTGTGGGGTGATGTGGTCTGCTGTATGTAACACTTCCACAACCGTACCCTCCTCTTGTGATGCAGGTACTGAAGGGATGCAAGAAGCTGGGCATTTCGGTGTGTTCCATGGGTCGGATCCCTGGAGGCTACATCACCAACCATGTGTACAGTTGGGTGGACCCTGAGGGCCGCAGCGTCTCGCCGCCACCTGACAGCCAGGAGGCCAATCAGAGGCAAGGATATGACATGGAGGAAAGGACGGTAAGAACAATGTGTGTGTGTGTTCTGGTAGTTCAAGAGGAAAAAAAAGGTCCTGTATAAAAGACAGTTGTAATAGATGGTCAAATTAAATGGACTTGCTGGTGCAGGAGTTGGAGCGGTACCAGCTAGCTATAGTTGGGCTCACCTCCATGCACAGTACTGGCTCTGGAACAAAGCTCCTGGAGAAGGGTTGGACTTTGTCCTTTTCTGGAGTTGCCCAGGTTGAGAGGTGCCGGGCAGGAGTGGGGATACTCACGAGCCCCCGGCTGAGCACCGCGGTGTTGGAGTTTTCCCCGGAGAACGAGAGGGTCGCCTACCTGCGCCTTTGGGTTGCAGGGATTAAGGCTCTGACTGTTTAGGGGGCGCTATTGAGCCGACTTGCCACTCTTTTTGATAACTTTTGATCGCTAACGTCTTTAGATTGTACTGACCAAATTTGAAATCTACCTGATGATTTACCTAGGAGGAGTTCGTTTAGGTAAATCACCTTGATATGGCAAAAAGTACATGAGAAATTGTAAAAAACAAATATGGATGACTTCGAAATTAAAAAACATTCAAGGTTTAAGCCCCTGCAAAATTACGTGACAACATTCATGTTTTTGAAATGAGGCCTCTTTTTTGGCTTGTCACCTATGATCTTTTTATAGTGTTTACATCCTGATAGATGCGTCCACAATCAAGAAATCAGGTGTTTAGTAAGGTGGCAAGTGTATTGGCCAATTGGTCCATTGGTGTGGCATTTTGAATGGCAATGTTTTAAAGTAACAAAAAATGTTGTGTAATGTTGAATTGCAAATGTGTTTAAAGTTTTGGAGACTTGAACTGAAGTTTTGAGAGTTTTGCTTGCTGAGTGTCAGTTTTAATAATAATACATTTTATTTATATAGTGCTTTTCACAATTCTCAAAGGCACTTTACAAAACATTAAAACCATCATAAAAGCTATACATTAAAAACATGGAACATACATTAGTCATAAATTAAAAACACTTCTGAAAAGGTGGGTTTTGATTTGAATATCGAAAGGTCAGTGCAGTCTCGGATGTGTTTGGGGAGAGAGTTCCAGAGGGAGGGGGCAGCTATGGAGAAGGCTCTGTCACCCCATGTTCAGTGCTTGGTTCTGAGTGGGATAGACAAGAGGTTGGCATCAGAAGAGCGGAGCCGACTGGATGGAGTGTGGTGGTGGTGGTGGAGCAGGTCGGTGAGGTAGGAGGGGGCCTGATTATGGAGGGCTTTGTGAGTGAGGAGAAGGACTTTGTATTGGCTCCGTTGTGGCATGGGGGGCCAGTGGAGGTTGTGGAGAACAGGGTGATGTGATCACGGGAGCGGGAGTGGGTGAGCAGGCAAGCAGCAGAGTTCTGAATGTACTGGAGTTTATTTAGGTTTTTGGATGATGTGCCATAAAGAATACTGTTGCAGTAGTCAATTCTGGAGGTGATGAAGGCGTGGATCAGAGTTTCAGCAGCAGATGAGGAGAGTGATGGGCGGAGATGGGCTATGTTTTTTAAGTGAAAAAAGGCAGTTCTGGTGATTTGTTTGACGTGGTGTTCAAAGGAGAGGTTGCTGTCAAACATGACTCCGAGGTTGCGGATGTGTGGGGAGGGAGACAGAGTGGAGTTGTCGATGGTGAGGCAGAAGTTGTGACTGGTTTTAGTGAGGGATTTGGGACCGATGATGATCATGTCAGTTTTATCACAGTTGAGTTTAAGGAAGTTGGTTTGCATCCATGATTTAATATCAGTGAGGCAGTTGGTCCGAGTGGAGTGAGTAGCAGTGGCAATGGCCTTTGTGGAGATGTAGAGCTGGACATCATCGGCGTAGCAGTGGAAGAGGAGACCATGTCGACGTACGATATTACCAAGAGGGAGCAGGTAGAGGATGAACAGAAGAGGACCAAGCACCGAACCCTGAAGGACACCTTGAGACGGAGGAGCAGTGGAGGAGGTGCAGTTGTTGATACTGATGAACTGTTGTCTGTTTGTAAGATATGATTTAAGCCAGGAGAGAGCAGTTCCAGTGATGTTGAGGGACGATTCGAGGGCGAGAGAGAAGGATGTTGTGTTTGATGGTGTCGAAAGCTGCAGTGAGGTCGAGGAGAATGAGAATGTTGAGGTGACCAGAGTCTGAGGAGAGGAGGAGGTCATTGGTGACTTTGAGAAGGGGTGTTTCAGTGCTGTGCTGTGAGCGGAAACCAGATTGAAATTGCTCGAACAGATCGTTGGAGATGAGGTAGGCTTTTGATTCGGTATGAAAAAAGACAAAACATAAACACGAGAGAGAGAGAGAGAGAGAGAGAGAGAGAGAGAGAGAGAGAGAAATGTTGTCTACGGAAATTAATACTTTCTCTGCATATATGTTTTCTGATTGGGTATTTTGTGTCTGTCCAAGATTTTTGAGGGGGGGATTGGTCGTTAAGTCTATAGTCCTTACCTCTTAGTTGTCTGCCGTGACATTTTCCCTGTTGAATTTGTGCTCAAATTTGGCCTATATGGAACATATTCGCAGGGTTTTTTGGTTCGATGTGGTGCGCTCAGTTGAATGTGATGTCCTTTACAGTGTCCGGGGAGATTTTGAGATGAGTGGTCATGAATTTGTTTAATAACTATCGCCGTTATCGTCCTGTCTGTGTGGGATACGAAAAAATAACATGATTTCTTTCTTTAGTCAGTGTGATTACTTGTTCCTGCCTGAATTTGAGGCTTTTGGGTAGTTGCAGGAATTCTCTGTTAAAAGTACTTTGACAAAGAGCTAGTCTTGCATGCAGTCTGTAGAGTGTATTGCCAATTGAGAGTAAAATGTCCATGATTTGTCTCGGGAGTTGTGAATAGATTCAAATTGCTTGATTGGTTTGGACGCAAACTTGTCCTTGTCTCGTCATATTTTTGTGTCCATCATGGTGCAAAGTCGGTTAAAACATTCATTGATGTAATCCGTGAGGTCTTCCAGGTTGAGGTTGGGTCATTCCAATTGATAGTGTACAGAAAGTGGATTTATTCAGGCAAGTATGTGATTTGTGAATTAAATTTGAAAAGCATGGAGCAGCAAACTTGTAACTTTCTGGAATTTACCACAGCCACCATTGAATAATTCAGAAGAAGAAGATCAGATAATAATACAGAGAATTATAGTTATTTATGTTGTTGTGAAAACATCTCCTTCAAACAACTGTATTTATTCAAATCGTAGAACGATCGTGAGTAAAACTTCCCACTGTGATGATTTACATTAAACTGTATAATCAATCAATCCTCGGTTCACATGCGTGCTGCACCGTGAGGGGAGATCCGTATGGATCACGGAACAACAGTGGTCCGTTACACCACTAGTTACCTGCATCATATTATCAGCATAGCAACAACTGACACAAGTACACATTAATACAGCAAGAATGAGGAAAATTACAAAAGAAAAGAGTTTGTAGTCGATACTGTTTAAAATGGACATAATTTACAAAGGATTCTGGAATGTCTCCGGTGGTTCAGGTTTGTCGGCCAGCTGACAGTGCCTTTATTGTTGAAAAAGTTCCCTTTTTTGCTGCTGTGGTTTACTTGTTGCAGGCTGATCTAATACGTAGCATAAAATGTGAGGTGCATCCAGCGACCACTCCTCAGGGTATAACAATTCATACTACTTAAAAATCTAAAGGGAAAGGCATACAATACATCTAAGGTAACAGGCGGAACTAATACTTGGTGTGAACAGATACTGTCAGCTGACTGCCTAAAGTGGCTGAAAACTACGAGTAAACACAGAAAAGCTCTCCCTTTTCCTTACTCTAATTACAGTAAAAACTATATTTAAACAAAAGAGACACCGTTTGATGCATAAACCACCATATATTAATTTAAATCAAATTAAACTATACCCTATCTGGACTGCATACAGCAAACACAATCCAGTGGCAAGATAAGATAAGTGGCAAGATAAGTGTTCAATAAGCTGTAGAACCCACGTAAACTCATAGTCCGTAGATAACTAAACTTGCAGTAGTCCAGAGAGTTGCTTGGAACTTAGTTGCTCCGCTAGTCCATGTCAATGTGTCCTTGGTCATGACTTAACCCCAAATTGCTCCTGTAGGTGTGTGAATATGGGTGTGAATGGGTGAATGATATGTAATGTCATTCACACGAACAAATTACACAAACATATAAGGTGCCCAGACTAGAGGAGAGATGATTGATGTAGCTAGTGCTGGGGACAGCAGTGGTTATTATGATTGCATTCGATTTGGAGTCATTTAATCGCAGGAAGTTTTTGGACATCCATTATTTTATATCAACAAGGCAGGACATGACACAAGAAACATTGGTGGTGCCAGGCTTAATGAGGATGTACAAATGGGTATTATCTGTATAGCAATGAAAATCAATATTTTGTCTATGTATGAATTGTCCCAGAGGTATCATATATATGGTAAACAGGAGGGGATCCAAAATACACCCCTAGGGCACCCCACAGAGCAGAGGAGAACAAGAAGATGAAGCATCTCCAATAATTACAGAAAAGGCCCTGTTTGACAGATAAGACCTAAACCAATCCAGCGCCACATTACTGATGCCAAAATAGTTCTTCAGATGGCTGAGACACTGTGGTCCACTGTGTCAAAGGCTGAGCCAAGGTCAAAAATAATTAAATGGAATACAGGCCTGTGTCTGTGGCAAGCAGAAGGTTATTGGTGACCTTGACCAGAGCAGTCTCAGTTCTGTGAAGGGAGCGAAAACCAGACTAAAATTAGAGGGGGGAAATACCAGTTGATAGAGAGTCGTTAATAATGGCTAATATTTTCTGGACCAACTACTTGAAATATCGCTTTTAAAATCCAAGTGGGAACACAGTCTGAAAGGCAAGTAGTTGATTTTGAAAGTGCAACAGTGTGTTCCAAGGTTGATAAAGAGATTTTGCTAAAGTGGGTTAGTGTTGAAGGTGGGCAGGAGTTAGCATCCGGCTCCACGAGTACAGTGATAAACTGTTGTCTCCAGTATTTTAATATAAAAGTTATGGAGAAACTCCTCCCATCTCTCTGGGGTTGAATCAAACCTGAACATCTGAACATCAGACTTTGCAAGCGTATTCCTGGGATGTCTAAGTCCAAATACATCACTCATTCAGTCCACAAAGGGGCTTTCTACAGACTTCCAGAGTTTGCTTGGAGTGCAGACTTCACCAGACTTCATTACCCACAATTTATTGCAATATGAATGTGATGTTGTATTTATTTTCAATTGCAGACTAAAAAAACTTAACTTATTATGAATGTGTAACACATTTACTGTATTAAAACATGACTTGAATCATTTAGGCCAATCATAATACTCAACCACACCATGACACAGAAAGTAGATGTAATCAAAATGAGTGAAACAGACTTGAGGGCTGTCTATCAGCAGGGTATATAGCTTTATAGTCATTACACAAAAACACAATGAAAAGAAAAATCTGAATTAAAATAACAGAATATTTAAAAGAATGACTTGATCACTTGGGCCCTGTGGGCCTCTTTTGTTATCAATCATGTCTGCATTATGGGATTGAGAATTATTTGGTGTAATGGACAATTATCAGTATTTCTATTAAGAATAATCTAGTAAGAATAATCAATATATTTTGCAATTTTAAGGAAAGGAAAGGTAGGTCAAATTTACAGTGATTATTTTGGCAGAAATGGAATATAATATTCATAACTATGTTTTCATTATTGTATAATGAACTGAAATAAGCTATAATAAGATGTTAATGGTTCTTTTTATCAGTACTTTTAAATGTTTTGGTGTAATTTATTCTCATGCTGCAGAATCTCCTCTGCTCTCTGTGTTGGGCTGAGCTCCTCCAACTACACACACACATAGACACAACTACACAAACACACGGAACAAAGTCTGCGGTGGAGACAGTGACGTGAACCAGGTGAAATGAAGATAACACAAACAACAAACATTCACGAGTAAAAAGCCAATACTTTATCAATACATCAGTTCAACAAGCATGAACATGCATACAAAAGAGAAACCTAATTTAATAGGCTCTGTCCACAGTCTCTCATCCACCACCGCTTTGTTAACACAAGAACAGCATGCACGATTGAGTGATAGCGAATTAAAAACAAAGTAAAACAAAAGCTGACAGTTTATCTTAGTTTGTTCTTATAAACTTCTCGGCTGGCTGAGATAAAGCAGCCAGGAGGCCAGAAGGAGAGAGTACAGGAGGACAGAAGACAGGAGGACATACGCCAGGATAAATGACTGATACTAACTGATGTCTATGTTCTTTATTCTTTATAAACTTCATTCAGAAATGTTATTTATGATTAAAAAAGATTTCAGTGAGATATGAATGACTTTATATAGAGACTTTGCTGTTGTAAACACAATTGTTGCTTCTTTAGTAACAATATATAATTATACAATAAAACATTCCTGTTGTGAATTTATTTGTTTTTAAAATTATATATATGTTTTTAAGCAATTATTTAGTCATAAAGAAGAATAGAGTATTGATAAGAGTAGCTCCTAGTAGTAAGATATTCCGAAAGTTAACTATCCCCACCTGAAGATCACCATAGTTCTATTTAGTTTGTTGTAAACTGCAAATTCCCCACTAGATGCCACTAAGTTGTACACACTTTTCCTGTAATTATATAACAGTGAAATTAACACATTTATTTGGGGAAAATAGAAGAAAATTAGAAATGTATTGACCGTCACTGACACATGCAAAAATGATTAATGATTAATGCCACTAACCTAGCTGCATTATTTGACTCTTTGGTGCATGTGACAATGTGTTTGTTACTGTTTAACTGCAGGGAAATCTCAATATCAGAGTGGGACACTGTCAGCAGCTACTCAGTATTAGCTCAATCATTATATTAACACTAATAGCATGATTAAGAGTAGTATAATTACATATTATAATTATACTACTACTACTACTAATATTAATAATAATAATAATTATTATTAATACTATAGTCATATATAAGTTAGAAGATGGGGATCACAAAACACACTGACTTTCTGTGAAGAATATGGTATTATATCTGTACTGTATATTAATATATAACCAGATTTTGAATACTGTTATGAGGTCCGGTTCACGTATTTGTAGCAATTAAGTATTTAAATTTGGAGGGACTCAAATACACAAGTTTAGATTCTGTACAGCTGCTCAGCCTGCAGCATCAACCACATCATTCAATGTCAAGTAGCACAGATCCATTCTGCTGCTACTCAAGTATGTTATCATATAGTAATTCAATAAAATATATTTTACATGCTCTTATAAGCTATTGCCGTTTTGACATGCATACTATTCTTAGTAAACTAAGCAACAGTGCTTGAGATACTTTTCAAGTGCAACGCACAGAAACAGAGACACCAAATTGCATTGATTGTTACTGACATATCCTGCTGCATCTTGACTCCAGTTCACACGTACACACCCAAATATGACCCCTGTGAGTGCCTAACAGCTTGTTCCATGTTGTTGCACTAATTCTACACTTAATAGTTGGGTTTACAGAGAACACTGAGGGATCTGAATGTTATATCTTCCCTGTAGGCAAACCTAAATATGGACGGTGGTCGCTCTCTGGGCCTAATGATCAGAGGTGGTGCTGAGTATGGACTGGGGATCTACATCACTGGAGTGGACCCTGGATCTGCTGCAGATGCTGGTGCACTAAAGGTACCTAAACTCAACGTGTTTTAATAGCATTGCTACATTCCACCACAAAACCTTTCCCCCATGTCCATTCTAATGAGAATCCTACATCTTTAATATGGTTTACCTGAGGATATCTATAAAAATTAATTATTCTAGGTTTCACTTAAGCCATTAAGCAGCATGTTTGGTCAGAACATTCCTACACCAACTAAAATGTTCCCATAGCCTACTATTCAGTGCTTCCTATGGTCTTGCATCACTGTAGAATGCTCCCTTAAATGTCATTAAATTACATTTCGTCAGTACAGTGTTGTGATTCATTGGGAAGAGGAATTCACTTTAAAGTTTCGGACTCAAGATAATACATGTGAGTGACTAATGCTGACTTGAAACCAAATCATAGTCATGTTCAGAATCATTGGCCAAGTGTGTGTAGACATACAAGGAATTAGACTCCAGTTTTAAGTTGCTCTTGCCCTGTTCCAAGAACAATTTATGAACATACAGCTAAAAACAAAGACAGCAAGGCTGAACAAGGAGGTAAACCTAAAACTATTATGTACATACAAGTCGATGAAAAAAAACAGTGTTATGTCTTCATATAATGTACTGTATATATACATTGAAGAAACCGCTCTTGTGTCTGGTTTGAGAAGCTGAAACAAGTTGTTTCCAGGGTTTGATGGTCTGCAGTGATGCCTCCTGCCTCTGGAGGTCTATAAATCCTGGATGAAAGGCAGGCTGGCACCAATGATGTTCTCTGCCGACCGTACTGTCCATTGTAGTCTGTTCCTTTCCTGTATGGTGGCTGATTCAAACCACACAGTGATGGACAAGCAGAGAACAGACTGGATAAGTGCAGTATAGAACTGGATCAGCAGCAGCTGAGGCAGGTTGGACTTCCGTAGCTGGCACCTCTGATGGGCCTTTTTGATGATGGAGTCGATATTGTACGCCCACATTAGGTGATTGTGGATCTCAGAAACCTGAATGCTTCCACAGCAAACACAGAGTTGTTCAGTATGGTGTTGGGGGCTCCTACTGCAGTCCACTGTCATGTCCAAAGTTCTCCTGCCAGCATATCCAAGTCCAATAGACAGCTTCTGCTCTTCCACCTAAAATCTCACCGGTTGTGTGAAAAACGTTAAATTGTAAAATGTCCCTCCCTGGTGAATGAAATCAGAGAGGGATAGCTGAAAACTGAGTTCAACAGAGGCTGCCATCTGCAGCGTCATCTTAGTGACAAAAGATACTACTAAGCCTTCAGATTTTGCCTCTTTCTGCCTCCCATGAATCCAGCCTTCAACTTCAGAAGTGAAATCAGTCTAGCATTCAGATTCACATCCAGTGTTGTCAGAAGCAAATTCATGAAGTTCAACTATTAATTCCCAACAGACAGAGAAGAAAGAAACACTCTAGGCATGAGGTGCTGAATCTACAGACAAAACATGGCTTGTTTGAGGACAACTGCCAAGGATGAAAATATATTTAATGTATCTTTATCTGAACCTCAGTATCTCACACTCTCCGAGCCGCAAAAGCCCTGAAAGACAGATGTTCTCTGTGAAATTAAGTTGTATACTCTTATTGCTAAGAAGAACATTTCCACCACACTTGTCATACTACTTGATTTTCCACTTTTTCAAGACAAATCTTAAAAAACCATACCCATGTTACTGAATGCTGCAAACCATCATCTACTTTTCAAACATAGTGTTTTACACTTTGATGTGGTTTTGCTTCTTTTAAGTAACCATTTGCTTTCGGATGAACTGAGATCCATCCCAATGAACATCACGCCTGCTATCTTTGTCTTCAAAGTAACATTACTACTGTATGGTAATGTAATTGCAATTAAGTGCAGACTGATTTCGAAACTATATGCGTCGCAGACATGATGGTCAATGTGATAGATTACCTACTAACAAATGTAAATGGTATGTCAAAAAAATGTAAAACACTATCTAAAAAGTAAGCAGCAATGTAAGGTAGTTAAACAACCTGAAAAAATTAAAAAAACTCTGTGATGACCCTTAAAAACTTAGTCCTAGATTTAATGAGTTGTTGATGGGAAGATTTCTGGCAATGTGCTAACATTTGATGTATGATTCTGATGAACCTGGTAACATTCTTGCCACCTGCTTTCTATTAGACTGCTTAAGCTGTTATTATTGCTAACATCTGCCACCTGCCTTACAGCTTCATTCAGGCAGCTGAATTCACTGGCATGGCAAGTCTACAAAAATGCTTTATTAGCCATTCTAAATCTCTGCTGTGTGCTTTCAGGTCAGCTTTCTGCCTCAACAAGCAGGCCACTCTCACTTTGTGCAATTTTTTTCAACCTGCCTGAGGGAAGAAGAACAGCAGTCAGTGTTTCTTATCTGTAAACAATATGACTGAAACCTCAATATGGCTTTCATAATAACATCACACTGTGTCCTACTTGGGGATGAAAATAAAACATCAAATTTATGGTTTGATTTCTTACCAAACCCATTGGGACACCTGGAAAAAAATAGCCTTACATAGAGAGAAAGAAGATCAAGAAAGACGCTTAACATGCTATAAAAGAAATTATGAAAGCAGGAACAATGGAGTGAGTAGAGAGGGTGAAAGGCACATATCAAAATAAATATATTGGATCGCCAAGTGTCATAGAATTGCCTCCATTCACTGGTTTTCTGCAGCCGTTCATTGTTTGTGGAAGGAAGCTGCTGTTAATCTTTACTGTGTGTGTGTAAATGGTAAATGGACCTGTACTTGCATAGCGCTTTTGTTGTCGTCCGACCACTCAAAGCACTTTGACACTAAATGACATCATTCACCCATTCATACACTGATGGGAGGGGCTAAGGTGACACCTGCCTATCAGGAGTAGCTACCATTCACACACCGTAGACTCAGGCCGTTTCTCAATATGCGTTCTTGTGTGTACTTGTGTTCTCGTGAACGTCATCAGTCGCATTTTACCGGGGATGCATCGGAGGTGACTTGTCCGTACTTGGGACAGCCAAATATCCCAGATAGACTGAAAGTTTAAGTTTTCTAAATACTACTGTTGTTGAGTTACGAAATTTTATTTTAGGATTTTTTTAGGCGAGAAGTTGGTTCTTTAAACATCAAATCTGTGGTCGGTTTGTCAAGATTCAGCCTACTTAAAAATATGCTCTGACGATTTCGGGGTTTGTGAGGTCCTGTCAGCGGGACTAGGAAGCCTCGCCAGCAGCGGGCGGTCAGCGCTCATTGTGCCCGCCGAGAACAGCCTGACCTCGGCAAGACTTTTTGAAATGATCCGCTGGCTCTGATGTCTTCGTAGTGGTTAAACATGAGATATAATTCGGTTTGGAGGATCTAACGAGCAATATGTGGTCTCAGAGTTTATTATTTGTTCACATGTAACATTAAATCAGTTTGACTGAGGGCAATGTTAAGATTTATAACTTAATATTTTAATTTAATAAAAACATTTTTAACTAGAGTGCTGTCTTTTTACTTTTGACTGAATTGTTTGCAATTAGTATATGGTGTATCCATATCCATATATTTATTTATACAGAATATATATACAATTATGTGTGTGTATATATATGTATGTGTGTATATATATGTATATATATATATATATATATATATATATATATGTATGTATATATATATATATCTATATATATGTAAGTATATATATATCTATATATATATGTGTATATATATATATATCTATATATATGTAAGTATATATATATATCTATATATATGTGTGTGTGTGTGTGTGTATATATATACACACATATATATATATATATATATATTATAATTATTATTTATAACAATTAATAACAATTATTTAAATTTTAAATGAAAAAGAAAAAAGCAGGATTGTCATATTTGGTTTGATTGTAAAAATACATTACAATGAAGAACCAGAGTAAACTCATGAGCAACAACAGCTGAGGTGGTGACGTCATCAAGTCAGCTCCTATTCCAATTGTAGAAAGACCTCCCGTCCTCCCGTCTCTGAGAGTCTGGACTCCCAAGTCTAAACTCCCAAGTCCAAACTTCAAAGTACACAAGTCCGTACTTGGTATTGACAAATGCCTACAGGTACGGGAGCAATTTAGGATTAGGTGTGTGTGTGTGTGTGTGTGTGTGTGTGTGTGTGTGTGTGTGTGTGTGTGTGTGTGCGTGTGGCGGTGGTATCTGATTGAAAACAATCCCTCTACCCCATCAACCAGTGGAGCACACGGAAGAAGTTTGCCCCCCAGGGCCTCAAGCCCTTTCTGCCAGAAACCCCACCCTTTTTATTCAGCAGCCAATAGAATCAAAAAGGCTTCAGTCAATGACGTGCAGTTTTGAATTTCACCAAAAGTCTCGCTACTCTCTGAGAACTTTGCTCCAACCTGAATCTGACCAACAATCCAGAGCTTGCTTCATTCATAAGCATTTAAATAATTGACTTTATACTTTATATATCAATCAACTACAAAATACAGTGTAGCTAAGCTACTATATCCGTTATCGCTTAAAGCACCGGCAGTTCCGCGCCTTTTTGGAGGAAATAGAGTCAGCATATGAGGATGTGCTCTACTTCACCGAGGTACATTGGCTCAGCAGGGCAAACGTCTTGAAGAGGTTTTTTAAGTTGAGAGCAGAAGTGAAAGCCTTCATGGAGAATGATGGGATGGCTGTTCCTGTGCTAAGTGATCCCAAATGGCTCATAGACTTAGCTTTTTTTGTTGACATCACACAGGAGCTGAATGTACTGAACAAGAAGTTACAAGGCCAGGGGCAGCTTGTCAGTGCTGCCTATGACAACGTCAGAGCATTCTCCACAAAACTTGTGTTATGGAAAGCCCAGCTCTCTCAGACAAACCTCTGCTATTTCCCAGCATGCAAGGCACTCATGGATGCGGGCACACCATTCAGTGGTGAGAAGTATGCTGATGCCATTGTAAAGCTACAGGAGGAATTTGATCACAGGTTTGCAGACTTCAAAACACACAGAGACACTTTTAAAATTTTTGCTGACCCCTTCTCCTTCGATGTGCAAGATGTCCCTCCTGTGCTTCAAATGGAGCTCATTGACCTGCAGTGCAATTCTGAACTCAAAGCCAAGTTCAGGAAGTTGAGTGGAAAAGCAGACAAGGTTGGACAATATTTGAGAGAATTGCCCCCCACCTTCCCTGAGCTTTCCAGGATGTTCAAGCGGACCATGTGCCTTTTTGGGAGCACATATCTGTGTGAAAAGCTCTTCTCCACCATTAACTTTAATAAGTCAAAGTACAGGTCCAAACTTACTGATGAGCATCTTCAAGCCATACTGAGGGTCTCAACTGCTTCCTCCCTCAAGCCAAATGTGGCTCAGCTGTGTGAGAGGAAGTGCTGCCAGGTCTCTGGCAGCAAGGAGTAGGCAAGAGAAGCCTATGTTCTGAAGAACCGTTCATGTTCTGAAGAACCTGTTCATGTTCTGAAGAACCGTTCATGTTCTGAACTGTTATTAATAAAGATTGAGAAGATTGGATCAGTTGTACGTTTTTTTGGAATACTTGAAACCCTTTTTTTGTGGAATACTTGATGCGGCCCAGCCTCACCCAGACTCTACCTCCAGCGGCCCCCAGGTAAGTTGAGTTTGAGAGCCCTGCTCTAAATGGTACAATGATTTACTAAATGAACATCGAGCTGTATTGGAGAAGACTTTAAACTAGTGATTGAGACCATAAACTCATGTTTACAATGTTTACAATAAATTAAGTGAGAAGTACTGTAATTTTCTCATAGACCTCTATAAAACCTGAGGAGTTGCCCCCTGATGGACATTTCAAAGAATACAAATTTAAGGCACTTCTGCATTGGCTTAATTTTTCAGACCTGGAGTTTGCCACATGACCACCTACCAGATTATTATAAAGTTCCTGGTTTAAGGAATCTGTTGAAACAGATTAATTAGCATTATAAATACGATATGTAACTTCACCATATTGTCTCGTGTTTCACATTTTAGAACAGCTTGTCAGATGAAATTACTTGTTAAGATTTATAGTTTTGCTGTTATCAAAGCAGAAGTGTACACTTGTACACAGTTTGAAATCGTGATATATTCCTGAACTGCTGGGAGAAAGTCTGATTACTCATTTATATTTGTGCAACACAGTGCCACTTGGTGTTGCCCATTCATTACTTTAGGAGAGTGAAACATTCCATATCCATTAAAAAGTGTTATAATTCTGCTCTAAATCCATTCAATTAGAGGCTGTTTTCAAACCTTGGAGAGGTTTTTTCTCAGTGTTTGTATTGCTGAATACTATTTCAGCTGGTTTGGATGTGCCCTCTTTTGTTACTCTGGATGAATATTATATTTCAATATTGTTTAAATGCTGCTTCTCCTTTAGTGATGACCTAACTTTTTTGTCTGTCTGTATGTGTTTGCGTTTGTGTGTACTACATCCCAGTATCTCATGCTACGACTTGATCTTAATTAGTGTTGGTCCAGTAATGAAGCCATGGATTTGCCCCTCATGTCCAATGCACTGGAATATTTGTTTGCCTTCTTTCTCCATAAAAACGCACATTGAGCAGGGTAATTGAAAGTGCAAGTTTGAGAATAGACCGATTACATCGCACTTTAATGAAATTCAGCTAACAATTGTCCCATGATGCCTTTTCATATCGTCAAATATACTATGGTTGTATTTGTAGATATTGACAATGATATCTAGGTGTTTAACTACAACAGTATAAGTACTATATGGCCAGAGAAATAAGCCAGAAGACGAGCTGCTTTCCTTTCCTCAACAATCAAAAAGCATTTTTTTAATGTAAGAATCTTTGGCTTCTTCTGTTGCTGTTTTTGGATATTAAGATATTGAGTTAAGAACATTATATTGTTTGTTCTTTGAAAATACACAATAACCTATATTAAACAGATACTGTTAAATCTTCTTTATGTGATTTGTTGGTCATTTGGTCAGGACAAGCTGAAGACACACAACTGTGATAATTTAATTTCAAGCTGAAATAAATCTTTAAAGGTGCAATGTGTATCTGGCCAGAATTATAGTTTAAAGAAACAGTGTGTGAATTTGCAGCTTTCAACAAACTAAATAACCCTCTGCTCATCCCTCCCTTTCCAAGTGTGTCAGAGAACTATGGTGTTCTTCATTAAGGGATAGGTATCTTTAGGATTGTATTACTACTAGGAGCTATTCTTATCAATACTCTGGAAAAACAGGATTAGAATATATTTAAATTAAATATAACTAAATATTGTTTCTAGAACAGCAACAGTTATGTTTACAAAAGCGTCTATATAAAGTCATTAATATCTCACTGGAAACAAATGTAATGGTAAATGGTAATTTGATTGATTGATTGAAAACTTTATTAATCCCCAGTGGGGAAACTCATTTGCCACCAAAAAACACTCATACAGACAACAATAGACACAGTGCACAACAGACAAAAACATATCACAGAGAATAAATAAATAACACCTGAAAAAGCCATATGAAACATGATAAAACGTCATCAATCTAAAAACCACATCTAAAGGTGTTCATTAAAAAATCGAACTGCTGCTGGAACGAACGACCTTCTGAGTCGTTCAGTAGACCACTTAGGCATCCTGAGTCTCTCACTAAATGAGCTTCTGAGTCCATTAAAAACAGTGTAGAGGATGGTCTGTAAAAGGAGAAAATGTTTTTAATTTGGCCCTTGTTTTATTCACGGTTACCTCTAGTGAGTCCGGGGTAAGGCCGATCGCTGAGCCAGCCTTTTTGATCATCTTATTGATACGTTTTTTATCATCCGCAGTGATGCCGCCCCCCCAGCAAGTTTGGTTAACTGTCTTGACAAAGCACACATTGACATGGACTAGCGAAGCCGGGGATCGATCCTCTGATTGAAGCACGACCCTGCTCTACCACTGATCCACAGTCGACCACGTAAAATGTTAATAAAATAAATAACATTTGAGTGAAATTTTCACTCAAATTCAGTCTGTATCAGCATCACTTCCTCCTGTCCTCTATCCTTCTGTCCTCAGACCTCCTGTCCTGTGTTTCTCTTTTGTTTACATGTTCATGCTTGTTGAGCAGATGTATTGATAAAGTATTGTCTTTTTACTCGTCAATGTTTTATTGCAGTAAGGAGTGTGTAGCAGAAACAGAGAAAAGAAAGATATGCACAGAATACTCCTTTCCACCCTGACAGGAAAAGAAGGTGGGGGAAGTGAGGAGATGAAAGAGAAACACATGTCAGCTGGGGGAAGGGGGGAAATTAACTAACAGAATCAGCAAGCAGGAGAACAGAGAGATGTGTGAGAGTGGCTAAAGGAGGAAATTATTGAATTAGTATTCAGTTGCTGGACAATAGTTGATATAGCTTGGACGTGCACGGATCCAACCGTGGGCAGCCTTGCCTTCATTTGGCCATTAAGACAAGTTCCCTCTTCTGCAACTCTCCAGGCTTCTCCTTCTTTTCCCCAAAACACACACACACACACACACGCACACACACACACACACACACACACCCACACACACACACACACACACACACACACACACACACACACACACACAGTAAACTGAATTGCATGGGACTGAAATTAACTGCCTTCCTTCAGACCGACAAACCTTGAACTCCAACCCCCGTAAACACAGTCACATACTCATGCACACTCATGCCACATCTCTTAAACAAAAAGATTGACATTCATCTGGAGTCCTCATTTAATTTAATTACTTAACCCTAGAACACTAACGTCGGGTGATTTTTACCCGTGCGATTGTGGTCACGTAATTTTCATTGTGTTGCTGCTGTCTAAGTTGCGTGGGTCTTTGGGTATCTTCAGTCTGCTCACTGATTGTCATTGAAGGTGGGGGTGTTTTCCTGCTCCCATCCATGGTTCTTTCAACAGGCACGTGTTCGGGGGATTTTCACCCGGCGTTAGTGATAGAGGGTACATATTTTCAGGTGGATATTACCATTGCAATGCAAGGCAAGAAAAGTATATTTCTTGCAGGGAGATTGTGCCTTCACCGGACAAGACTCACATGTCCCAGGAACGGGTGGACCAAAGAACAAGTTCCCAGCTCCATTTTTTTCATTAACGATTCCCTACTTTGTCACAAATGTTTGAGCCTTTTTATAGGGTACCCCATGATACCTTTTTTCGTTTTATGAGACGCATAGGGGAAAATTAAAGAAGAGTACTTAAATTTGCCTTGTATTTTAATATATTTTGATGAGAAGTATTTTTTATCAGGTACATTATATCGGGTAAAATATACCTGACGTTAGTGTTGGTGTTACTAATTGTTACGTTAGTGTTCTAGGGTTAAGGGACATCTGATTTTCATATCTGGAATAAGTAATTGAGTAAGTGGGATTTAATGGACATTTTGTATGTAAGACTGTGTTTAAGTATGAACCATACACCTTTGATTTGATAACTTATATCTGGGTAAAATACAGCAGAACAATTTATTAAATAGTGATCACTTGTTTGGGTTTTGTGCATTTTGTAGCGGGGATAGCAGGCTATCCGGGCTTTCTCTCCAACTGGTTAAAATCAACTTTTTCTTAAAGTGACAGGGTAGAAGTGTGATTATTCTCCTGTCTGGCGCCCAAATCCTATTTTGAATATTTGGAGGTGAAACCTACGCTACAGAAATGGCGTTTAAGAGTTAAAGTTCCAATTTCTTGTTTGCATATGCTCCGTTTGCATATGCTCTGTAAGGTTTAAATGTTTTGCATCCTGGTTTTGACTGTTATTGTGGCTAAATTTGTTTGATTGTTGTGATGAATCACCTTTAATTAATGATGTGAAAATCACACATTTCACACAATTCCCTCAGAGATATATCACTTACATATTGCATTATGGCTAATCTACAGCCTGCTTCAAGGTCACCATCAGTTTCACTTGACATAGAAACTCCTGATGTTCAAACCCCTGACAATACTTATGTTGCTAGCCATGGATTTAGTGCACACTTACAGAATTACTTTCCAACTCCAAGTCAGCCTCAATTAGTGGCACCTGATATCCATGGTCATCCATGGCCCATATATCCTCACATGGATAAGTTACAAACTATCAATCAATCCCTTTTCTGGGAAACTGAAGATGCGCATCTGAAGATGCTGAAGATGCGCATCACCTGATCCAGGAGGAGGTCCTCTAATTCTTACAGCTTCCACTCCGTATTTGATATCCCAGTCTCAATGTGTACTCCCAGGAGTAATCCCCACTCCAGCCCGGGACTTGAATCAGATTGCAGGAAAAACCCAGGAGTGTTGGGACAGGATGCATAAAGAAATGGACAAACAAGGTTGAGCAAAAAAAGAGTTAACAGAGTGCTTGAAAGAAAATCAAAATTCTGTGAATGAACAACTTAAGGTTCTGGTCGATCAAAAAAGTGCAAATCATTACCAACTTTTCACAAAGATTACCTCCCATAAAGAATAAATGGAAATGGAAAAAATAGTGGAAGGAAACAAAATTATGGTGAAAGAGGAAGTGAAACATTCTGAAACCTCCCTTCTATCAGAGATCCGCTTTATGGCGAAGTACCTTCAAATGGAAATACAACAGGAGCTCAAAGGTTTTAAAACTGATGTTCAAGAAAGTATCTGTAGGTTATCAAAAATCATTGAAGTAAATAATACTGAAATAACAAAATTTACTTCAACCTTTGGAAAAGTGGTATATAAAGAAAAGTTACAAAGACTTGAAAAGAAAAGCTCTTGTCTGCAACAAATACTGGAATCTCTGATGGCTGAAGCTAAATCTACCCCATCTTCTTCAAGCCCTAGCGCTTGTTCAGTGGATAAGTTGTCCACTGCTGAAAACACAACCCCAGCTGTAATAAAAAAGTGACCATATAAGGATAACCTTCCCCACCTATGGAATGCCTAATGATGACCCTGACACTCTCAGCTGACCCTCTCAGCTGCAAATACCTTACTTTCTTCCCTACATCCCTTATCTGACGCTGATATTCTTGCCACCTTTAGAACAGTACTCCATGGTACTGCTCGCGACTGTTGGGAAATTGCCCGATCAAAGATCTGGAATGAGTTTGAAATGTTTTTCCAAGCAGCTTTCAGCAGATGAGGATGAGCTGGCTGAACGTGTACGAACTAGAAGAAAAAAATCAAAATAAACCATCAGATTTTGATTTCTCTTATAGAGCTCTCTGTAAGGGGGCTTTACAATCTGTACAGATCCTCTGTCCCAGGACCTCTCATCGGTTCAGGAAAAACTCCCCCAGAAAAAAAATTTGTACGGGGAGAAAAAGGGAAGAAACCTTCAGGAGAGCAACAGAGGAGGATCCCTCTCCCAGGATGGACAGAAGTACAATAGATGTCATGTGTACAGAATGAACAGCATAACACAGTTATAACACATTCAATGCATATGACAGAAATTATTCATATAATGAGAGTAGTAGGCATGATGAAAAAGTTATATCTACCAATAATAACAGCAACAGTGGATATAGTAGAATAATAATGATAGTAGAAGCATTAATGGTATTGACCATACTAATTGCAATGCAACTAGAAATAATGATAATAGCAGTAGGTGTCGGGCAGGACCAGGGTCCAGACGCAACCACGATCCATAGAAACCTACGAGGCTAGAAGGCATAAAGACTCCGGCGATGGAGCAGAGTTAGTAATGTGCATTAATGGTACATGAATTCATACAGAAGGAAAATAGAGAAGAATGTGCGTCAGTAGGGTCACGGCAGGAACCAGGAGGCAGGACCAGGGTCCAGATGCAACCACGATTCGTGGAAACCTGCGAGGCGAGAAAGCACAAAGACTCCAGGGGGAAGAAGTAGAGTTAGTAATGTGCATTGATAGAATATGAATTCATACAGAAGGAGAGAGAGAACAGGATAGAGGAGCTCAGTGTATCCTAAGTTGTCCCCCAACAGTCTAGGCCTATAGCAGCATATCAAGGGAATGGAAAGAATGGACCAGGGCAAACCTGAGCAAGCCCTAACTATAAGTGCTATCAAAGAGGAAAGTCTTAAGTCTACTCTTAAATGTGGTCACTGTGTCTGCCCCCCGGACTGAAAGTGGAAGCTGGTTCCATAGAAGAGGAGCTTGATAACTGAAGGCTCTGGCTCCCATCCTACTTTTTAAGACTCTAGGAACCACAAGCAGCCCCGCATTCAGTGAGCGCAGCTCTCTAGTGGGGTAATATGAGATCCTTAAGATATGATGGTGCCTCACCAATTAAGGCTTTGTAGGTGAGGAGAAGGATTTTAAATTCGACTCTGGATTTTACAGGGAGCCAGTGAAGAGAAGCTAATACAGGAGTAATATGATCTCTTTTCTTAGTTTATGTTAGTACACGAGCTGCAGCATTCTGGATCAACTGGAGAGATTTAAGAGACTTATTAGAGCAGCCTGATAATAAGGAATTACAGTAGTCCAGTCTAGAAGTAACAAATGCGTGAACTAATTTTTCTGCATCACTTTGAACAGGATGTGTCTAATTTTTTAAATGTTACGTAGGTGAAAAAAGGCAGTCCTTGAGATTTGTTTTTTACGTGAGAGTTAAAGGACAAGTCCTGATCAAAGACAACTCCGAGATTCTTCACGGTGGTGCTGGATGCCAGGGCAATGCCATCTAGAGAAACCACATCATTAGATAGTTGATTTCGGAGGTCTTCTGGGCCCGTTAAAATAACTTCAGTTTTGTTTAACATCAGGAAGTTGCAGGTCATCCAGGTTTTTATATCTTTGAGACATGCTTGAAGTTTAGCAAGCTGGTTGGTTTCGTCTGGCTTGATCGATAGATATAATTGAGTATCATCAGCATAACAATGAAAGTCTATGGAGTGTTTTCTGATAATATTGCCCAAAAGAAGCATATATAAGGTGAATAAGATTGGTCCAAGCACAGAACCTTGTGGAACTCCGTGAATGACGTTGGTGGTCATCGAGGATTCATCGTTTACATATACAAATTGAGATCGATCTGATAAATAGGATTTAAACCAGCTTAGTGCGGTGCCTTTAATGCCAATCAAATGTTCTAATCTCTGTATATGCAGATCATAATCTGATCATAAGAATATGCAGACAATAGTTTATGAAACTCAGTGTGACCTAGAAGTGTTGACTTGATAGTGTTTTAAAATTGTAATATTGATTGAAAAGATGATAATTAAAAACATGACTCAGATTGAAGAGCTCGTCCAGTTTCACCTTTTAATAAAGCTTCTGTAACTGAAGTGAAATAAAAGAATGAGGGCTGAGGCTGCAGTAAACACCAGAGAGAGCAGATCAATACGTCACTGTGATCACTTTACAGCAGTTTATTGCAACATCAATGTAACGCTCGTAGTTTTCCAGCAGGTTTAACAGATTATTGAAAGCTCATTTCCGAGTTATGACAACGGTTATTTACATGATCTGTGTTTCTCGGTCATGATCGTTTGTTCTCCTGAACAGCTGAATGGTGCGTCACTTTAAATGTTACCGCCGCAAGGAATTGTGGGTCAGAATTATCTCCTTTCTTTTCGTAAAGGAAGGTTCAGTGTTTCCTATGCTAAAGGAGCTGAGTAAGGAAGCATTGAAGCTCCTTACCTTTGCATTCAGAGAATTCGAACAGCTCTTATCATGGCGGCTACTTTGATACTTCCGGGTCATTTCACTCAGTTAGGAACCTTCCTAAGCAAAAAGCTAATTTTTCTGCATCACTTTGAACAGGATGTGTCTAATTTTTTAAATGTTACGTAGGTGAAAAAAGGCAGTCCTTGAGATTTGTTTTACGTGAGAGTTAAAGGACAAGTCCTGATCAAAGACAACTCCGAGATTCTTTACGGTGGTCCTGGATGCCAGGGCAATGCCATCAAGAGAAACTATATCATTAGATAGTTGATAAGGAAGATGAGCATGCCGTGCTTCTCTTTAAATAAACTGGTCTGTTGCAGGTGGGTGACCAGATCATGGAAGTCAACAGTCAGAGCTTTCTCACCATCTCCCATGATGAGGCAGTTCAAATCCTCAAAACAGGACGCCACCTGCTGATGAAGGTGAGGGATGTTGGTCGTCTGCCTCATGCACGCACAGTGGTGGATGAGACCAAATGGATCTGCAGTCAGGCCATAGCTGAAACCAATGCTACAGCTATCCCAAGTTCTGTCACCAACCCCACTGTCAATGTTGGCATCCAAGGTAGTGTCAGTGCCAGTACCTGCAGTTCAAGGTGAGTACATTATACTGATTTAGAATGACTATTTGTAAAATCAGTAACTGTCAGTGGCATTGAAGCAGAAACATTGTTGTAATTGATAACTGACATGTGCTTCTATGTTTCCTCGTGTGGTTAACATATCTGGGAAAATGGATCTAGAAATTGTTAAGTAAGGTTGGATGGGGGTTGTTCAGTGTATGAACAGACTAAACTTGAAATCCTCAATTTAAATTCGTAATGAATTATCAGTGTTACTGAACAAATCAGTAGCTTTTTGCATAAGAGCGTATCTCACTGATGACTTGTCGGCCAACTAGTTTTGTACAAAACAACTTGAACCAGCAGGAATTGAACTAAAGCATAAGGTTCTGTATTGTCACAGTGATCTGATTGCTTAGTTTGTAATAAAAAGAACAAACCACATCGTCAGTTACTATGAATCAGATGTGTGATCTCTGGTCTAAAGTGTTTTGGTTTGCCCACTAGTTTGATACCGGCAGCAACTGCTTTTATTTTAATCAGAACAGCCTCAAGGTCCATAAAAAATTGCCAGGTATGTATAGTTATTCTGGTTCTTGAATAAATAAATTAAATGCATTTATTTAGAATCCGTGGAAAGCTCCATTGTGTGTGACAGCAAAGCAATGTGTGGAGAGTCCCCTCTCTCCCTCGTCCATCTGTCTCCCAGCCCTAATAGAGCTGCCCTGCTTGAGAATTTAGGGAGGTAAATTCTTTTGCCTTCTGCTGCTGCCTTGGAAGTCATACAAGATAACTCTCTGCTCCACACTTCATTAAACTCACATTGCTTCGATCCTGCCTTAGGCTGGGCTACGGCATGATGTTGTTGTTGTGCTTTAACGTTCTAAATGCATTATAATTTAAAAGGCATACAGGTATTTATGTTCATGCTTTTGCTTTAATGTGTTTCTCTCAATTCAACTTGTTTGTAGGAAGAATATATTTTGTTTCTCGAACATGCTAAGCATTGTTTTCTTCTTTGTTGCAGACCATCCTCAGCCAAAGTTACACCTGTATTAGGAAAGGTAAGAATGGAAGCCATTACTGCCCTCTACATACATATTGTGACTATTCAAACTATATGTATGGTACTGATTCTACACTCCAACACGCTGTACACATCTCAGCATTTCTTTTTTTTCTTTTTTTACCCTTGAACAGAGGTGGGACTTTATTGATTCAAGTCATTAATCTAACAACTTTGGACTAGACAAAATCCAAATAGACCTGCAACTTTAACTTTACCATTAATACCTTGTGACTTGGATTTAACCATTTTAACTTGGGATGACTTGATATCTTCCCCAAGACCAAAGATTTTAAAACTATTATAAAACAAAAATGTTCTAACTTATATCCGATTTACTTTTAATAGAAGTGTCACAATTTCAATTCTAAATAAAAGATCAATCAAAAGCTTTCAATTTTCAAAATGAAAAGCAGGGTAGGCGATTTCCCCAGTTTTATTTTTACTTCCAGTTTACTGGTAGCCTGCAGCTGCACCTTTTAAAACATGACTACTGCTGTATAGGAGATGACGGAGAAACCACAGAACTGGAAAATCCTCTTGGAGTATGGGGTACGCGGCGCCCCATCGCTTTCTGCTTTCGCGGTTTCTCAGAGTGCTCACCCGCGCGTCTTCAGCTGCTTCCCAGCATGTTCAACTTCTCATTGTTTCAGCGGTTGTTTTTATTTTGTCTTGTGTTTCTCCAACCTGAACGGATTCTCCCAGTTTCATGAGACATTTGTTGTGTAGTTCTTTTGTTCCCAATTAAATCACTCTCTCGCAGGTCATCTGACAGGTGGCTAGCGTTAAGCTAGCAGTTCTACCACCTTCTTTTGGTCTCTAATAATTTAGAGACCAAAAGAGCAGACCTGGGCCACATCCGGCCCGCAGGAGGTCAATGGGAAATTAGGAATAAAACGTAAATAAGTGTACATGATGCACATTATACAGCTGCATTGCTTTTATTTTGAAGGCGACTGCTGCCGGGTTTTTTTTCTCAATTTCCATACTTTCGTATGTTGGTGAATGTGTGCGATCAGCAGTGTCACTGCGATGTGTTTAACTGAGTTTACAGGAGACGTGAGTCAGCTGTTACCCATCAAAAATGTATCAACAGATTGATATAGAGAGTGTAGAGTTTTTAACCAAACATGGACTTCTAAGTATTTATTTACTGAAGTCGAAGATAAAGCTGTGTGCTTAGTTTGTGGAGAACAGGTCGCAGTGTTTAAGGATTACAATGTGAATCTCCATTACGAGACAAAACATGCGGAGCAACACAACAATGCTCATGTTTGGTTCAGAAGATGTTGTTTCTCTTTGGATCTACCTCCATATGTAAACAAACATTCTCCGTGATAAAGTTTAACAAATACAGATACAGATCCTCTCTCACTGACGATCATCTGTCAGCTGTCCGTCACATATCCACCTCAAACATTCTACCTTCTCATATCCACCTCAGACATTCAGCCTGACTTCAGAGCTTTGTTCAAGCCCAACACAGACAAGATTTATCACACTGAAGTGGAAAACACTAAATGAAAATTTTATTGCAGAAACTTGATCCCAGTCAGTGTTTTATTATATATGGATATTTAATATGTATATTTGTTTGGATCATTATTCGTGCTGCAGATGTTTAAGGTGGAGCTTATTTTAACTCCTTTGTACATTGTTTTTCAGTTTGGGAGGTTAGGATGGGTTTGGAAAAAAAATCTTTAAAATTGTAATGTGCAAAGTAACTCGTAACTAAAGCTGTCAGACAAATGTAGTGGAGTAAAAAGTACAATATTTCTCTCGGAGATGTAGTGGATTGGAAGTACAAAATTGAATAAAATGTAAATACTCAAGTAAAGTACCTTGAATTTGTACTTAAGTACAGTACTTAAGTAATTATACTTGGTTACATTCCACCACTGATAATGACATTCACTCTTACCACTCGCAGCTTATCAAAACCATACAATGTACCGCTTTTTATAAAGAGGTGGAATAATATTGAGCAGGATTGAGTTCAGTCTATTGGTGCGGTCCTCCACAAGAGTCCTTGTTTATCATGTGGCCCCTTGGGAAAAATAATTGCCCACCCCTGATTTAGAGAGTCTTAGAGCTTCCTCATACCAAAAGATTTGTGATTCACCAAAGGCGAGATAGAAAACACTCATAGCTTTCTGTCACACTGTCATCGATTGAAGAACTCTGTCTCACATCTAAGGGCTTTTCTTTTTTTGTGTTTAACATTTTTCAATCGATTGGTAAAACAAGTTAATAGGTTACATGAAATAAATTATCTTAATTTAACCATCTGGTCTTAGTGTGGTACATTCCTCACAAAATATGTTGTATTAACTCCATGTAGCCTATCTTTGAAAAAAAAAAAATTGAAAATGTAAATGTCGGTTTTCAGTTGATCTTTATGAATAAATACTCCTTAGCAATGGCCTAGCTGTCAGTGTTTAAAAAAATTAAATAAAATTTGAAGTTGAATCAAATTGTGACCTTAAAATCGCAAGTCAAATTGAATGATGGATGTGGAGAATCTCGACACCCCTTACTTTGAATCACTCAATCAATGACCAGCAGACAGACGACAGATAAAACATCAGATGATCACCTTTGCACATTAATAAACATTTGGGTTGCAGGCTTTTCACCAGTTCAGGTGTTATAATATCCCAGTTGAACTTTCATTATATTTTATTAGATCAGATGAGTGGCCATGTTAATTTAATGCATGTCCAACAAGCATTTCAATAGCCACTGGGTAACCATTAATAATTGCTCTGAAAACTGAATGGGTTCTGAGGGACTTTGTATTCCCTGCCTGTATTACAGTGACTCAAATGGGGGATAGTTATCAAAAACTACCCGTATACAGTATTGATTCCAGTGTGGTGTACATCAATAAGGGCCCTGGTTAGAACTTGACTGTTGACACGCCATAATTTAGAGGACATCAGAGAGACTATTTAAAGGTCCAGTGTGTATGATTTCGGGGAATCTATCATCAGTAATATAATATTCCTAACTTTGATTTTATAAATGTATAATCATGTGAAACTAAGAATAATTTTGTTGCTGTTACCTTAGAATGAGCTCTTCATATCTACATAAGGAGCAGGTCCTCTTCATGGAGTCCACCATGTTCCACTGCCATGTTTCTACAATAGCTCAGAACGGACAAACGAAACATTGGCTCTAGGATAAGACGTTTCAGAGATAGCTGATAGCGGTTTGCTGCAGACAATCAGGAGACACATCAGGAGGTGAATATTTGGGTTAAGTCAGGTTTAATCTGTTGGTCACCCAATTAAACACAAGTTACGATAAACAAAACAACCTGCCACTATCCATGTGTGGCAGCTTTGCATTTCAAATGTGGCTGGCAAACCTACACACGCAAGTAACAGGAAAAAAATCAGCAGTGGTTACATGGTACCGGGACTAATGCTGCACAGAATGCTGGGATAAAACGAAGCTGCTGCCAGTTGCAGGGACAGCTAGCGATAGCTAAAGGAAATAGGTCTCTTACAAAACCTTGTGTCCGCACATGGTCCCGGGCCCCACACTGTTGCAAGACTGTTTGTTTGTTTGTTATTGTGTTGTGTCCATCCCACATCTCCCTGCTGTCGTTCCAACTTCTCGGGAAATTAATACAAATCTACCTTTGCCTTGGCGAGGGGATGGGAGCGTCATCTCTTGTTGCCTTCACTTGCACTTGGACAGTTTCTCTCTTGTAAACTTCCGACTAGCCACAACCTTTCATGTATATTCGATCATGCATGACTTGGGAGGCATCTGGGGAGGTTTTTAGGGTGATATAAGCAGTTGATCTGCCCCTGCCTCTACCTCACCACTTTCACTGCATCTTGGCAGAACAACATCACACTAGAAGTTCATCCGCCTGCCCTCGCAAAATATGTTTCTAGATGCTTTGTGATGTAATGGCTGTAGGGCTAGTTGATGAGCTATTGTAGCAGATGGGAAGCTCAAAATACACCCAGACCACAATACCATCCTTCAATCAAAGGATCGGCGATTCGATCCCCGGCTCCGCTAGCCATGTCGATGTGTCCCATCCCAATTTGCCCGAGCAGGCTGTTCCTGCGGTGTGGGAATGAGTATGAATGTTAATTAGAGTCCTGATGCAAGGTGCCACCTGCCATGTATGAATGGGTGTGAATGAGTGAATGATGACAAGTAGTGTTAAAGCGCTTTGAGTGGTCGGAAGACTAGAAAAGCGCTATACAAGTACAGTTCATTTACCATACACACAAAATCATGTTCAGTTTTTTTTGTGGTCTGCTGTCTGTTCTTGTAAAAGGGAAGTTAGACAATATAGTTCCATGGTTACCTGTCTTAAAGGCCCCTTTACCACTTAATTGTTTTGTATCCACATTGCGTTAGGATATGTTTCAGATGAATTTTACCCTGACTGTGAAATACAGTAACCCCTCATAATTGTTAATGTTCAAGATCTTTGGGCGGACTTGGAAGATAATTTCTGGATTCAGTATGGTTATAATAAAAATCAATTTAATAAAAGTTGGCAATATAGTGCATAATCCTCAGCTGAGGGTTCATAAGCCAATGGCAGGCCACAGCCTTTCAACAGTTGCCTAAAAAAGCAGTCTGCGAGAGTTATCTGTCTGTGCGCATTGACCTAAGAGAGCCTCGAACTGACCAGTACATTTGATAATATAGTCCAGTAAAAATGTGCATCGTTGCCTCTCATTGGCTCAGTTTTGTAGCGTGGATTTGGTTAAAGTTTTATGATAGTAGAATCGATGATTTCCGTTGGTTTAGATTCGGTGCATCGCCTCCTCCAGGCTTACCGGCACTTGAAGTCATTTCTCCACCCTCTCGTAAAGTTGAGCGTATCCACTCCTCATGAGGAGATGCTTATCAGTTCTGAAGATCAGTGTGGAGCATGGGCCTTTCTTCTTCCTCATCCCCCACTCCTATCACATTCCATGCATACCTGAACTGAGTCTAAATAAGAAACTCAATGTGGCTTTCTGCTATGTTACGCATACTCCTTGCCATAAGGCTCGCTATTCCTTATTAATTATCCTTTTTAAGTATCGTAATTTATACATAGACATTCCTTATTTACAAGTGTAAGTCATATTATTTTATTACAACCTAACATAATGAAAAATACATTTATTTTTATTCAAGTCAGCTTCTCTAAAGGGTATTTTATTATCCGTCTGTCTCCCCTCTAGTTGTGTTGCCTTTGTTTCTTCAGTGAAACCATTTGGATGTTTATTAGGGTCCGAGCACCGACTAAGTCGGTCCGAGAGGACCCTATTGACACTGGAATGTTTATTATTATTCCTATTATTAGGGTCCGAGCACCGACGAAGTCGGTCCGAGAGGACCCTATTGAAACTGGAATGTTTATTATTCCTATTATTATTATTATTATTATTCTGCAATCTAACTGCCTTTTTGGGGGCTTTATCATATCTGAAAAGTTGCCAAAGTTGACATGCATATCAGGACGGGTGAAAAATTTGATATTTTAGGGGTCTCGCATTTGGGTAGAAAGAAATGTCTCTATAGGGCCCCCTAGAATTTTTTTTCTTTTGAAAGTCAATGAAATTCGCCCCCAATCACCAATTGACTTGAAATTCAACACACATGTCCGGTTCCGTCTGCTCTACAAAAAAGTTATCTGGTAACATTAAGCTCCGCCTACTTAGATTTTCCACCATTTTGAATTTTGTGAAAAACACATTATTTCCAAATCCTCCTAAACGCTGGTTCCGATTCTTACAAAATGTTATGTGGTTCATTATTGGTTCAATGTCATCACAAGTTATCAAAACCTTGTTGATATCTCATTGTGTTGACAACAAAAAGGACCAATCAACTTCTAAGGGGCGTGTCTTAGTTTTCAATCCCCGTAACATCCAAATCACTGGGCCTATCATCACCAAATTTGTAGCATATGTCCACATCGCTTCCTTTAACTTACTCTGTCATTGTCATTATATTCAAACACTAGGGGGCGATGCAGTAAATTGCCCAATTTCTGCATTTTAAGCCATTTTTCATCATTTTCAGAAGTTGTACGTGAACGAACTCCTCCTACAGAATTCATGCAATCAACTTCAAATTTGGTCAGAATGATCTGAAGACGTTGATGATGAAAAGTTATCAAAATGGCGAGTTGTCTTGGAATGGCCTTGACGTTGCGGGGGTCCAAGTATACGCTCATTTCTTGCGGTTCGCCACAAAAGTGGATGCTGCTGTAACTCCAAGGTACATTATCCAATTTGCCCGAAAGTTCTTGTACATGATGGTAGTTAAGGCCTGAGCGCATTTCAATGAAAAAGGTTTCACAATATCAGAGCGCCACCTATTGGCAAAAGAAAATGACAAGTTTTATACTCTGATCTATTCCTCCTAGCAAATTCACCAGGTCCCTCTCAAAGTTTGTCAGAAAAGCCTTAAGACTTTGCTAATGCTTCATTGTGAAGATTGTAAGAATTCGTTTCAAGTGCGGCGATGTTGCGGCTCTGCGAACTTTGATCCTTCGCCGTGAACGAATAAACCGATTTCACTCAACTCCACATGATCAGATCCTTTCCAAATTTCCCATGTTTGATGAGACTCCAGGCTTGAAGACAAGTGCAGTCCAATTTTGAATCAAAGTCATAGCGCCACCTACTGGTAACAGGAAGTTAAAGCCTCTATACTTTGGCCTGTTTCTCTTAGTAGGTAAATTAGATCGATATCAAATTACTACCACACATATGTAAGAAGTTCATAATGCCAGCTCACAAAGCTTTTGAGCTTTCGTGTAACGCTGTTGCCGTGGCGACCCATGCTTCGCCGTCAACAACGAAGGTACTTTCGAGATACTAAACATGCTTGAAACGTAACTAAACTTGGCACACACATTTAAAGTCATAAATATAGTTACCTGACATGATTTCAATGCTTCAGAGTGGAAAGGTTGCTCGATAGCGCCCCCTACAACATTTTGACAAAGCAGCCCTCGCAGTACGTTTGACACAGATATAACAAATTTCGTAGGCACATGTATCACAAGTAGACTTAAAACAAAGTCTCTTGGTACCATGTTCTAAACCATACCGGAAGTCGGCCATTTAGATTTTTGTGGGATTTTTCCTTTCATTTTTGCCTATTTCTAGACTCTTTATTTGAACAAACTCCTCCTAGGTAAATCATCAGATAGACTTCAAATTTGATCAGTACAATGTAAAAACCTTAGTGATTAAAAGTTATCAAAATATTGTTGTTCTGTCGAAGTCTGTCGTGTAGCAACTCCCTCTTCGACATGAAAAACAAATGTTTTTGAGGGGCTAAACATGCTCAAAACAGACCAAAACATAGCACACACATTTAATGACCTAAATGTAGTTATATGATATGTTTGGAAAGCTTCAAAATTAACAATCGGCTCGATAGCGCCCCCTACAAAATGTCAACAAAATTTCGACAAAATTCGACAAAGCAGCCCTTGCAGTACGTTTGACGAAAATATACAAACTTTGGTAGACTTATGTAACACATGTAAACTTACAAATAAGTCTCTTGGGACCATGCTCCAAACCGTATCAGAAGCCGGCCATTTTGAGTTTTACATGAATTGCTCATGTTGTCGCGTTGTCCGATGGTCGCAGACATTCTCGGCCGCGTGAGCCGGCATCCCGCCAGCAACCCCAATGTGCGCAAAGGTGCGAGGGCCCGTACATTGCTGCTTGCAGCTTTAATTTAAGTTGTTTCTGCATTCTTGAGCACTCGATGTCCTTTATATTTTGTTCTTTTAACTCCTTCAGATTGGATTTAAATGATCAGAACAATGACAGGAAACACCTGACTTTGGATATCAGACGGCTTCTCCTCAGAATGTGCTGTGCAACCTCTAATTCAGCAAAGCTGTACCCCTGTCAATAACAAGATGGGGGGACAGCTCATAGAATCTGGATTTACATTCTGTAACCAAAGTTCTATACCTTAGAGGCTTCGATCTCTAAGAGCTGTTGCGAGTGGATGAAGGGCAAAGCTTAGGTAGTCTATGCTCCACTGTGACACCAAGGTCCACAAGCAACATACACCAGTTCACAAATCGTAAATGCCATACGTAATAAGGCCATTGCAGAAGAGTGGGATTTTGATTATGAACCATAATGGTCCCCATGCAGCCCACTAATCTGTGGTGATCGGGTTAGAGGAGCATCATTTGACAAGAGCGTAAAAGCACAAGATCTGCAAACCCTTCATCTGCCAACTAAAACATTTAACACTGAATGAGTCAGGGAAGACTCAGATACATCTCACAGATAGAAATGGATGAAAGTTCATGGTGAAGCCTAGGATGCCTCTCTACATATATCTACCACTGTCATCCCTCTTAAGAGGGCCATAGATGAGTATATAGCTCTTGTGGGGTGTGCCCGGACCCCCCGCTGAGGCTAGACTCCCACTGCACTTTAGGCTTGTGTGATGGTGTAAATGGACTGTACTTGTATAGCGCATTTCTAGTCTTCCGTCCACTCAAAGCGCTTTTCACACTACTTGTCATCATTGACCCATTCATACACTGATGGGAGGGGCTACCATGCAAGGTGCCGCCTGCCCATCAGGACTAACTAACATTCATACACCGTAGGCACAGCTATGGGAGCAACAGCCAGTTAGATAAATACTGCTTGGACAGAGCCATGCCTTGCAAGTGCCCTCTGTAATGAACTAACAGCTGATGTGTCCGCCTTCTGTTTACTGTGAGTACAACATACTGAGACAAAGCGTGCACACGGCAGAATTAATGCAACACTTCTTGATGAGGCAGGGGGAAGAAAGCCTCAAGAGAAATGATTCTCAACCTGAAGGAGTTTGTAAATACTTTAGGAGTAAATTAAGAATTTGGTCCGTCCTTTCTAATAGAATGTTGAGATGTCAGGGCTAGGAGGAGTGCTGTCTGAAAGATAACATCTTGAGAGAGATTTGGGCTGTCGGCTTAAAAGGGGGACCCCCATGAGCGTATAGCACCAGCGGTTACAACATGAACAACAAGTTTCTGTGATTTGACTCCCTTTAAAAAGCGCTTCACCAAAGTATGCGCCAAAAGCTTTCTCCAGATCCACTGTCGCCCTGTCAAACCTGTCTCACAACATCTGAATGAGTGTGGGACTCGGTTTCCATTCGTGGTGGGGCGGACCTTTGTGAGATATTAAGTCAGCAGGAGCTGAGTGCACACCACCCTGACAGTTGTCCTCATGACAATTCTGTTTTTTAACAGAGGAGCAAAGTGCTTTAGTACTTTCAATATTGTGTAGAGCTCCAGACAGTTTATGTGGTGGGTTGCTAAATTTCCCCATCTTCTGCCCACAACTAAACTAGCACATCCCATGTAGAGGGGGAGCTGTTGGTGTACATTGATATGTGTGACGTTGCTCTCCCGAGGGGAACCCCTGACAAGGGAATATTCCAGGTCCAGCTTCAGTGAGGGGTTGATGGTCAGTATTTGCTCTTTGAGCCAAACTGGATCAAGGCAGTGGCAGTTGAACCACCCTCTGTATTTGTTTCATGTGGAGGAGTAACATGGGCACAATGACATAGCTTTCAGACATCGCACGTAGAAGACACATCACTGACAGCACAGTCGCTACTCTGTGGGGCGCAATGTGTGACAACAGAGAGTTTAAGGCATCCAACTGAGCTGAAGACAGCTTTGCTATCATGATGACTGAATTCATATCCAGACCAAGGTAAATAATTGACTGTGAAGAGGGTGGAGTGCCTTTTCTGTCAGCCTATGGCGAAACCCAGTATTTGCAGGTGCTGTACAACTTCAAATATGTGGAGTGAAACTTTGAAAATCAGGAAAAATCCCTGATCCCCTTTCCGTGTAATGACTCCAG
This sequence comes from Ophiodon elongatus, assembly GCA_016806645.1. NCBI lineage: Eukaryota > Metazoa > Chordata > Actinopteri > Perciformes > Hexagrammidae > Ophiodon > Ophiodon elongatus. Next base: position 148,530 of record JACSYO010000878.1, on the reverse strand, counting down.
CAGCGTGTCCATACACTTGGAGAAAGTGCGCAGAGTTTTGTCATTGTGACTGGTCAGAATGTAAACTATAATAATAATGATAATAATAATAATAATAAAATATGGGCTTATTATTGTGTAACAAGCTTATCATTCAAAAGAAATGTCAGTAATAACATATATATCACATATTTTTAACATTCCATTTTATGTTGCAACTGTAAATAATGTTAATATCCTAACTGCATCATCGTACTGGTAAGTTTAGCATTATTTTTTTACCATAGAAACATCAAGCTACTAAACTTTCTCTTTGTTGTCTTGAGGAATCACATTACTCGATTGACTTTGCTTCATTATTTTCTCCCCAGTTTTGGTCCCACTCCTCAGATGCAATCATAGATCAGAATCAGTCATGTTTGGAGATTATTCCCTCTAGCCCTGAGCTATAAAATGATCTGTTCTTCCTTTTATCAAGTAAATACACATAAAGGTAATCCTATAACTTGACAGAGGGAGGTTCACAGTCAAATTCAATTTACGGACCTTTATAAAATATAGATTTTTCCAATCCAACAAACTAACTTCTCTTCATCCCTGGATTGCCTTAATCTCTTTAGATTCTTTCCATTCTGTCTCTCCGAATGGCTCTAAGCATCCCAACCTTCATTTATGCATATATTTTAACCCTAGGTAAAGAGAAAAGCTTTTGCTATCCATGAAAAGCTTTCTCTTTAATGGCCTTTTCCAGTCTCATTTATTTTGTCACGTTTTACTTGAGCTTCATCATCACAGAGCTGTTTAACTCTCAACATCGAAGCACAACATGCAGGCTTTTAAACATTTCATTTCCACCATTTAATGAGCCGCTTATTTGTTTTTGCCCCATTCACAGTTAAAAATGTGTTGGAGGAAAATCTTAGCAGCTTTTTCCCTTTGCATTTATCTATTTATTCCATTTAGTGGAACAGTTTTCACAGTCTCTGTAAAGTCATGGAACCTCGCTGACACTCAATCAATCTACTAACAGTGAGAAAATCTGTTTACGAGTCAAGCAGCTTCGAAAGTAAAAAATTATGGAGTCCTGAAGGCAAACACATTCTGACTGACTTGCCCTGCAGCTTCCAGGTGGTGTATTTTCCCTGAGCTCAGTCACCCTTTTCTGCACATGATGAGACGAAGGGTGATGGAAAGTTTGCACACATCTGAATAATTTCTATCTGCATGCTACTGGGCTTGAAGAGTGAGGTAACTCTTCTTATCCGGTCTGTGTGTGACCCTGTTTTTTCTCTCTCTATCTATTCCTCCAGCCAGCAGTATGCAGAGGTGTAGGACCGCCAGGTGCTCAGGTGTCTCTGGAGCAGCAGGCCTACATGCTGCTAACGGAGCCAGAGAGGCAGACCATGGCCTACTACCTGCAGGAGTACCAGGAGGGACACATAGAGGTGGAGCCACTGGCCATGGCTCTTTTTGAGCTCTTTAACACACATGCAAAGGTACAGCAGCCTGCAGCTTGGTGACTCTATAGTTGGTCTATGTGGGGTCTAAAAGGGAGCTTAATTTTTTGAGCTTGTGAAATAAAGTTCAGAAAAGTCAAATAGATAATAAAACCAACTCATACATCTTGAACAAGGCTTTTGTACATACAAGTTTTTGTACCACTTTCCGATAAGGCACCCTTTATTAATGGTTTGTAAGCTGTAAAGAATAGCTCTATTAATAGTTTATAAACACCAGCTATAAGCCATGAACTGACATAGCCGGGCTCGCAACTCCTGCTTTTAGTCAATAGACTTGGTAAAATTACATTTGTCTAGCGCCTTTCTAGTCTTCCAACCACTCAAAGTGCCTTACACTATATGTCAACAAAACTCAGTCAATTTACTTGAAACAAGATGAAGACAGACTCGAAATATTTGGACCACAGATTGTAGAATTCCCCCAGATTATCCTTCTGTAGTCTGGTTTAATGTTTTAACCCAGACTACATGCTTTTCATAAACATGGATTTTTGTGGTGACACAATGGCCCTCGACAATAAACATTTGATAAACTTTCTCTTTGTTGTCTTGAGGAATTTGTCTAGCCTTTCTAGTCTTCCGACCACTCAAAGTGCCTTACACTACATATCAACATTCACCCTTTCAATATGCATTTACCCACTGATGGCACAGCCTTTTGGGACAATTTTTCAGTATCTTGCCCAAGGACACTTTGAAATGCGGACTGGTGGAGCTTGGGACCAAACTGCCACTAATTAGCTCACAGTTGCTGCTCTGCAGTGCTCTCATAAAGTGGTTAAAACTGATACCGCCATCCTTACCGATTGCAGAAGCATAGCACTCACCCTTCGGTTCCCCCTCAGATAAACCCTGTTTTCTCTGTCAGCACTTTTGCTGTAGTTTGCACTGCTAGCACTGTTAGCTGCGAGCTGCCAGTTTTTGAGAGCCGTTGAGAGGCAGTAGAAATGTTCCCAACATGCATCCCAACCATTAAATTAAATAATCTAGGTCCAACACAAATCACATCGAAAGCTCCATATTAAATAAATGGTACCAGAGCTTAAAAACACATGACCACGTTAAAGCCTAGCTAACAACCATCAATTTGGGCTACCTTTAAGGCCATCCACTCTTTTTTCCAGTGGACGAAATTGATTTTCAAATTGTATGTAAGTAAAATTCCCTCTCTGCTTAATGTATTTCCAGTCATTGTTATGACAGGGTTAGGAGTTTGGCATTAATAAGAAGACATTTTGGTTTGCCAGGTTGTGGAATACCCTCTTCCAGCATGACACTTGTTTTGCCTTTTTAGCTAGAACTTTAAATTATCATGAAAGGTAAATGGACTTGCATTTATATAGCACCTTTGTAGTCATCCAACCACTCATAGCTCTACACTACATGCTTTTTTTATTTTTATTTTTATTCTTTATTTTATTGCAAGACAAAAGACAATACACTAACAGAGGAACAAGAAGACAACAACAACAATGAATACAGTCCAGTTAAACGAATACATTTTCAGGTGAGTTGTGTGTGTCTGTTTGTGTGTGTGCAAGTAACAATTTACATTATAATAATTCAATGATAATAATGTACACTAATAATAATACAAACAAAAACTATAATAGCAATAAAGTCCCCGCCACATTACATGTAATTGTTAAATTTTCTAGTTAATAATGTGAAACTTTATTTTTTAAAAGGTGAGTTTTTTGTGGGGGGTTAATGTTTGTTTTGCAGACTGATTGGTCCAGCTTTGGGTTGCCCCCATCCCCTTTTTCGATAGATATTAAATGGAGGAATAAGGTGATCCAGCCTTCCTTCCCCATGCTGCCCCAGAGAGATACATCAGAGCTCCTGGTGCCAGGGACAGGGCGGGCATTCCCTGACAAAGGATGATTACCTAAAACAAATACAAAAAACAATAATAATTAAGAAATATTCACAATAATATTAATAACAAATAATGCAAAAATAAACATTTAACTAAAAATAATAGCAGCATTGGTTGATGGGCTGATGAAGGTTGTCAGTATTGGGGAAGTTGCAAATGTATGTTTACGTTTTTATCATGATTATAATAATATTACTAATAATGATAATCACTTTATAACAATCAGCATAAAACTGAGTACTTACAAGTACTTACAATAACATAAAACATATGAAAACAGATGGAACAAAAACATAATAGTAAATATATTAATAATATAATATTGTCAGAAATAACAATTACCAAACAGAAAACAAATGAAAAAAAGAGAAAAGAGAAACATAAAATATATATATATGTATGTATGTATGTATGTGTGGAGGAAGATCTAAATTTGTGGCCATTATGTTAAATTTTGATTGAATAGGTGATATTCCAAAAATGCTTTGGTCCTGATCCTGTCCTTCTGGACCAAGTTTGAGAATGAAACTAAGGTATTATTATGGAAGATGTGTTTGAGATGTGTGATGTCTTTCTGTTGTTCAGTATAGTTCAGTATCTTCCCGAAGGTCATTTCGACGTACAGACTACAGAAGCCGGGGATTGAACCACCAGTCTTCTGATTAGTGCATGACCCGCTCTAACTCCTTAGACACAGCCTCCAACAGGAAAAAGACATCTGGACCAATCAATTTATAAAAAGCTTGATTGTGTACTCTTTAGAGCTCGCCTCGTCCGTGCGCTCTCAGCCGTGCGCTCTCAGCCATGCCCTGAGCGCGCCTCCCGTGTTTAGCTTATCTGTTTGCCGTGCGTGGTCACTTCCTGCCTGTTTTTCAGACTGTCTCTCCAGCTCTTCCTCGCCCCCTTTGTCCCTACTGTGGTTTATGTAGGACAGAGACACAATCAGTTTCAGCCGAGGCCAATTAGGCCTCTTCCGGCACCGTTGCATGAACCACTCCCCTAATCCCTCACTCCCCTCTGCAGCTGAGCCCAACCACGTCCCCCGCCACCACAAACACATTGGAGAGATTATATATCTCCTCTGACTGGGGAACCCCTCGAAAACTTTGCTGGGGAAAGGGATGTCTGGAATACCTTGCTTAGCCTGTTGCCCCCACCATCCGGCCCCAGATAAGCTATAATAATAATAATAATAATAATAATAATAATAATAATAAGCTATAATTGAAGATGATGGACAGAAAACAACAATCTTACCACCGTGTGTGTGTGTGTGTGTGTGTGTGTATGTGTGTGTGTGTGTGTGTGTGTGTGTGTTGCAATATTTGTCTGATGTTGAGCCCAGTCAAAAGGAGAATTGTTGTTGTTTAGAGAGGCAATAAAGTTGTTATTATTTTATCAGTCAGATTGCATTCAGCCATTGATCACTGCATTGGTTGCAAGATATTTCTTGATAATTCTTACACATCCAGTCTATGCTGCCAAATTGTGTCAGCCACACGTACAAGCAAAATGCAGTTTCCCTCTTTCTCTTATACATGCTCTTATCTCAGCTTTGTTTTCTCTTCTCCAATCCTGCAGTTGTCCATGTTGTCTGAGGTGAGGAGTCTGGTGGCTCCCCAGGACCTTGAGTTGTATGACAGGCTGGTGTTGCACCGTGAGAGGGAGGCCCACCAGAGCTGGCATGGAGGCCTGGGAGTGCTACATCCACAGGGCCACTGCAACCATTCGGCCTCTGTGATCCATGATGCAGACCACACCGTCCCTGCTACGGTAGATCCCGTATCTACTAGACACAAAAAAGAGACCTCCATTGTAATATTGTTTACATAATTTGCAGTTGGTGTTTATAGGATCAAAACATACAGTCCTGTTCATGGGCATGCTGGGGAACTTAGGAATGGGGAATGGCATATGTAGGCATGAGCACAGTGTCTATGTTCTGTGCTGCATTATTTCATATCTATTCACAAGATCCACATAGATCTGTGTGTGTGTGTGTGTGTGTGTGTGTGTGTGTGTGTGTGTGTGTGTGTGTGTGTGTGTGTGTGTGTGTGTGTGTGCGCCACTGCACATATCATTTCTTCCCAGACTCTGCCTCTGGCATCAATCTTTGACACAGAGCAACTTGTCTTTGTGGCAAGTCAGCAACTATGTAGTATTGCTGTTTCACTGTGGCCTGCATCAATCCACAGAGACCTCATTGTGCCAGGTTCATTGTGTCTGCTTCTGATCTACTTCCTCTAGCAGTTTGGGCTAATATAAGAGACAACCAGCAAATAATGACATTTTCTTTTACTTCATGGCATAATTAATAGAGTAGAATATTTATGTAATATTTTGTGAGAAAAAATAGTCAGTTATGCCGTTTAAGTTCATTTTTTTTAGTTCAATATAAGAATAGTTTATTTTATTGTGCTAAAGACAATTCCAGAAAATAAAAATGATTGCACCTGTTGGAGAATCTGCCACTGTTATTAAGTTTGTGTTTCTGTAACAACAAGATGTGAAATGATGGAATAACCACTTGGTAAGAATCTTTTTTAATGGGTTCATATGCTATTATAGGATAGATTAGGACCATAACATAGATTAATCTATATGTTTTTGTATACTACATTAAAGCGAGGAAGATTCAGAGTGGACAATGAATGAAATAAAACGGCTCTCCAGTCTCCTCCGTGAATCGCTACCTTAACGTGGTGGAGGAGTTTGAGTGGCTCAGTGATCCTGGGAGCTATGTTGTCCGGGGCATCAGCCCCTGGTAGGGTCTCCCAAGACAAACAGGTCGCAGGGGAGAGTCCAGACTAAGAGCGGTTCAAAAACCCCGATGAACAGCAGCCCACGGAGTATAGCCACCTCGCCCGGACCAGGGAAACCGGGGCACCCTCCCGGAGCCAGACCCGGGAGGGGAGCTCGTAGGCGAGCGTCTGGTGGCCGGGCCTTGACCCATGGGGCCCGGTCGGGCTCAGCCCGAAGAAACATCATGGAGCAGCCACCCTGTGGACCCACCACCCGCAGGGATAAGCATCAGGGTCGGGGGCTATGTGGACCAGGCGGCAGGCTGGGCAGGGGGCCTGGGCGAGCTGATCGCCCAGGCCCATAGACTAGCTCTAGGGACGTGGAACGTCACCTCGCTAGCGGGGAAAGAGCCAGAGCTGGTGCGGGAGGTGGAGCGGTACCAGCTAGATATAGTTGGCCTCACCTCCACGCACAGCACTGGCTCTGGAACCAAGCTCCTGGAGAAAGGTTGGACTTTGTCCTTTTCTGGAGTTGCCCAGGGTGAGAGGCGCCGGGCGGGAGTGGGGATACTCACGAGCCCCCGGCTGAGCACCGCCGTGTTGGAGTTCTACCCGGGGAGCGAGAAGGTCGCCTCCCTGCGCCTGCGGGTTGCGGGGAGTAAGGCTCTGACTGTTGTTTGTGTCTATGCACCGAACAGCAGTTCAGAGTATCCGGCCTTCTTGGAGTCTGTGGGAGGGGTCCTGGAAAGGGCGCCTCCTGCTGACTCCATAGTTCTCCTGGGAGACTTCAACGCTCACGTGGGCAACGACAGAGAAACCTGGCGGGGGTGATTGGGAGGAACGGCTTGCCTGATCTGAACCCGAGTGGTGTCTCGCTGTTGGACTTCTGTGCTAGCCACGGTTTGTCCATAACGAACACCATGTTCGAACATAGGGTGGCTCATAAGTGTACCTGGTAACAGAACACCTTAGGCCGCAGATCAATGATCGACTTTGTAATCGTTTCATCTGATCTGCGGCCATATGTCTTGGACACTTGGGTGAAGAGAGAAGCAGAGCTGTCAACTGATCACCACTTGGTGGTGAGTTGGATTAGATGGCGGGGGAATCGGCTGGAGAGACCCGGCAAGCCCAAACGTGTAGTGACGGTGAACTGGGAACGTCTGGCGGAGGATCCTGTCCGGGAGGTCTTCAACTCCCACCTCCGGAAGAACTTCTCACACATCCCAAGGGAGGCTGGGGACATGGAATCCGAGTGCACCATGTTCAAAGCCTCTATTGTGGACGCGGCCGCTAGGAGCTGTGGTCGGAAGGTCACCGGTGCCTGTCGTGGCGGTAACCCGAGAACCCGGTGTGGACACCGGGGGTGAGGGAAGCCGTCAAACTGAAGAAGGAGGCCTTTCGGGCCTGGTTGGCTCGGGGGTCTCCTGAAACATCTGAGAGGTACCGGCAGGCCAAAAGGGCTGCAGCTGCGGTGGTCGCGGACGCTAAAACTCGGGCGTGGGAGGAGTTCAGGGAGGCCATGGAGAAGGACTTTCGGTTGGCCTCAAGGAAGTTCTGGCAAACCATCCGACGGCTCAGGAAGGGAAAGCAGGGCTTACCCCAGGCTGTACTCAGCACGGGGGGGGAACTGCTGACCCGGACGGGGGACATCGTCGGGCGGTGGAAAGAGCACTTTGAGGAACTCCTAAACCCGGCCAACATGTCCTCTAGAGAGGAGGCAGCGCCTGAAGACTTGGGGGGGGTCGCATCCATATCCTTGGCAGAGGCCACTAAGGTAGTCAATAAGCCCCTTGGTGGCAAGGCGCCGGGGGTGGATGAGATTCGCCCTGAGATGCTGAAGGCGCTGGACGTTGTTGGGCTGTCTTGGCTGACACGCCTTTTCAATGTCGCATGGGGGTCGGGAACAGTGCCCATGGACTGGCAGACCGGGGTGGTGGTTCCCATTTTCAAAAAGGTGGACCGGAGAGTGTGCTCGAATTATCGGGGTATCACACTACTCAGCCTCCCGGGGAAAGCGTATGCCAGGGTTCTGGAAAGGAGGCTCCGACCGATTGTCGAACCTCGGATTCAAGAGGAGCAGTGCGGATTCCGTCCCGGCCGTGGAACAGTGGACCAGCTCTTTACCCTCGCAAGACTACTGGAGGGGCTCTGGGAGTTTGCCCAACCAGTCTACATGTGTTTTGTGGACTTGGAGAAGGCCTTCGACCGGGTCCCTCGGGGGGTTTTGTGGGGGGTGCTGCGGGAGTATGGGGTGCCGGACCCGTTACAACGGGCCATCTTGTATTGCTCCCTCCGGGTGGGGACGCTGTGCCTGCCGCAAGCGAAGGAGTTCAAGTATCTCGGGGTCTTGTTCACGAGTGAGGGTAAGATGGAGCGGGAGATCGACCGGCGGATCGGTGCAGCTGCAGCAGTAAAACAGGCGCTGCACCGGACCGTCTTGGTGAAGAGGGAGCTGAGCCGGAAGGCAAAGCTCTCAATTTACTGGGCGGTCTACGTTCCGACCCTCACCTATGGTCACGAACTCTGGGTCGTGACCGAAAAAACGAGGTCTCGGATACAAGCGGCCCAAATGAGTTTTCTCTGTAGGGTGGCCGGGTTCGGCCTTAGAGATAGGGTAAGGAGCTCGGACATCAGGAGGGAACTTGGAGTTGAGGCGCTACTCCTTCGTATCGAAAGGAGTCAGCTGAGGTGGTTCGGGCATCTAATCAGGATGCCTCCTGGACGCCTCCCGTTAGAGGTTTTCCAGGCACGCCCAACTGGTAGGAGGCCCCGGGGAAGACCCAGAACATGCTGGAGGGATTATATCTTCCAGCTGGCCTGGGAACGCCTCGGGATCCCCCAGAACGAGCTGGAACGTGTTGCGGGTGAGAGGGAAGCCTGGGTCGGCCTGCTAGGCCTGCTGCCACCGCGACCCGACCCCGGATAAGCGGTGGAAAATGGATGGATGGATGGCTCTCCAGTTTTATACTTGAGTGGAGACAGATTAAACTTGAGTGTACATGTACCTCACTATATTTTATTTATTTTCTGATTCATCCTTTAGCTTAATCATCAGTGTTAACTGAATGTCTGAACAACAAAATAACCATAAACAACATTCCTCATGTATAATAATTTTTTTTTAGGATTTGTTTTCCCTCAAATTACGTTTCCATTCCAACCCTGGTATTATTCTTTTTGTGTGACAAATCAAAAAACGAGCACCTGTAGTGAGTGATCTGCTCAGCCCTGGCTCATTCGGAGGAGAGTTGAGTGGTCCAGTGTAAAATACAGAAAGGGATCATTTTACAGCACAATCAATACTTTTACTTTAATTACATTTAGCTAAAGAAGTTATGTTTTGAATGCAGAACTTTTACTTGTAGTGGAGAAGTTTCAGTGTGGTATCAGTACTTTTCCTGCAGTAAAGGATTTGAATGATTATTCCACTGCTGAAAGAACAGAATGTCTGATCTGATACATCAACAGCCAGACCATGCCCTGATTATGCAAACAACCTGGCTGACCTTAATGAAAGGGACATTCACACCCTTCATCCACACCCCCAAAAAACAAAGAAAAATGGTTAAAACTAAAGGAAACTAGAAAACAATGAAAATGACAACAAACAGGCTAAGTTAGCCTACTCAATGTGTACAGTACAGTTTTCGTTTGTTGCTACATTTTTTTTGAAAGCCTTTCTTTTTCTGTGAATTCAATTCAATTTATTTTGTATAGCCCAAAATCACAAATTACAAATTTGCCTCAGAGGGCTTTACAATCTGTACACATACGACATCCTCTGTCCCGGGACCTCACATCGGATCAGGAAAAACTCCCCCAAACAAAACAAAACAAAACCTTTCAACAGGGAGAAAAATGGAAGAAACCTTCAGGAGAGCAACAGAGGAGGATCCCTCTATCAGGATGGACAGAGTACAATAGATGGCATGTGTACAGAATGAACAGCATAACAGAGTTACAACACATTCAATTCACATGACAGAAATTATTCATGTGATGAGAGCATAATAGAATAGTAATGATAATAGAAGCATTAATGGTATTGGCCATACTAATTGCAATGCAACTACAAATAATGATAATAGCAGTAGGTGTCGGGCAGGACCACAGCAGGACGCAGGACCAGGATCCAGAAGCAACCATGATCCATAGAAACCTGTGAAGCATCCTCTTTACTTTGAATGCTTCGATAATTAAAGTACAGCTGTACTGAACTGCTGTGCGACTGGGGTAAATGGGGTGTGGGTAAATGTGCACATCACTCTATCAATTTACAGCAAAGATGCATTACTTGATTCAGCTGTTGAGTGATGCTGCAGGTATTTAATAAACAAAACGGAAATAATCCGACCCAAAGTCAGCTGTGGCCAACAAACCAAACATCTGTCAGCTATTCAGTGACACCTGAACAACATTGTTGTACGATTCAGATATTAATTAGTTAAAAGCAAATTATCACATTTTATATCAGATTATCAAACCAAATAATCAAAAGTCTCAAAAATACTAGGGCTGTACCTAATTAAGTTTCAAATTTGTATTGCAGTGAAAATGCAGTTCTCGAAATGCCAACAAATATGGATTGACCAGCATAATTTGGAAGTGGTTATCCTACATCTTTTTCATAGACTTTTGGACAGAGATAATTACGTGTGTGTGTGTGTGTGTGTGTGCGTGTGTGTGTGTGTGTGTGTGTGTGTGTGTGTGTGTTAAAGATGGAGAGAATGAAGGTGGACTATTGCACAACATTTTTTTGTAAGTTATTAATAATTATTAGAATGTCAACATTATGAATGAAACTTCAAACTCTTCGGTACAGTCCTAATACTCACACTTTAATACCTGAGCATAAACACTTTTTAGGTCTTCTTACAGTCCACCAGCTTCATTCGCTTCAACAATAAATATGTCATTCACATAGGGTTTCTATTTTGTCTGGTTCATGGAGACATACCTTTTAGATGAAGTCAAGCGATCTAGTTCTTGTACTGTCCATGAAAACAGTCCCAGTTAACAACATGCGGAGCATTGACGTAGTTGTTATCTATGCAGAAAAACTTGGGTACACACACATCAGAGGGTTAAAAGTTAAATTGCTGCACTCTGGCCTTAGAGACCTCAATCTTTAAATGACTCTTACAAATATAAAAACACTGCACTTAGCCGGGGGAATCCATAACTTAATTATACACATGACTACACTTGGGATTACCCCTTGACACAAGTATGGGCTTTCTTTCCTTTTTTCTTTGTATACTTTATTAGCTGTATAGCAAATACAAAGTTACCATTCCTCGTACACACAGGTAGTCTACACAAAGCCTGAATAAGAATATATACACAAATACATATTCTCATTTTATCGGTTTTTTTCGGTTACACGGCAGAGAAACAGCTGATTAAATGACAGGAACAACCTTAATGAAGGCCTGCGGATTAATATTACCTCAAACAAAGAAAAGTCTTGCAAGTTTCAGTCACTGTTAACATCAGAAGACATGAATATCTCATATTTTAGCTAAAGTTGTCAGCATAGACCGTCTGCTTCTGCAGTTGCTTCCTTTTCTGTGGTGTCAACAAGCAGAAATACGCACAAAGCCACTTTGCCATTGTAACCCACATAGTGGTCAAAGGGGGTGTTTAGTAAAATGCTGTCATCATGATTTAAGCACTCTGCTGCCACCTTGTGTCTACAGTTATTAATTGCACCCCCCTTTCACTTCCGCAACGTCAATCAGAATCCGAACTGTTTATTGCCAAGTACGTTACACATATAAGAAATTTGACTTGGTGAAAGGTGCATAACAATAAACAAAGAACAGAGTACAATAATATGAGACATAATTTAAAAATATAAAAATATAAAAATTTACAACAAAAATATTGTAAACAAATGTGTTAAAACAAGTTTATTATCAAAGTGGCAAGTGTATTTTAATTGAAAAAAAAAGATGTGTAAACGTGTGTAACAGTGACAAATTTTACTGGGGATGTAAGTGTCAGAGTCAGTGGGGGTCCCGGACTTTATTGATGAACCCAAATGCAGATGGAAAAAAAATAATTTGTGGCGTGTGGCCCCTCAGGGTGCTGGAGGCAAAAACGTCTTAGAGGGAAAGCAGATTGCAGCCAATCAGCCTCTTAGCAGAGCGAATACGTGGTTACGCTGTAGTCTGCCCTTGTCCTTGGCAATGGCTGCACCATACCAGACGGTGATGAAGGAGCAAAGGATGGACTCTAATGGCAGTGTAGAAGTGCACTTTGGCAGGTTGAACTTCTTCAGCTGCCTCAGGAAGTAAATTGTCGTGTTCAGCGCTTTTCTAGTCTTCCAACCACTGAAAGCGCTTTACCACTACATGAAATCATTCACTCATATGGGAGGGGCTAAGGTACCTGCCCATCTGGAGTAGCTAACATTCATACCACATTCACACACTGTAGGCACAGCTATAGGAGCAATTTGGGGTTACGTGTCTTGCCCAAGGGGGCACTAGGATGGGTGGTTGAGAGCCATGGACCTCTGCTGAGCTGGGGGAGAGGGACATGGTGGACTGGATGGGGGATTGGGGTCAGGACTGTCCCATTGTCTTTCAAAGTGACAGTAAACTCGTTCAGCTGGTTTGCCAGGAGGAGGCCATTCATGGAGTGGGGTCTTTAGGCTTGTAGTTGGTGATCTGTCTGAGACCTCTCCAGACAGAAGCAGAGTCACTTGCTGAGAGCTGGTATTGCAGTTTCGTCGTTTAGCATCTCTCACCGCCTTGCTAAACCTGTAAAACTGGTAACACAGTGACAATCCCAACAAATGAAGCAGAAAAAATTTGTATTTATATATGGGCTGTGTGCTCAGCCCCCTCCTGTTCACGCTGTATCCTCACGACTGTAACCCCTGATAACTCTGTTGTGAAGTTTGCAAATGACACTACCTACATCGGCCAGATTACAAACCACAAAAAGACTTCATACAGAGATGAAATCAAAAGTCTTGCATCGTGGTACTAAGAAAACAACCTACTGCTCGATGGCAGTAAAACCAAGGAGCTGATGGTTGAATTTAGAGAAAAGGAGGCAACAGATCAATATAGATGAGGTGGAGCACGTTAACAGCTTTAAGTTCCGGGGAATTAGCATCACAAACAATCTGACATGGACATCATACATCTCTATCCGAGTGAAGTTTTTCTTAAGGAAACTTAAGAAGGCAGAATTCCCGAGCCAAGTTCTTGTTTAATTTTACTGGGGCGACTGTGGGACAGTGGTAGAGCAGGGTCGTCCCTCAATCAAAGGATTGGCGGTTCGATCCCTGGCTCCGCTAGTCCAGGTCAATGTGTTCTTGGCCAAGACACTTAACTCCAATTTGTCCCCACAGGCGGTTCCTGTGGTGTATGAATGGCTAGATATTCCTGATGGGCAGGTGTCACCTTGCATGGTAGCCCCTGCAATCAGTGTATGAATGGGTGAATGATGACAAGCAGTGTTAAAGCTCTTTGAGTGGTCAGAAGACTAGAAAAGCGCTATTCAAGTACAGTCCATTTACCATTTTACAGATGAGCAATAGAAAGCAGGATGCTGGGAAATATTACAAACTGGCATGGGATGTGCAAAAGGGCTCTACAGCTGGTGATTATTGGTACCCATCTACTGAGCATCAGTGATATTGATGACAAGAGACGCCTGCCAAGAGCCCAATGAAGACCACAGCCTGTTCACCCTGCTGCCATCTGGCAAGAGATACAAAAGAATCAGCTTCAGACTCCTAAACTCATCCTCCACCCTCCAGATATGATGTAGTTTAGTTTTTTTTTTTTTGTGTTTTTCTTATGTTGCAAAGTGGGACTAGAAACATAATTTTGCTGCGCAACCCTGTATTGACAATAAATGAAACCGTGAACCTTGAAAATATCCTTATTCATAGTCAGTCAGTGGATTGGGGCATTTTCCCAGTTTTGAGAAGCAAGACAGGAGTACCGGCAATGTACTGCTGTGGACTCCACGTTACTTCAAACAAACCATACGATCGAGGGAGCGGCAGACCAACCACTCCTGTGTTCTGCGAGGAAGATTTAGTTTTTGTTAAATTAGTCTGGCGGCTTTGAAGATATTTAATAAATGCTTCAGTTCCCTATCGTTAAGGGTTGTCCGATGGCATGGTAAGGCAGTCAAAATATTCTAAATATAGCATTTTGGCCGCCATCTACTGTGGGTACTATATTGACAATGGATAACTACTTTATACAACACCACTTAAGAAAATCCTAACGGTATTGATTAGCTTACTGTTGTATTCTAAGTCACTGCTTTTTGCTGAGTGAGCATTTCTATTTGACAAAAAAAAATAGAAAAGATTGTACGCTCACCTGCATGCTGCATGAAAACACTTTTGTCAATTGTCAAATACAAAAGGACAAAAGATAAATCAATAACAGACCCAAAGCAACATACATGATTTGTACTCATCGGTTCCAGCTCACAGCTGACTTCGCTTGACAACACTTGATCGGCTAATCGTTAGTCTCTCCTCTGCGCTTATTGGTTGATTGCTTTTTAATCGTGAAACCGCCATTTCATGTCACGATTCCAATGTCTAACTGTCTTAACTTTCTTGCACTCATTATGTTGCCCTGTGATGACAATCCCATCCATCTGGCATCTGCATTAAATAGGCTAAAACCATACTAAGTATTTCAGATTTAGTCCTGCAGTACTACAATCCATCATGCTGTTTCTTTCAGACTGATGGCACAATTGGCGGATGGAAAGAAAAACACCAGGAGGAGAACACAAATGCCTTACAAGACATTGAACTGGTATGTGTCATTTGCCTATTTTTTCCAATATGCAGATGCAGGGAAAACTGTTTTGTCTGTGAATGATTTCCATATATGTCCATCTTTAAAAATTCAAAATGTTCAAACACACCCTGAAGGTGCAAGATATGTAGATCCCAAAGATAAACCAGAAAAGACAACGAAGACTAGCAGGGCCATTTTTGACGTTGTATTCTTGCGTATTACTCCGTAAAAGGAGTGAGAGCCGTGAACAAGCCGTGAACAAGCCGCAGCACCGGGGTAGCTGCTTATCAGCCAGATGGTAGAAAGAGAAACTACAGGGGGAAAACAGTGTATAGAGCAACCATATTTCCATGTCTTTTTCAATGACTTAAGGATTAATTTCGACCAAACCAGAGTTGCTGATTGTTGGAAGAGTGGAAACACTAATGAAGACATGCTTGTTTAGTTTTATTTTGTTTCTGGCTCATTTGAAATAAAACAATTAAGCTATTTTTCGGTGTAAGAGATGAAATTTGAATTCAGAAGGCATATGGTTGTATATTTTTGTTTAAGTGTAAGAATGTTTCTTTTACTGACATTTAATGAGTTAATTAACTCATTTTATCAGACTAAAATAGAGCTTGTGTAACGTAGCCATCACTCGCCGTGTTATGTAACTCGTTGCTCGCACGCAATGCATCATGGTACATGTAGGCACAGCCGGCACGGCTCCCTAAGCAGGAGAAATCCGCTTGCTCAATATAGCACACACTGGTGAATTTACTCCTTCAGAAGACTACGTTTACCATCAGCACTTATTGAATAACCACATAAAACATGGCGCAAAACTGGCATCTTCAACCTGTAACTGGCCCAAGTTGCTGCCCCAAGTTCTTCCAAACCACCTACATCATGCCCTTGCCTAAACACGCCTTAATTGCTTCCACCCTGTTGCACCCCCACCATCATAACTTGCTGAGTGGACTTTCGAGTGGACCAGCAGACCACACCTCTTCAACCCTAAATCTGAAAACTGGCAGGCCACAGGGCTGTGTACGGAGTCCTCTCCTCTACTCCCTCTTCACCTATGACTGCAGATGATTCTAATACCATTATCACGTTTGCAGATGAGGTGGTTGGCCTCATCCACAATGTTGAGTCGGTCTACAGCAGTGTTTCCCCTCTAGTGGGGCGCAGTGGTATGACAGGTGGGACGTAGGGGGAAATGCAGAATAATTTTATTTCAAGAACTTTATTGAGAACTTCACATATCACGGACATAAAACTTGCTGTGTTCACACCAAAATACGAATATTCGCGCCGCTTTACTCGCGTGAGTTTACTCGCCGGACTATTTGTGGTTATTTCGCTTCATCGAGCTAGATGTGCCGGAGAGGGGGCGTGGCTTATCTCCGTAGAAATAGTTAATTTCCGCCATCCACCGTGGAAGAAATAACCACTATTTCTGCTTTGTACATGTTGTGGAAGTCCCACAAACGTCAGAACATCAAACGCCCTCGTGTCTGGGTTCATAACATCATCCGTAGCCGCACACAGCTTCGTCCAGGATCGGGATGACTGGCGCTTCCAGTCTATCAAGTTTCTCGCAAGATGTCAGTGATGACGGGCGGAGCTTCTCAACGCTGATTGGCTTTCGTAACATAGCGTTACGTGAATGAGGCGAATTGTTCGCGTTGCGTCATTCGCGCTGCCCGGCGGAAATTCACGTTATTCGCATATGTGCAGTGACTTTGTATGTAATCTACTCGCGCGAAAAATTTGCAGCGCTTTTGGTATGAACACAGCAGTCATTAATAAATACATGGCGAAATGCCTGTACTTTCGTGTAAATGTTTACATTATGCCGTTAACAGGTTACGCTTGCGCATGCGCGACGGCCAAGATCCTTGGCGACTCACACGGGCGTTCTGCTTCCCTTCGCCACATCCTACCTCTGTGAGATCGGCTGCTCTGCTGTTGCCTCTCTCCAAACAAAGTACAGATCTGAGCTCAACATTGCGCAAGGATTGAGAGAGGCCGTATCAAGTCTGACACCATTTTTTTTAAAAGATTTGTAGTGGAAAGCAGGCTCACTGCTCCACTAATACTAATACAATTTGATGGCTCACACATATCTGACCTCATTTGGTTTTGTTTTGCACAGGTTGCACGTTATTGTTGTTTTGAAAAGATATGCAGTGTAAAACTCAGTAAAACTCTTTATTGTCAAATATTTGAACTTGTTTAGTTTTTCACAGGTTGCACTTTATTGTTATTATCTTGAAAATATAATCAGTGCAAAACAGGTTAATTGCAGCCACAATAAGCTATGTTTTGCCAAATATTAGTTATTTTTTGGACAGATAGAACTTTATTTGCATTGTTCTAACAAAGTGATTGCACATTTTGTTTTTGTCTGATGGAGCGATCTGGTTTACTTGAAAGTGATTGCAATTTTCTTTATCTATTAGTTGAAAAAGCACAGATGGAGGAGTCACAAAATGTTGCTATTTCAATAAAAATTCAACATGGATCATTTTGTTACAATTTTGTTGGGGCGGTGGAGCAAGAACATTTTTATTTCTCCAAAGTGGGGCGTGACAGAAAAAGTTTGAGAACCACTGGTCTACAGGCAGGTGGCACCTGGTGGCTTGGTAATTCAATTCAATTCAATTTATTTTGTATACCTTAAAATCACAAATTTTCCTCAAAGGGCTTTACAATCTACACATACGACATCCTCCCAAAAACTCTGCCAAAAAAACTTCTTTAACGGGGAGAAAAAAGGAAGTAACTTGAGGGAGAGCAACAGAGGAGGATCCCTCTCCCAGGATGGACAGAAGTGCAATCGATGCCATGTGTACAGAATGAACAACATAACAGAATTACAACACATTCAATGCATATGACAGAAATTATTCATATAATGAGAGTAGTAGGCATGATGAAAAAGTTACGACTACCAAAAATAACAGCAGCAGTGGATATAGTAGAATAATAATGATAATAAAAGCAGTAATGGTATTGGCAATACTAATAGCAATGCAATTAATAATAATAATAATAATAGTAGCAGTAGGTGCCGGGCAAGACCACGGTCCAGATATAACCACAATCCATGGAAACCTGTGAGGCAAGAAAGCACAAAGAATCCGGGGAAGAGGCTAAGTTAGTAATTTGCATTAATGGGATATGAATTCATACAAAAGGAAAGAGAGCAGAGGAGAGAGGAGCACAATGTATCCTAGGATGTCCCCCAGCAGTCTAGGCCTATAGCAGCTTTACTAGGGGCTGGACCAAGGCAAACCTGATCCAGCCCTAAATATAAGAGGAGGATACAAGGAGGAAAGTCTTAAGCCTACTCTTAAATGTGATGAGGGTGTCTGCCCCCCGGACTGAAAGTTCAAGCTGGTTCCATAGAAGAGGAGCTTTATAACCCCAGGTTTCTCTTCAGCACTGTAGCCAGGCTGACAGAGAGTCACAGCTCTGTTGAGCCGTGTATTCCGATAGACCTCAGTAGTAATGACATTATGAACTTCTTCAATGATAAGATTCTAATTATTAGAGACAATATTCATAATCACCTGCCCTCAACCAGTACTGATCTATCCTCAAATAAAGTAACCTTAGAAACAGCTGTAAACCTTGATATTTATTTAGATGGATTTTCTCCCATCGACCTTGACCAATTGACTTCAACAATTTCTACTTCTAAACCTTCTACCTGTTTCTTAGACCCCATCCCGACTAGGCTGCTTAAAGAAGTTTTACCTTTAGTTAGCACCTCTCTACTAGATATGATAAATATGTCTTTACTAACAGGCCATGTACCACAGTCCTTCAGAGTATCTGTAATTAATAATAATAATACTTTAATTTTATATAGTGCTTTTCTGAGTACACAAAGACGCTTTACATAGGGCAGAGACAAACATAAAAAAAAAAAGTAAAAATAGACAAAGGAGCAAACAAAACAAACAAACAGAACAGGAAGCTGTGTGGAAAGAGTCATGTAGTGGAGGGTAGGGAGCAGGGGTTAGCAGGAGAAGGCCAGTTTGATGAGGTGGGTTTTGAGGGCTATCTTGAATGATGATAGGGTGGGAGCCTGAGGGATGTGGATGGGGAGGGCGTTCCAGAGGGGGGGTGCAGCAGCTGAGAAGGCCCTGTCACCCCAGGTCCGGCGCTTGGTCTTGATGGTCTTCAGAGTGATTGCACCGGCGGACCTGAGGCAAACGGGTTGGGGCGTGGAGGGGGAGGAGGTCTGAAAGTTAGGGAGGGGCCAGGTTGTTTAGGGCTTTGTAGGTGGTGAGTAACATTTTAAAGTCTATCCTGTATTTGACCGGGAGCCAGTGGAGGTTGCGTAGGACCGGGGTGATGTGTTCAAAGCGGCGGGTGGAGGTGAGCAGTCGAGCGGCAGAGTTCTGAACATATTGGAGTTTATTGAGGATTTTGTTGGGAGAGCCATAGAGGATGCTGTTGCAGTAGTCGAGTCTGGAGGTTATGAGGGCATGGATGAGAATTTCGGTGGTGGCAGGGGACAGGGAGGGCCGGAGGCGTGCAATGTTCCTGAGGTGAAAGAAGGCAGTTTTGGTGATGTGGTTGGCGTGGGGTAGGAAAGAGAGGGTGGGGTCGAGGATGATGCCGAGGTTGCGGACCTGGGTGGAGGGGGTGACGATGGAGCCATCAATGTTGAGAGAGAAGGTCTGGGCTGAGCGGGTGAGGGAGTTAGGGCCGATGATGAGTATTTCAGATTTATTGCAGTTGAGTTTGAGAAAGTTCTGTTGCATCCATGATTTTATATCAGTGAGACAGGTGGTGAGAGTGGAGTGGGTGACTGAGGTGATGGTCTTGGAGGAGAAGTAGAGTTGGGTGTCGTCAGCGTAGCAGTGGAAATCGAGACCATGACGACGGATGATTTGTCCAAGGGGAAGGATGTAAATGATGAAGAGGAGGGGACCAAGCACGGAACCTTGGGGGACACCGTGGGTAACTGGGGAGGTGGAGGATTTACAGTTGTTTATGGCAATGAATTGATGTCGGTCTGAGAGATATGAGGTGAACCAGGAGAGGGCAGTGCCAGTTATGCCAAGGGAGTACTGGAGACGTGAGAGGAGGATGGAGTGGTTGATAGTGTCGAAGGCGGCGCTGAGGTCAAGGAGGATGAGGATGGTGAGGAAGCCAGAGTCAGCAGAGAGAAGTATGTCATTTGTGATTTTCAGTAGGGCGGTTTCTGTGCTGTGTTTTGAACGGAAGCCGGATTGGAAGGGTTCGTAGAGATTATGGAGATTAAGGTGGGACTTGAGTTGAGATGCAACAACTCTCTCAAGGACTTTGGACAGGTAGGGGAGGTTGGAGATGGGCCGGTAGTTGTTGGGGATGTCAGGGTCAAGACCAGGTTTTTTCAGCACGGGGGTGACAGCAGCGAGCTTGAGTGTGGGGGCGGGGGGGAGGAAGAAAGAGGAGAGGGAGAAGACAGTGGAGGTCTTCATGTGTTTGGAGGAGAGGTGAGGCTGAGGAGAGGTGAGGGCTTGGAGTAGGGGAGGTCATGTTGAGGGGTGGTAGTGGAGGGGGAGGGGGTTGTATATTGCGATTATTTTGTCATTGAAGAAGGATAGAAATGAGTTGCATTTGCTGGTGGTGAAGGAGGTGGAGATGGTGTCCATGGGCTTGAGGAGTTTGTTGATGGTGGAGAAAAGCGTTTTAGGGTTGTTGGAGCCAGATTGGCTGATGGAGGAGTAGAAAGAGGAGTGGGCGGTGTTGAGGGAATCTTTATATTGTTGTTGGTGGAGTTTGAAGGCATCAAGGTGAACAGAGAGTCCAGTTTTGTTGGCAAGACGTTCCAATTGACGGCCCTGCACTTTGAGGTGGCGAAGTTGGTCAGTGTACCAGGGGACGGAGTGGGTAAAGGAGACAAGTTTGGATTTTTTGGGGGCGATGACGTCAAGACAGGATCCAGAGTGCATTATTATAGTAATTGACCAGGGCAGTGGGGGAGGCAGTCGAAATAGGGGCCGAGGCAGAGACGGTGGCAGCCAAGGTGGAGGAGAGCGAGGGGAGGTTGATGGACTTGATGTTCCGGAATGTTATGGTGCAACTCTGCTTAACATGGGAGGTGGGGATGTTTATGTCGAAGTGATAGCCAAGTGGTCAGAGATGGTGAGGTCAATGCTGGTTAGATTGCTAATGGTAATGCCGGAGGTGCAGACCAGGTCAAGTGTGTGTCCTTTTTTGTGGGTGGGAAAGTCAACATGTTGGGTGATGTTGTAGTTAAAGATGTCCAGGAGTTCTGTAGAGGTTGTGGAGTCAGATGAGTCAACGTGTATGTTAAAGTGACCGAGTAGCAGAATGGATGGAGAGATGGCGCAGAGTTGTGTGAGAAATTCAGACAGATCAGAGGGGAAAGCAGGGTTAGGTTTTGGGAGGCGGTAAATGACTGCAGTAACCAGGGGCTTGGGACCAGACAGTTTAGAGACAAGGTGTTCGAATGAGGAGGGAGCCGGGATGGTTATTGCACTTGTAGCACTTTGCGAAAATTTTTGGCTATTCCACCACCACGCCCATGGTGGCGTGGCTTGTCCAAGTATGACTATCCAGGGGGTTTGGTTTAGTGAAAAGTAGTCCTGTTGGTTTTGCCATGTTTCAGTTAAACAGAGAAAGTTCAGATTATTGTCGGTTATGAATTCATTGAGGCCCTTGTTGTTTGGGGATCGGGTGTTAAACAGAGCAATTTTAAGATGTGGATGAATTTGGACAGGCTGGGGTGCTTTGGTAAGGGGGCGGAGGCAGGCAACTCGCTCGTGTAGATTGTTGTGGTGATGACGTGCAGGAGTTGCGGCGGCTGACCAGAGGGAGGGGATGGAGAGAGTGGAGCGATCAGACCAGGAGTAAACAAACTGGCTCTGTGGACGTAACGGGGCCGACGGAGGAGTCCAAGTGTTTTGATGGCTGAGATGAACGGAAGAGCAGAGAAGTTGTTGAGTTCGTGGAGTTGCGAGGTGGAGTATTGCAGAACCATGCCAGCCGGGGAGGATGTAATGATAAAGCCTGAGGTCTTTTGTCGGTAGCCAGGGACTTAATGACCAGAGTTGGAGAAGTGACAAGCACGTCAGGATAATCCACAGCAGGCAGGTGATCGGAGCAGGACAATTGAGAGGCTATCCAGGCAACCCGCCTCAGAGCAGTAGCAGGGAGCATGGACAGGAGTATCCAGCAGGGAGCCGGCTGGCTCGTCGGTAGCCGCTTG
Source organism: Ophiodon elongatus (assembly GCA_016806645.1). NCBI lineage: Eukaryota > Metazoa > Chordata > Actinopteri > Perciformes > Hexagrammidae > Ophiodon > Ophiodon elongatus. Next base: position 126,397 of record JACSYO010000878.1, on the reverse strand, counting down.
CTAGCGAGAGACCGCTAGCCAGTAGCTAGTTGTCCAGGGAGTAGACGTTGTGGGGGGTGTGTTGTGGGTTGGGTACCCGCCGGCAGCGAGAGACTGCCAGCTAGTTGTCCGGGGAGTAGACGGTAGCAGTGGAGAACAGGTGCAACAGGTAACGTTAAGCAACAAATCCAAGACGAAGCGTTGCAGTAGAACTAAAAATAGAGAAAAATGGCTATGTACGCTGATTAAACTTAACTACACTGTTAAATAAATAAAAATAAATAAAATGAATGTTAAATTGTGAATACGGTAGAAAAATCAAACAAAAACTGTGCCAGACGGAACAGCGTTAGAATCGCCAGCGTCCCCTTAGTCATGGCAATCATGATCAATCAATCATGACAATCATGACTACTTAATCATGACTATGATAAATCATGAATTAAACCTCTTCTTAAGAAGCCCACTCTTGATCCGTGTTGGCTGACTATAGACCGATCAGTAACCTTCTCTTCCTCTCTAAGATCCTTGAGAAAGTAGTTGCAAATCAGTTGAGTGACTTTCTACATAACAATAGTAGATTTAGAAAGCACCATAGCACAAAGACTGCCCTGGTGAAAATGACTAATGACCTTCTAATTGCATCAAATAAAGGACTTGTCTCTGTTCTTGTCTTGTTAGACCTTAGTGCTGCGTTCGACACCATTGACCATCACATCATATTACAGAGACTAGAACAGTCGATTAAAGGAACCGCACTAAGCTCGTTTAAATCCTATTCATCAGATCGATCTCAATTTGTATATGTAAACAATGAAACCATGATGAACACCAACATTAGTCACAGAGTTACACAAGGTTCTGTGCTTGGACCAATTTTATTCACCTTATATATGCTTCCTTTAGACAATATTATCAGAAAACACGACATAGACTTTCATTGTTATGCAGCTGATACTATATTATATATATATATATATCGATCAAGCCAGACGAAACCAACCAGTTCGCTAAACTTCAAGCATGTGTGCATCTTCGCCTCTCATTGGCTCAGTTCTACAACATATGGTGCGGCTAAAGTTTCACATGGCTATAATCAGCATTCCGATTGGTCGCTCCGGTCCATGGCTCCTGATGTCATCACTCCCCCTCACACAGTTTTAGCAAAACAACCCCCCCTCTTAGTAAAGTCGTTTTTATTGCTCTTTGTCTCTCGGAGTATCCATCCCCCTTCGTCTTCTCATTAGAGTTTGAATATACATAACACATGTCTTAAAGACATCAAAACCTGGATGACCGGCAACTTCCTGATGTTAAACTCAGACAAAACTAAAGTTATTTTAATAGGCCCAGAACACCTCCAAAATCAATTATCTAATGATACAGTTTCTCTTGATGGCATTGCCCTGGCATCAAGCATCATCGTAAAGAATCTCAGAGTTATCTTTCATCAGGAATTGTCCTTTAACTCCCATGTAAAACAAATCTCAAGGACTGCCTTTTTTCACCTACGTAACATTTAAAAAATCAGGCACGTCCCCTCTCAAAGTATGCAGAAAAATGAGTTCAGGCATTTGTTACTTCTAGACTAGAGTACTGCAAGTCTTTATCATCAGGCTGCTCTAATATGTCTCTTGAATATCTCCAGTTGATCCAGAATGCTGCAGCATGTGTACTAACAAAAAAAAATCGTATTACTCCTGTATTAGCTTCTCTGCACTGGCTCCCTGTAAAATCAAGAATCTAATTTAAAATCTTTAAATCTTTAAAATAACTTTTTTTGTCTGAGTTTAACATCAGGAAGTTGCAGGTCATCCATATTGTTATATCTTTAAGACATGCTTGAAGTCTAACAAGCTGGTTGGTTTCCTCTAGCTTGATCGATAGATATAACTGAGTATCATCAGCATAACAATGAAAGTCTATCGAGTGTTTTCTGATAATATTGCCCAAAGGAAAATTGTCCATATACATATGGACATTCATCCACACTTCCCAATTTTCAGTTAGATTCTAAGCTGCATTTCGTTGTCTTGACAATTTTGAGATACCCTCTTTGCTACCCTCTTTTTTTTTTTTTTATTATTTTATAATTCGAGTGAACTGACCCTATAAATTTACAGTCCTTAAGATTTTCATTGTATCATCGTTTAAAGCATTTATAATATTTTTTTTAGGATGTGGAAGCAGGGGTAAACAACTGGCCTGTCTCTGTCTAGTGTAAAGAAAAAAACATCCTCTAAAGCTCAATAGTTGACACTTTTTATCTGTTATTTTAAACCTATGCACAAACTGAAATGTAAAAACCACAATTAGCCGAGATGTGTTATGAAACTCTTTATTGGTGAATAAAAATCAGTGATTGTGTGGGTCTTGCAACATAAGCTATCACTGTACACACAAGTATTGGGCGGATAAACTTCTAGTCTCTAAAACCTCTCTCTGTTTGTGTGTAACTGTGTACAGGTTTAGAGTTGTTGGCCAGACCAGCTGTTTCCCCCTTCTTCAATTATTTATACTCGGCTAACCCCATCCTTAATCCATCTCTGTATTCAAAGTACAGTATATAGCTACAGGTGTTGCTATATCAACCAGGACTGAGATCCTAAAGATTGTAATGTAAAGATTTTTGTTTTTTTTCCCTTTTGTAATTTATTAGGCTACACCCTAATAAAGGGGTGCTACACCCTCCAGGTGGGATTCATGTATACTGTTGCCTTATTTTCATTGACAGGATGAAATGCAGGCTTCAGATGAATCTTCTCCATTCTTCAGGACTGCCCTTCTCCAGGCTCAGTGCAAGCCGTCTAAGGAGAAGGAGCATAACCGGAAGACTTCAGCTCGGCGGTTGCAGCCCCGTTCCAGCTTGCTTTTCACTGGCCCGACCTGGCTGTTCCAGGAGTGCCTGCACAAGTCGCTCAAAGCCCTCCCCAGCACCCACCAGCTCTCACCAGTCTCTGCCCACAACACATTCTCTGGTGCAAGCCACCACACTTCGCTAAATGCACTCCATCACACCTGCCAGAGTTCCCTTCAACTCTCTAAAACTGAACACCAGAACCACCCCCACTTCGCTCATCACTTCCACAACCATGCTGCCAACCACAGCCGGCCCAGTTCAAGACACCACACCTGCCCAGGCTTCCTGAACCACTCCTCCAGCTCTGCTAAGCCAGAGGCATCTGTCAAACTCGCTTCCAGATCCAGCTCCTATGAGAAGTCCTGCTACTTGTCAAAGTCTGCGTCCTCTTCCAAGGCAGCATCTCCCATGCAATCCCCTCATCCATCACCCCATCTCACTCCATGTTCCTCCCCCTTCCCCTCCCCCTGCCCCTCCCCCTGCCCCTCTTTCAGCACACCTACTGCTCCACCCTGTAGTCCTGACCAGCCCTGGTCATCTGCCCTCACCCAGAAAGTCATCATAACAGACATGAACCGGCTGTCTGCAGACTCCAAGCAACAGCAAAGAGGTACACAAGTTGTGTCTCTGTGAGTGTGTCTGTGTTTGGCTGTGGATGTTGACTCCCTGTGCATAAATACATCTCATGTATGCCTCAACATAAGATCCAATTATTGGGAAAAATAGTAAATTGTTATCAATACCAACTACAACATAACTTGTGGGATGGTATTTAAAGGGACAGTTACTTACACATATACATATTTTTACTCTTTTCTGCAATGCTATTTATCAATTAAATCTTCTGATATTAAATATTTCCATTCTGATGGAATCCATAACATCCTTGTTTGTTTATTAGACTGCATAGAGAACAACTAAAACATGAGAAAAATAAAGTTACTATGTTGTAACCCTAGTTCAATAAGCACAGGCAGAGCTGTCTACTGGAAGGTGCGCGCATAAGCGTAGCCGACCAATCAGGATGTGCCTACCCAAAATACATGTAGACCCCACAGTATGTGGCAGCACACCCTTGATAGAGTGCTCCGCCTGTGCTTATAGACCAAGGATTACAATATTGTAGCCTTCATTCTACTCACAGGGCAGTAGCCATTTCTATGCTTAGAATAGGTGGAGACCCTATAAATGTAACATGTTCAAGCGTTATAACCGTATGAACACAACGTGGTGTACATATGTCCTCGACGCTTAACTAACTGAAAATAGCCACCGACACTGCCACGCTGCATGTAAAGTGTGCGTGGACCACAGTTGTAGGGTCTCCTCCTGCCTGCATATAGGCTTGGAAGATGCACTCAAAAAGTAGCCCCGCTGCGGCCACCACAAAGCAGCAAGCAAATGGGGAGCACCAGCAGGGCGGCTAGTTCCCATATTCTCTTAGCTGAGGTCAGTGCACGCAAGTTGTTTTGCATGAGAACGCCCTTATAGAAAAGCGCTCCAGAGGAACAGTCTGTTGCCAAAACCCTCGTGGCAGGCAAAAACGGCTGCTGCATACACTTTAATGGTGGCATGAGACAGCCCTCAGCCCATCAAACACTGCAAAAAGGAGACAATAGATACTGCAAAGGACAGTCTATCTAGCCTCCTTTCCGTCCACCAGTGTTGGAACCTTGATCACTTTGCCATGACGATGGTAGAGCTTGCATTTGCTGCCTTGATGATCTCCACCATTTGTATAGACAGTCAGCCTTTCCCTCTCATGAGCCAAACCTGGAGAGGGTTTGATTGGGCTGCACACCTATTGCACCCGCTTCATGAGACGGAGCCCCAAAGCTCCAGGGCTGAGGCACCATCATCTGTGGCAACCTGAGGCTAGCAGAATGATGAACGGCTCCCATCTCACCCTCATCCTCAACAGGACAGAGAATATCTGCCCTGCAAGTTGAGGTAGTCCACCATGGTGCAATTGTCGGTCCTCACCAACACGTGCCTTACCCTTTTCAGTGGACCTAAAGTATTGGAGGACCATAAACACTGCCAGTAGCTTGAGGAGGCCACACAACATTTACCAGTCTACCAACATACCAACCGTCACGGAGGGGGAAATGGTAACCTAGCGTGGCTTGTGCTTCCTATCATCCAAACGAAGGCTGGCAAACCATCTCTCAAGGCTTCTCTTGTGCTGGAACCCCAACAGTATTACCGGATAGCCCCAAGCCCCTGTAAAGTGAAATGCAAGAATATCCTCTGTTTTAAAGCCACCTCTACCTTAAGGAATGCACCTGTAAGTCAATGGTGGTGAAACAATTGCCCAGCTCAAGTAACTGCCTGAGGGTTAACATATGGAACGTGTTGCAAAGCTCCAACACAGGCCTGAAATTTCTGTCTTCTTGGGAACCTGGAAAAATGCAGAGTAAAACCTTTTCTGTCTCTCATGAATGGGAACGACAGACACAGCCTGTTTCTGTAACAGGTCCTGGATCCCTAACTGAGAGGTAAGCCATCTCCTTCTGGGAAGATAGCTTCACCAGACCTTCCCTAATTGTCAGCCCATGAGAGACCAATATGGAAAAGTCAGAGCAGGAGTTGAAGTCCCTGATATGCATCGACGCTTGGCTGTCTTGAAAAAGATACAGCAGTCATCATGGCACTGCATCCAATCTTTCCCGTTTCCAGTGTGGAGATTGAGGAGGGAGAACAAATGGCTGAGCCGGAGATCAGAGGCAAATGATCTCTCCTCCTCTAGACAATTAAAGTGTTGAATGACAGATGAAATCGATCTGGAGAGCTCAACCATGATGACGGATGCCACTGGTAGCCTGACAGGCCCCACCAGTGTCATCACTAGCAGGAAGTCACAGGGAAGAGATGACAGTGTGGACTTCCGCAGGAAGCTGATGTACCGAATGACGATATGGCCGATATTGTCATCATCAAAAACTGCAGATGGATCTGGTGTTTCTGCAGGGATGATTGGCGACTGTGGCTTAGTGGTGAGCAGGGTCGTTCTTCAATCAGAGGATTGGCGGTTTGATCCCCGGCTCCGCTAGTCCATGTTGATGTGTCCTTGGGCAAGGCACTTAACCCCAAATTGCTCCCATAGCACCTACGGTGTGTGAATGGTAGCTACTCCTGATGGGTAAGTGGCACCTTAGCCCCTCCCATCAGTGTATAAATGGGTGAATGATGTCATGTAGTGTTAAAGCGCTTTGAATGGTCAGAAGACTAGAAAAGCGCTATACAGGTACATTTATTGTCCGGCTCACTATCATAGCAGCAAAGCGTCACGTTAAAACTTCTGAAGTGATCCCACAGCTGCTTGCATTGAATCTTGGTCATCGCTTGGCAGGCTGTTGACTGCAGGTGCATGCCAAGGCACTCAAAGCAGGCATTGTGAAGATCTATCCCGGCAATAGGGACAGGACATAATGGTCAATGACAAAGTTCTTTAGGCGGCAACTCCATCGCTGGAGGTTGGCAGTCAATGCGCAAATCCCCGATTAAAGAGAGTAAAAAAGAATGGGGTGTGCTGCCTTATATACAGTGAGGGCCGCATATTCCTTTAGGCACATCTTGATTGGCCGCCTACGCTTATGCACATTTTCAGTGGGAGAACGAGTGCTCCTGATTGGAGGAGAGTATTATCCAAAGAGGCCAGTAGAGTTCGGAGCCTGTGTGAGTTAGAACGTAAAGTTTTGAACTAAATAAGTCAAAATGATATAAGAAATTAAATAAAAAGGATTAAAAAACAGCTATATGTTTGTTACAATTCAACCTACTTTAAAACCTCTCCCTTTTCCTGACTATAAGTTCAGTAAAAATTATATATAAATAAAAGAGACACTGTTTGTTACATATACCACTATATATTAATATAAATCAAATTAAAACCATGTTTGACAAAAAACAATATTAATGACAGCTGGAAGCTTGGCAAGACGCTGCTTTTCAATAAGCTTTAGAACCAGCACTATCTCACCACACGTTCATGTGTCTTGTAGTTTCCCAGCGTATAATCCACAATGTTTGGTTATAATCCTTTGTTGGAGAGCAACCTATGTTACAGTTTAGACAGTGGGTGTGATCGTATCCAAACCAGATTGATAGCCAACAGGAATTGAGGCAGCCATCTGTCCCATTCTTGATATTGGTTCCATACAAAAGAAACAGTCAGTATCCTCTCTGTAAGATTGGTCTAGGGATGGTACACTGCAGTGAGCTTTTGGGCCATGCTTCATGTTTCACACAAGCTGGAAATTAGCTAGCAAGTGAATTGGGGGCCCCAATCAGACACTAGGTAGGTGGGTACTCCACAGCTTGTGACGATGTTATGTTTACAAGATCTGATAGACCTTTGCCATTTTATCATCCTTTTAGAGGGGGAAGCTCTACCCATTTACTTAAATAGTCCACAGCTACCATCAAAAATGAATTCAGGGCTTTGCTGAGTGAGATTGGCCCCATGAAGTCCACTCCTATCATCCCACCTGGTGATTTGAGCTGGCTTGTCATTAGACTCTTTGTATTGCTGAAAAGTGTGGCATGCACGGACATGACTCCAAACATCCTTGCGGACTCTTAGCCACCACGGCACATTTTCCAGGAGTGTCTTCATTCTCCCCAAATGTAGTCCAAATGGGTCACGTGGAAGTAAGCCAGAAAATCTGCTGAGCCTCTTCAATGTCCTAAAGGGAACTGGGTAGATCAGACCAGTGCAATTTGACAACAGTCACTCAAACGCACTACCTTCTTGTTGTTGAAGCATCGGGAATGTTACAGCAACCTCTCTTATAATGGACTCTGAAGCACAATGCTACAGAGTCCATCTGGTGAGACGAGATGATGCTTTGGGACAGTTGAATGCCCAGTTTAGAGCACTGTGGTCTGTGATTACATCACACATTTCCCCTTCTAGATAATGAAGCCACCTCTCCACTGCCCAAACTACTGCCAGGCATTCTTTCTCTGAGGTGGAATACCTCAGTTCAGCACACTTGAAGCAAAGGCGTTGCCTCTTTTATTCTCCCTCAATGGTCTGCATCAAGACAGCTCTCAGACCCACATGGTTACAAAACCAAGGTATGGCCTTGGCTGAGCTAGCACAAGTGGTGACTGCCACAAGCCCTTAAGTTGTTCAAAGGCAGCCTGACAGTGACCAGACCACTTTCATGATACCCCCTTTTTCTTCCAAAGAAAATGAGGGGCCAGAAAGTCCACCAGCCTCAGAATGAACTTGTGGTACCAGCCCACCAAACCCAGGAACTTCTGTAGACTTTTCAAGTCTGTGGGTAGGCTATGATGGTATCAATCTTTCCTGGGTCTACTTCAACTCCTTTACCTAGGTGAGTTGAGTCTGAAGAAGATGGCATCTCTTTACATTTAGGGATAGATGTGCCTGTTTTTTGGAACGCTGCCTCAAGTTCATGCAAGTGTTGCTCTTGAGTCTGAGAAAAAATGACTGTGTCGTCTCTGTAGACAAAGTGGATTTTGGACTTCACATCCCCCAGGACTCTTTCCATCAACCGATGGAAGGTGGTGTAAGCATTCCGCAAACCAAACGTTATGCGCTTAAATTGGAATAGGCCTACAGATGTCTTCTGTTTGCTCTCCACATCCATAGCCACCTGCCAGTAGCTGCTCTGGAGATCCAGAGAGCTAAAGTCCCCTGCAAGGACACAAAATTCCATGCACCAGTGGCATAGGCAAGGCATTGTGGTGTGATTTAGCATGTCACAACCCGGCTCTGAGGCCATGACAAATATGCAAAGGACACAGCGGATACCAGTAAATTAAAGGTGTTTATTATGCTCAAGTAAAGACAATACTATAATTGTGGAGCGTGTCAATCAGTAACATCAGTAATGTAAATGTGAATGCGTGAGCATGATGAAGTGTGGGGTGTTGTCAGTGGAAACCAAGGAAGACCAAACCAAGTCATGAGCCGGAGAGAGAGAGCCAGAGCAATCCTGGAGTAGGGCTTTTATTCTCCCCGACCAGGTGCTCGGCATCCTGTGATTGGCCACACCCACGTTCCTGTGGCACATTAAGGGACACAGGGACAAGTAACAGCGTTACAGGCAGGGGCCGTCACACTCCCCTGTAGTCCAAACAGAGGCAGGGTGTCCCATCCTTTCTTAGGGTTAAAACTACTGGGGAGGCCTACGCTAAAGACGACTTTTCTATGACCGCATTGCTGAGCATTTTCTTAAGTTGTTCCCCATTTAGTACTCATGAGGGACATTAAAAGAATAAAAACAATAATAAAAGTCCATATTCATATCTTGTGTTTACATACTAGTTCACTGATAACGCTAACAAGTACTGAACTTTACATATGGGAAAGAAAATTACACACAAATAATATGTTCTCCATTATATAAGTTACAATACCTTATAAAGAAATTGTACAAATATTTTTGCAAAAGTCATTAAGCAGTGTGTGGTTATATTGTACACAACTGACTATTCAGCATATAAAATGTATTATGGTAATTTTACTGACATTTTTATGTCATATTTCTGAAATCCAGGTTGGAAATTTAATATGCATTAACAATAAACAGCATCAACAGCCATGAGAGCTGGGATCAGAAAGCAGTGTATATTATCATACAAAAATATTATAAATGATGATGATGAAATTATACAGGGGGATATGAGATATAAAGGTTCGAATACAGGTTCTATCTTCAGCAGAGATAAATAAAGTCCACTATCTGAGAACAGACACTCCCCATATTTCTGTATGCATTGATTGTTTGTACATCGTAAACATTATAGTCTCTCATCCAGGGGCCACCCTGTCCCAGCTGTCAGACAGTGGCCAGACTCTGAGTGAGGACAGCGGAGTGGATATAGCCGAGGCAGGAGGCCTCAGTAAGGATGGCAACCCTCGACCCAGCAAGAACCAGCAAGGCAATCTGGAACAACCAGGGACCAGACAAGTGAGGGCTTTACATTGTTATTAAATAAACCACTTCAACAAATCATTAGATTCACTATGTTGCTCGTAGCTTTTATTCAACCCATTCATACAATCAAACAAACAGATGAATTCTCTCAATTTACATACACAGAGAAGATTGTTACATATAAAATCACATCAAAGTAAAACAAAATGTCAATAATTTGACAGTAGTTTAAATATTTCTTTCATTATCAAACTGTAATAAGATATATTTTTCAACAGAGCAGGGTCTGCACTTGTTATTTAAAAACTAAATTGTCTTCTTGGCCAAGGAAGCACTGCGTTAAAACCTATATTGTCTTACATGCAGAAAAAATCGAATGGAAATTTATCAAATAAATTGAATGGAGAGAATAATGTTATAATTTGCTTCCAGTGCAAATCCGTATCCATGAGTCATTTTATTTAAAATATACTTGATCAAATTACAGCTCACCAGCGACAATGACAAATAAAGAGAAGAAATTGGTGCAAACTCAAAAACATAGGAGCAGATTATAAAAGAGATGATTGGCACAGATGTCCCTAACGCACTCGGGGAAACATTTCATACACAAACAATTGCAGGTTTTTTTTGGCACTAATATACTTCAAAACATAAAAAGCCGCAGGTAAGTAGTCTCAGCATTGATTTCTGGGTGGGCATATATCTTCATATATCTGTCATAGTTAATCTGCTGAGACAACCCATTCTCACTCCCAATGCAGCTTGATCAGTACTCCTTGGCCTCTGACATAATGCACATTTAGCATCTGTATGCGACACACCCAGGTATTGAGGTCAGAGCAACTGACATAGTATAAATACTGACCAAGCTGCGTTATTTAACGCATTGGTGTGAGAATGTGTTGGGGGAACAGGACAAACAATCTCTCTATCTGTGTGAGTGCACTGATTTAATCTTTCAAGGTTGTCCTTGTCATGACAAACACAACACTGTTTATCCACACAAAATAACTACTGCAGAATTTGAGCTAATTTGATGATCAGATGGCAAACATAACTGAATAATGATTGTAAAATTGACTTTCAAAGAGCAATAATGTTTGCACTCATTTATTACAAGCACATTCAGGTGCTTCAAGTGGGTTTAAACAAATATATAAGACATATTTACAAGTGCTATTTGATCGAGCAGACAAACTCCAATGGGAATTTTTCATTGACATGTAATGTAAATGAAGCATTGGGCTGCAGTCTGAGATGAAGAAAAAGAGAAAATATATACACTATGCTGAGCTTTTTAAACAGTTAAAAGAACATGACAATGTTCTGACAAACTGTCAACACTGTCAAACTGTTATTCTAAAGTTGCAGTTGATGGACATCTGACGTTGCACATATTGTATCAGTTTGTGTTTGCATAGGGTTTTTTGTATATTAATTGAAAGTAACCTATGGCAATTGTTGTGTAGAACTGTAAGTAATGAGTATGTAGTATGGATTTAGGACACATGTTATGTTGTGCCAATGCCACTTCTCTCCTTCTCTCTGCACTTCAGTGAAACTCCATTTTAGTGCAATTGCAAAGAGAAGCATACAGTGCCCTCCAGAATCATTGGCACCCTTAGTGAATATGAGCAAAACAGGCTGTAAAAAAATGTCTGTGCTGTTTATCCTCTTGGTCTTTCACTTAAAATATTCATAAAAATCTTACCTTTTCATTGAAGTAAAATTATTGACAGAAAAAAGAAATGTTGGCACAATGCCACAATTATTGGCACCCCTACAAAATATCATGATTAAAATCTAACTGAAGTATAATTGCAGTCATATTTTACATTTTTAAGTTCACCTGTTTGATTAGTAACTCTTAAGTGGTCAACCATGACTTCCTGTTTCACTGAGGTATAAATATGAGATGACACAGGCCAAATTCCCTTAGTCATTCATCACTATAGGAAAGACCCGAGAACTCAGTGTCGATGTGTGACAAAAAGTTGTTGAGCTGAACAAATCAGAAAATAGATATAAGAAAATCTCTAAAGAGTTGAAAATACCCATTTCCACTATCAGGGCAATAATTAAGAAGTTTAAAGCGACAGGAGATGTTAAGAATCAGCCTGGAAGAGGACGTGTGTGTACATTGACCCCACGCACCATGAGGAGGATGGTTCCTCTGGCAAAACAATCTCCAAGGATCACAGCTGGAGAATTGAGAGATTAGTTGAGTCTTGGGGTCAGAAAGTCTCAAACTACCATCAGACACTCCGACATCACCATAAGTTGTTTGGGAGGGTTGCCAAAAAAAAGCCTCTGCTGTCAATCAACAACAAACTAAAGCGTCTGCAGTTTGCCAAACATTACTGGGTCTTTCAATGGGACCAGGTTATATGGTCAAATGAGACCAAAATAGAGCTTTTTGGCAACAAACAGCAAAGGTGGTTTGGCGTAGACAGAAAGATAGCCATACAGAGAAGCACCTCATACCCACTGTGAAGTATGGGGGCGGATCTTTGATGTTGTGGGGCTGTTTTTCTTCCAAAGGCTCTGGACATCTTGTTAGGATACATGGTATCATGGACTCCATCAAATACCAGCAGATATTAAATGAAAACCTAACAGCCTCTGCCAGGAAGCTTAAAATGGGCCGTGGTTGGACCTTCCAGCAGGACAATGATCCGAAGCACACCTCAAAATCTACACAAAAATGTTTCACCGACCACAGAATAAAGGTTTTGCCATGGCCATCACAGTCCCCCGACCTAAACCCCAGAGAAGATCTGTGGGATGAGCTGAAGAGGAGAGTCCACAAGCGTCGACCTCAGAATCTGAAGGACCTGGAGAGATTCTGCATGGAGGACTGGTCTCAGATCTAGTGCCATGTGTTCACCAACCTCATCACGCATTATAGGAGAAGACTCAGAGCTCTTATCTTGGCAAAGGGAGGCCGCACAAAATATAAAATGAAGGTGCCAATAATTTTGGTACATATATTTTTGAGAAAAATATTTCTTTCATGATAAGAATTTAATGTTTTTTTCAATTATGTTACTTCAGTTAAAGCTTAGATTTTTGTGAATATTTTGAATAAAAGATCATGAGGATAAACAAAGAAACTTTTTTCGCATCTCGTTTTGCTCATTTTTACTAAAGGGTGCCAATAATTCTGGAGGGCACTGTAAATGCAGACAGGCAAAGGTAGCAAATGTGACAAATTTTCTGCTTTCCTGAAGAGCTGGCAAGCAATAACACACCGCTGATATTGGATTTGACACTACTTAGCCTCAAACTCCCCCCTATCCAGCTTCAATTCCCCTCGTCCTTGTATGAAAGGACTACCCTATCCTTTCCTACCTGCCCCTCAAATGTCCCCACAGTGTTTTTGCCTTTACCGGTCATCTGACCTTCCACACCCAGTTGTGCACTTTCACCTTATTTCCTGATTAGCCACTTAGTATATAGCATACTAGCTCCTTTTCACTAGCTTCTACCTAAATCATCTTTGCAATTTTTTAGTCATAAGGTGTTTTTTGGACAAAATTGTTCCGGGGACTCCCTAAAAAGGGAGAGTCTTTTTTTTGTAATATAAGAACGAATAAACAAGTCTGTTACATGCAGCATAATAGCCGTCATGAAAGTACTTGTTCGATTTCAGTCAGAACTGGCTTTTCACTTCAGTGGGTGTGCTTTGTGCCACTGGATTAGCCTTTGTTCTAATGTTACTGGGTTAGCCATTGTGCTACTGGGTGAGATCGCTGAGCAGCGGCTCCCACTTGAATTTTGGCTCAGTGGGTGTATGTTAATGAAGAGTGAATTTCTGTATCTCACTCCATTTTTCCATTTTTTCTCCCATTTTTTTTTTGTTATGAACTATTGTTTGTGTTTTGTGTTGTCTGTTCTTTACATGGTTAAGAGGTATTTTAAATGCTGTTTGCCGGTGCGGCAAAGGCTCATGTGTACGACCAATCACCATTGGTCGTACATATGAGCCATGTCCCGTGTCACTCATTGAGCCTCTTTTTCTGCGAGAGTACCTACTTTAAAATAGGAGGTAGAAAAGTCAAAATAAAACTGGGGGTTCGTAGAACTAAGTTTTTCACCCTGTTACCTTCTTTTGCTCTGCTACCTGTGTTTTGACCATATGGCTGTAACCTGCCTCGATTGCTGTGCCCTATATTCTACCTTGTTGTGTGTAGGTCCTCTATCCTATTAAACGATAAAAGAAAACAATACTTATCTATGTTTTTATGTTTTGTCCCAACAGAGTGGCTCACTGGACCCAGTTCCCACAGCTATCTTGGTACGAGTGGTAAAAAATGCCAACACCCTTGGCATTGCTATAGAGGGGGGAGCCAACACACGCCAACCATTGCCGCGCATTGTCACCATTCAGGTGAGGAAGTGATGCAATAGGGTTTGGCTGATTCATGGTTCGAAGCCATTGTTTTGTTCCAATGTTCAGCGTCTTCATACTGTAAATGACTTGAAACAAAAATAATGCAGAGAAAATATTCACTCCAGTACATTGATATTTTCCTTTTTGCTTTAATATATAATCTGTCTTCATTCAGCATCTAATTATTATCTTATTATTATTATGGAGAGCATTCTAAAGCAATCTGCAAATATAAATCCTCCAATTGATATTTCTCTCTAACACCTTTTACATTATGTTTGAGGAGGATGACGGACACAAAACAGAGGACTTACCTTTTCTTATTAATGCATATTTTGTTCTGCACAGCTATTGTGAAGTCCAAAAAAAATTCAACTTCAAAAACTTTCCATGAAATGTGTCTATTTGAGTTTATAGAGGAAGATTTTACAGGAAAATCTTAAGTATCAAACACTACCTTTCATTAAAGACTACTATAATACTCTGTCGTATTTTCTGTAACTAATTAATCAATCTACTCCCTGTTTACACTAGCCCCGTGTACGTAAATAGTCATGTGACATTCGTTATCGGGCGTGATAGTATGACGGAAAGAATTTCTCAAACGATGCTGAAATGTCCGTGTGGATGGAAATTGTTTTTGTTTTAAAACCCGAGCTTTGATCTAAAACATATTAGTGTGGATGTAGCCTAAATGTCACTGCTGACCCACACAGTCATTAAGCAACTTGTCAAACACAAAATCCTTTTTAATCAGACATTGCATTTGAATGCATGCAACGTAGTCCTGTGACATGAAGGGGCTGTAATCTAATAACGCTCACTGTGCTCACAGTCATTTGAATCACTATTGTTGTTGAAGGGTGTATGATTTAATCTAAATTGGTTTATCTCTTTTTAGCCTTTTTTTGTGATCAACTTTTGATTAAATTTAAAATTTAAAAAAACCATGGACAAAATAATTGACACCTTATATCTGTGTAAAGAAATGTGGGTTCGAAAGAGAAAGAATGAGGATGTCCCATGCCTCTACAGAGGATGCCCACACTTTATTAATTAAAGAAAATTATCTTTCTATGAGAGCAATATCCCTAAAATGATTTAGCCATGGCTAACCTGGAATTATCTCAGAGGGTGTCATCGCTGAATGAAAATAAGGTGGGCTGTTTAAGAATTGTAAATTCCAGGATATTTTCCAAACACTTATGGACCAGAGATTAGATGTATAAGGCCAGTCCCAGATAACATGGAGGTATGTACCAATAGAATTCTGGCTGCATTTAGTACAGTTTGGATTATCTGTGACCTTCATTTTGAAGCGCCTGTATGGCGTAGCATAGAATTTATGCACAAACTTATAGTGTATGAGCTGATGTGCTGGGTTTTTGTTATGAGATAAATATCCAGATATTGTTCTAATTGAGCTCAAGGCCCTGTCCCTCAAGGTCACGCTTCCAGGCCTCAATCACCCCCAGGGTCTTGGCATTTTTTAGAGATTAAATCATTGTAAATGGTGGACACCAATCCAGCAGAGGATGCCCGAGAGTAAACCCAAATGCTTAGTGGATGAGAGACTAAAGGTGAATCCCACTGAACCCCGTGGGCGTGGATTGCTGCTCTCAGTTGCAGGTACAGGAACCAAGCAAACCCAAAAAGACAATAACACTCTTTAAGCTTCTGCATTTTCATCATACATATCTTGAAGGCTATGGACTCCCCCAGAGGCCCAATTGTCGTCGAAATATGAACCGGAATTCTGTAATAAATTGTAATTATACCAAATTGGAGAATGGTCACAGAGCTTGGCATTACAACCCATATGTTTCTGGACATCGGTCCAAATTTGCAGAGAATTACCTATAATTGGCCCAAACATTCTATGCCAGGGGTATTCAATTAAAAGTAAACGTGTCACATTGTCGGGTTTTGTTAGTTTTGTTTCCTGTTTTATTTTGAATTTCCCTGTCTCGTGTTTCCTCGTTTCACCTCACTTCCTATCCTTGTGATTGTCTGCCCCGCTCCTAATTGAATCCTCCTGTGTCTGATCACCTGCACCTCCCATGTGTATTTAAACCTTGTTTGTCTCCTACCTCATTGTCGGTTTCTTTGGCTGTTGATACCCCCGCTGTCTTGGACTTTTCGCTGCCAATTAAAATACTTTTGCACCGCTCCTCGGCTCCGTCATCTCTTCCCAGCATTTAGGTCCATTACCCTGTTCCCTTTTTTGGGACCTCCGTGACAAGAGGTCCAGTTTGAGAGAATTTCCTCATGCAAAAGTCCAGGACATCACAATAATGTCTAACTTGCACGATAATTTAGTCCCATATATATTGAAGTAGCCTAGAAGTTGTATCAACGTTTATATGTAGTCAACAACTGATTAGCAAATCAAATAAAGTTTGATTGAATAATATCTCAACAATATTTATCGTTAGTTTTCAAATTGAACTGGATGAATTATATACATATATATACACAATAATAAATATAAATATGTTCTCTCATTTCAAGTAAAATAAGGGATGCATTTAAGAATAAATTACATGACAAAGTTTAAAAAAAATTGCATCTTAAAATACTTAAGTACTTATTTTAAGAAAAAAATATGTAACTGAATTGTCTTTGCCCTGCAGCTTTAAATTCAGTTTATTCAGGGTGAAGTGATGTCAACGAAGAAAATCATGATATTATATTTTTCTCATCTTCTAAAAAGATAAATTTTTTGTGCGGTTATGGAAACCACTTGTTTCTGCCTGCATGTTTTTAAACAAAATATTACCTGTTTGTACGACTGCGTAAGGATTAGTGTAAAGTGTTTTAACCATTGATATGAAGATAGCAAACCCAAATTTCTCCAAAACCACCCATAGGTATTCCCATTTATTTCACCTGGATCATGGGTAACAGGTCCTAATGGAGTATGGATTGCATTGATGGTGGAAAATAATTAATTTGGTCTACTTGAGCTTTCACTCTAATAGTTGGAATGCTTTTGAGCAACAATCGTTGTGCTGACTTTTCTTGTTTCTAACTTTTAAACTTTTTGAATTAAGCTTTTTATGATTTTTTTTTAATGGGATCTCTATGGAGAAAATCTTCAAATCCTTTTAAACTTTAAAAGCCTGAACGTTCTGCATACTTTCAGCTAGACACCATTTAAACTTCAACTATTAACGTATGATTCAGCTTTTTGATATCTTTAAACTTTTCAAATGTCACCGTTTATGTTTTATGCTTTTTTCAGACCTTTTCTGACTTGATAATGGGTGTGTATAGCTCAGAGTATGTCATGTCATCGCCAGAGTGGAGAGGAGCTTCAGAATCTTGTGAAAATCTTTGTTTGTTTTTTTTTTAACTCTTCATACACCATTTGTGGATCAAAATGTAGGAAATTTTGTGCTGGTCTAGAAATGTGTCGATGGAATCCAACAGACTTACACGTTTGGTTCAGGGAGCCTGAAAGTGAGAGGAATTCCACCTCTCTGCTCCATAGAGACCCATGTTAACTCCAAAAAGATCTCACACAGACAACCGTACCTGATTTCTACATTGAGACAAAAGCCACATTTTTTACACTACAGACCCAATTCTCACATTATCTGTTCATCAAGTCGTCCTTTCCCTTCAAGGGCTGATATTGAAGCAATAGGAGCTACAGTTATCTGAGTTTTGAGATAGTTTGACAGGTGTGCCTCAGCTTTAACTCCATGTTAAGCCTATGGAACTGTAGTCTTTTTGAAGTTACATCACTATGGCAACCTTTGATGTTGGCAGGCACACAGTTTATTGATATGAGCTAATTACTGCAGTTTGACACACACAGACACTGACACATGCACACACATACACAAATGACTTGGAGATATTCAGTCAAAGGCATTGTAACACCTCCTGTATGTCTGTCTGTCTTCCCTTTCAAAATAAAAGTCCCATGGATTAAATGTATTTTAACATGAAGCTCAAATGAGGATTTTTTGATTAAATATTTAATGCTTTTACGAATATTGTGACTACTGCTGCTAATATGTCTAGTATTACTACTACTGCTACTACTACTACTACTACTACTGCTACTACTTCTTCTTTGAACGTTAAATGGTAAATGGACCTGGTTCAGATTACTTTTATTTGGTCCCGTAGGTAGACTTGTTTTGCAAAAGAAAGAAAGGCATCCATCTTGACACACATTACAATCGACAGTCCAACCTGTACTGCGCTTTTCTAGTCTTCCGACCACTCAAGGCGCTTTAACACTAGATGACATCATTCACCCATTCACACCCATTCATACACTGATGGCAGTGGCTAAGGTGCCACCTGCCCATCAGGATTAGCTAACATTCATACAACATTCACACACCGTAGGTACAGCTACGGGAGCAATGTTACTAATACCTCTACTACTAATTATACTTCTACTACAACTACCACTTCTACTACGACGACCACTCCAACTGCTATTGGTACTAAAACTACTACTACTACTACTACTACTACTACTACTACTACTAGTAGTGATGGAGCAGAGTTAGTAATGTGCATTAATGGTGCATGAATTCATGCAGAAGGAAAATAGAGAAGGATGGGCGTCAGCAGGGTCACGGCAGGAACCAGGAGGCAGGAGGCAGGATGCAGGATGCAGGACCAGGGTCCAGATGCAACAACAATCCATGGAAACCTGCGAGGCGAGAAAGCACAAAGACTCCGGGGAAGAAGTAGAGTTAGTAATGTGCATTGATGGGACATTAATTCATAATAGATTATTAATCTTGTCTCTAATAATTAGAATATTATCATTGAAGAAGTTCATGAAGTCATTACTACTGAGGTCTATAGGAATACACCGCTCAACAGAGCTGTGACTCTCTGTCAGCCTGGCTACAGTGCTGAAGAGAAACCTGGGGCTGTTTTTATTTTTCTCTATTATTGATGAGCAATAGGCTGCTCTGGCATTATGGAAGGTCTTCTTATATGTTTTAAGACTATCTCGCCAAATTAACCGAGATGCTTCGAAATTGGTGGATAGCCATCTTTCAAGCTTTTGCGATGTTTGATTTATTTTGCGGGTTTGAGGGTTATACCATGTAACGAACCTCCTCTGTTTTATTATCTTCTTTTTTACAGGAGCTATGGAGTCTAGTGTCATTTAAGTGAGCCTGTAGCACTATCGACAAGATGATCAAAAAAACAAATGGCCAACTTCCGGTACTGTTTAGAGCATGGTGCCAATACTTTTTTTTAAGTCTCACTGTGATACATGTCCCTACCAAATCTCATATATGTAGGGGTAACGTAGCGCTGGTGCTGCTCTTTTGAAAATGTATAGGGGGGCGCTATTCAGGCGAGTTTTAACGGCTAAGCTAAAAACCCACATGAAATAATTAATTCCATCACCTATGACACATGTGTGAAGTTGCATTAGTTTTTGAGCATCCTAAGCCACTAAATAATCAGCTTCATTTTACGTGGCAATGATGTGTCGCCACAGCAACGGAGTTTCGCGAAAACTCATAGTATTCATGATAATGCATCAGCAATGTATTAAGGCTTTCCATACCAAATTTGAGGTCAATCTGGTCAACTGGCTCTGAGAAATACATCAAAGTATAAAACATGTAATTTCCTTTTGCCAGTAGGTGGTGCTATGAAATTATAAACATTTCTTCATGGAAATGTACTCAGGCCTGGACCGGCATCCTGCATGAGACATTTCGGGCGGATTGGATGATGTACCTTGGAGTTACAACAACTTTCTCTAACATAGTGAACTTCACAAAATGGGTATGAAATGGGCGCAACGGCATGTCAAGGTCGTTGAGAAAAAATTGACGATTTTGATAACTTCATCACAAAGGTCTAAAGACCATCCTGACCAAATTTGAAGTCGATCGAGTGTGTAAGAGTACAAAGGCGAAAATTGACAAAAAAAGCCCAAATTGGCTGAATTACTGTAGCGCCCCCTAGTGTGTAAATGGCATGACAATTTCGGGGTATGTTACAGGATGCAATGTGCACATATGCTGCACATCCTGTGATACTTGGCCCAATGGTTTTGAAGTTATAAGTATTGATGTGCAAGCCACGCCCCTAAGAAGTTCATTGGTCCCTATCTTATGAAAGCAATAAGATACCAACAAGCTTTTGATAACTTTTGATGATATAGCTCCAATAATGACCCAGAGCAAATTTGGTATGAATCGGACCCAGCTTGTAAGAGGAGTTTTTCACAAAATTAAAAATGGCGGAAAATTGAAGTAGGCCGAGCTTAGGGGTCTAAGAGGCTTTTGTAGAGCAGGCGGAGATGGACATGTGTCAAATTTCAAGTCAATCGGACAAACTGGCTGAGGGGTGTCGCCTGTCCAACTTCTAGGTGGCGCTAGAGAGACATTTTTTAATACACAAATGACACCTAGAAGCGTGCCAAATTTGGTGAGTTTTCGAGCATGACAAGTACCTCAAATATATGCCTAATTGCGTCCTTAGAATTTCAATTGCACAATATGCGACTAATAGACAACAATCGAGCCTTAAGTATTACAACTACACAGAAAAATAGGATTTTATACTAAACATGGTGTTTGAGTCAAATCCAAGAGCCAATCAGCTCTCTGATCTGACCAGGTGTTTCCCATCATGCCCTGCATCATGCAGTCGGTGGAGAACAACTGCGGCGCCTGGCTCTAAAAACTGCAGCCGACCCGATCTCGTGAGGTTATCGTTGACCACGTGTTCATGACGTCAGAGCAAGTCGGGATCAAATTGGACACAAATCTAACCGGCGTGCATTCTGCAGTCGATTCTGCGCAGCACTGGCTCATCTTGAACGATGTCATGGTTTCTCTGGATTTTAGTTTTCACTTCCTGTTTTTATTTGTAATCCTTGCTTCATGTGTCCTTTCTTTGTTTGTCTTCCTGTCTTTGTGGTTTCCTCTCCCTTTTCTCTGCATTACCTGTGTTGAATTAGTCGAATCAGCCATGTTCTTTTCACATTCTTTCTACACAATCTTTGTCTGATTATTTTCATGTGTATTTAAAGTTCTGTCTAGTTTTCGGCTCATCTTTCAATCATGCCTTGTTGCATAGAGTTTGGTTTTTGTACCCTGCCTATTATTCCTGCCTCTTTTTATGGACTCTCTGATTTGTAAGTTAATTCCACATTAAATCATTTGTTTTCTGTCGGAGATTTTATAGGAATATGGATCTTTGAGATTGATTTGAGGAGTGGCTATGGTTTGCATTTTCACATTGGTTTGGTCTTGATTGGTCTTGACTCTGATCTTGCGCGGCCTTGGTCTCGACATGGTCTCAACCCCTCAAAGTCTTAGTCTTGTCTTAGTCTTGATACCCTCTGGTCTTGGTCATGACTTGATTAGGTGGTCTTGACTACAACACTGCTATCAACAGTTTCCTTTCACTCCACCGAACCCACCTGAAACCATTTCAGTAAATATCCATCACTCTATGAAACTGCAAAAGAATGTAGTACCACATAATACAGAGAAGGGCTTTATCAATTTATCCTTACTCCATTTTGACAGTATGACAGTCCTACTCAGGTGGTCAGGTGGGTGCACTGCAACGCTCTCAAGGTGCCGGATAGCTCCTAAACTGCTATATAGCTCCAAAGCGTCTCTCTGCAGCAGGATTAGGACTTTGGAGAGCACCATAGCGCAGAGTCATGACAAATACAAGCCCATTGCCAGGCTGAATATCCAATAGCCTCAGAAAGGCTAAATAACAACAACATAAGGTGACTGTTTAAAGAACATATTTATAAGAGCACTCACAAAAATCATACAAAATCAGCAGGGCATGTGATTTGAAACGCCATGGAAAAAGTATTGAAACATGGTTGATGCAGATTAATAAACTGCCAATTTGTGAAAGCACAGGGCAGGCTGCTTGCCCACACAGCCACATGTGGCATAGTGCCTGTGGAGTTATGGATTTGAGTTACATAAACCATGCTCTCACGTGACAGCTCATTTTGGTCAATGCAGGCAAACTGCATAGTAGATAATACATTATTTGTAATGAAGGTATAAATGGCAAATGTAGAGAAGTAAAAAGCAACAAAAATAAAAGTCTCCAAATGTGCAAGGCTCAATACAGTTGTTGAAACTACAATTCCCATAGACACTACCATGTCCTTGGTGACTTCAGTACCTATTTGGTACCTATGGCCTTGTCAACAAGTGGGGCATCAATCGAGAAGGTATTCTCATGTGTCTACTACAATAAACAGCCAAGAAAAAAAAGTAAGAATGATATTTTCCAAGGAAGTAATTAAAATCACTGGTAAACCTTCAACCCTACTTTGTTTCAAACTGTAGAAAAGTTGCTTTGTACTGTTACAATGACAGCAATGACACAGGGTTTCTACTGACTATTTACACATCATGTATTGTCATGAATGGTGCTATATTCCTAAATATGTAAAATTATTGTTTACCTTTTCTCCTCCCTTCCCTTTATGTCCCTGTTGACAGAAAGGAGGCTCCGCTCATAACTGTGGTCAGCTGAAGGTGGGTCAGGTCATCCTGGAGGTCAATGGCATTTCCCTGAGAGGTCGGGAGCACAAGGATGCTGCCCAGATCATAGCTGAGGCGTTCAAGATCAAAGAGAAGGACCAAATTGAGTTCCTGGTTGTTGAGCCAGGACTCTAGCATGAGGACTTTGCACTTTATGGGGCTTGGCTGAAGAACAAAGATACTGTTTTAAAGGAACCGTATCAACTCAACATGATGTGGTCCAATGATCATGGCCCTCATTTTAATTGGATTGGTGAAAAGATATTTTAATATTGCACTCAACACAAATATTTGCACAATTTAAATTTAGAAAAGGATATTACATTAATATTTGCCATAATATGTTAATTTAATGTTTTCTTCTGTTTCACTAGTTTTAAAACCCTGAATGTTATTGTATGTTTCACCAGAAGGACTGGATTAGTACTGATACTGTGGGTGTCACACCAAATCATTTTAAAAACAGACAAACAAATTGTATAAATTGTGTTAATTACAGCAAGGATTTTATCTTTTTCATTTCTGTCAGGAAGGATCACATTGTACCCAAGTTAAATACTTCGATCTTTGAGCATTTGGGCAACCAATTTGACCAGACATAGTTTAGCCAGTGTGTTTTTGATTTATTTTGAGGTAACATTAAAAGTGAGTACACCCAAAACAGCAATAGAAATCTGTCATTGCACTGGAAACATTTTGGGTATGTTCACTTTCATTTCTACCTCCAAAGAAAGTGGTAGCTAATCTACATACATTGTTTGATTGTTTACAACCTGTCTAATGACCTTACCACTCATGTTTCTTGACCTGTAACACTTATTTTGATATCAGAAAAAGTAAGACCTCTAGTGGAAGTGTAAATATAAATATCAAGCAGGTTTGCTTACTAGCTAAGCTATATGGTAAAAAGATACGTTTGCCTACTGTATGTATTTGTCAAATTACTAAAAGTATATGATTTCATAATGTTAGATTCCCTCTGTACTGCTCATTTTCTTATTGAGTTCAGTCAAATGCAAATTAGACAAGATAACTGGCAGTTTGACCGAGCGCTTTTAAGGTTTCATTAGAACAGAACATGTTCTGCCCCTGCCTCTGATGAGTTAACATGGAAGGGAACTTCTGACACCTGACTGACCACCAATTACATTTTTCTGACAAACTAAAACAAACATTCGGACATATATTATTCCCATAACTCAACTAGCATATGATGGCAAAACAAATTGACAACACTACATTCTGTCCCATTATTCAGTCTTAAAAGAAGACTTTATTAAGAGGATTTACAGAATTTAAGCATTTCATTATTTAATTGACTAACTAATCCACTGTTAACTTTTGGAAATCAAACCCTATCAAGCTGATTTGTACATAAGCAGCCCCTTCACAGTGACCAAAATATCTCTTTAGTATTTTAACAAAATTGCTATATGTACTTCAATAGCTATAACACAATTGTTAATATGATAGGTTGTATATAATGTAGATTAATACTACTTCATTCTATATATTTTATTTTGTGTCTTCCCAGAATAGCTTGAAGTGCATGATGTGCCATGTTCTATATGAAACCACAGGCAAAAACCTACACAGTGGAGATCAATTATGGTCTTGAACTCTGTGTGGATGTTGATGAGGACTGAGACTAGGTCTGCACAACTATGAGCAACAGAGGCAGAAAGTCTGGCTCTCATTCAGATGTGTGCAGAAGGCACGACTGTGGTGGTTGATTTTTGATAAGCAGCTTCTTGATTATGCTCAAATCGTAATATGCAGAAAACACAATTAACTCAGACAGCCATACTATTTAGTGTCTTAACAACTTTTTTTTTTAAATAAAGAAATGAAAATACAGCTGCTGGAGGCCCATCGTGGTCATATAAAAATGACACTGACTTTCCAGTTTATTAGGTCTGCCTGGCTAAAGCTAATGCAGCTTATTGTAATATAACTGCAGTAAATCCTATATTAATTTAATAAAGTATTTATTTCCAACTGTGGAACCTTGACCATATTATGCTATCCATGTAAACATGTAACATCAATAACAAATAAAAGAGAATTAAATAGAGAATGAAACACTAAAATGAGAGACAAGCAACTTGCATAGCAGAAAATGTTAAATGCAGTCAATACAAAACAGAAACGTGGTATTCAAGCAGTTAAACATAACAACATACTGATAGCTAGTTGATTACAAGAGACCAAGGTAAAAGCCAAGGATTAAAAAAAGACCATCTGACAGACAGGAAATCAAGTAGATAAGCAGTGTTGGAAAAGGTATTCAGATAATTTTCTCAAGTAAAATGACTAATACCAAACTATAAAAATAGTCCACCACAAGTAAAAGGCCTGCATTTACAACCTTACTTAAGAAAAAGTAATGTACAGTCAGGCCAAAAGTATTTGGACTGTGACACAATTTTTCTAATTTTGCATATTTACACAACTGAAATGGATTTTCAATAAAGCAGTCAATAAGTGGTTGAAGTGTAGACTTTCAACTTTATTTCAATGGATATAACTTAAAATATGGCTTTAACTGTTTAGGAATTACAGCCATTTTTACACAGTCCCCCACATTTTCAGAGGTTCAGAAGTAATTGGACAAACTAACATAATAGTGAATATGATGATCATTTTTAATACTTGAAGGAAAATCCTTTGCATTCAATGATTTCCTGA
Organism: Ophiodon elongatus; assembly: GCA_016806645.1. NCBI lineage: Eukaryota > Metazoa > Chordata > Actinopteri > Perciformes > Hexagrammidae > Ophiodon > Ophiodon elongatus. The sequence goes on along the minus strand of JACSYO010000878.1, from coordinate 101,029 downwards.
AGTCTTCCACCCATAGTCATCACCAAATCAGTTCTATAATCATTATATTATATTATATTATATTATATTATATTATATGTATTCCACCCATTGTCATCACCAAACACTGAGTTTCCTCCCTTGAGATGCTTTACCAGACCTTTAATGCAGCCTCCTTTAGTTGCTGCCTGTTTGTGGGTCTTTCTGCCTTCAGTTTTATCTAAAGTAAATGAAAAGCATGCTCACTTGGGTTGAGATCGGGTGACTGACTTGGCCATTGAATAATATTCCAATTCTTTGCCTTGAGAAGCTCTTGGGCCGTTTTCCCATTATGTTTTGGGTCATTATCCATCTGTACTGAAAAGCAGTCCAATCAGTTTTGCAGCATTTGGCTGAATGGGAGTAGATAGTAGAGCCCTAAACACCTCAAAACTCATCCTGTTACTTCTATCAGCTGTGACATCATCAATGAACACCAGTGACCCAGTTCCATTGGCAGCCATAGCACTGCCTCCACCATGTTAACCAGATGATGTGCTTTGCTTCAGATCAGGAGCCGTGCTTTTCCTTCTCTACACTTTTATCTTCCCATCATTCTGGTACAAGTTCATCTTGGTTTCATCTTCCAATGAACCTTCATCTAAAACTGATCAGCTTATTCAGATGTTTTCTGTAAAGTCTAATCGGCCTTCCTGTTCAGTGGTTTGCACCTTGTTGTAAACCTTCTGTATTCAGATTCATGAAGGCATCTCTGGATTGTAGACGTTGACAACGACCCGCCTACCTCCTCCAGAGTATTCTGGACCTCAGTATTCATGTTATGAAGTTTGTCAGCCTTTTAATGGCCTCCTTTACTTGCATTGACACCTCTTTGGTCCTCATGCTAAGAGTTACCCCGACCAGCTACCAAATGCAAATTCAACATTTTGAATCATCTCCAGACCTTTTTATCTGCCTAATTTGTCATAAATTAACGAGGGAACAGGCCACACCTGGCTATCAAACCATTTGTAAGACAATTGTCAAATTACTTTTGAGTTTCTGAAAATGTGGGGGACTGTGTGAAAATGGTTGTAATTCCTAAGCGGTTAATGCGATAGTTTTGTTATATCCATTGAATTAAAGCTGAAAGTCTACACTTCAACCACATATTAACTGTGTCATTTAAAATCCGTGTAAAGTTGTGTAAATTAGAAAAATTGTGTCACAGTCCAAATACTTATGGCCCTGACTAAGTGTATCAGCAAAAGAATGAAAAGTATCAAAAGAAAAAGTACTGTGCTGTATTGTGCACAGTACATGTACCGTCATTGTATTACTATTATATATGATGATTCTGTCTTAATTTTGCTGCTGCATTAATGTGCATGTTAACTCTTTCATATGGGTGGTTTAATCTACAGAAAGAATCATAATCTATTAAATCATCATATGTTTGTAGCATTGCTGTCCTGTGAGAACCACGAAAAAATGTATGAGCTCAGCTATTTGTGACGATGCATTTTACAGCTGACCCAAGATGCTTTTGATGAGTTTATTTAACTATTTAAAAACACGTAGGTGTTGAGAATTTTCTCAACACATAAAAGAAGACTTTCACATTAAAAAATCATTAAATCTGAAGATACATGGTTTTCACCGAACAAAGACGGTATAAACAATGTTAATATAAATAGTAACATATAACTAAAGTTGTCAAATAAATGTCGTAAAAGATACAATATTTCCCTCTGAGATGTAGTGGAGTAGGAGTATAAAATAGCAGAGTACAAGTACTTCAAATTTATACAGTACTTGTGTAAATGTACTTAGTTTCATTTCAACACAGCAAATAAGAACAGACAAGCATACAGCTACTAAGGATCATGGCAAATATGGCTGCTAAGATTATACTTAAAGGAATGATAAGACGTTGGTGTGTCACATATGAGGATGGGTAGAACTAAAGAATACAAATACCCAATACATTCAGCAGCCCAAATGCAGGTCCCAAAATGTACACAAAGTTGAATCAACAACTCTGAAACGGTTTCAACAAAAACTGAACCTGAGAAGCTGCATGGAGTTAGGCTTTTAATAGCTGTTGTATCAGACTGCATAATTTGTAACTGTTTTTCAGGGCATTTAAACTAAGATTGTGCTAATTCACTAACACAGTACCAACTCACCAAAACTGTACTATGAGAAAATTAATAAAGTGATGGTAAGACTATTCACTTCATATACCCATTCACAATGGCTCCACAGTTTAAAAATATTTTAAGGTTTAGGTTTAATGTAAGGGTTGAAAACATATTTATCTTTAATAGTCAGTCACTGAAGTTAACAATTTTGTTTGTATTTGCAGTTTTGTTTCTAGATCTTAAAATTTGTAAATGCATTTTGAAATAAGATGTATCATTCCACTAGGATCAAGAAAATGTCACTTGATTGTGGTGAAATTACAGATACATGTTGACTAGTTCTGGAATTAATCTCATCCCATTGGCAGATTTTTTATGTGTTTCAGGAAAATAACAAATTGACTTGTTGCGGTAGAAATATTTAGTGCAGTTCCAATAAAGGGTTTTAAGTTGCACTATAGCCTTGCAGATTTGTTCAAAGTTGAAGCTTCAGGATTTGTAGATGCAGAACACTGATAATTTCCAGTGTTGCAGTTGTATATAGAAAATTATCAATTACAGTTAAAGGGGAAGTCCAACAATTTCACACATACAATGCTTTCTATTAGTCAAAACATGTTTTTTCTTAGCTTTACCCACACTAAGGACTTAAACTCAGGATATCTTAGTCAGCAGAGACTGATTCAACCTTATTCAACTTTTTGCATTATATCTTACAAAAAGTTACTCCTCATATTTCTATGTTTACCTACAGATGTCCAGCAACACGTGTCAAGTTCCACTTGTTACATGCATACAGTCTTTTCAAAATAAAGTCTTCAACTACTTGGTTAGGATTAGGAAAAGATTGTGAAATACTTAGTTAGGTTTAGGCAACTAAACTACTTAGTCAGGTTAAGGAAAAGATCGTTGTTTTGCCTTACTCAAATACGGAAGTTACGTGACAAATAAATCAACGTTGACTTTTCGTTTCACAAAGGGCACAAACAGCAGTCTCCTGAGTGAAGGGCAGGTTTTTGTTTGTCCCATCTTCCACTGTCAGTTGCTCTGACCATCTTAGGACATACATGAGTTAACATTGAAGTTAGTTGAAAGCTCAGTGCAACGATATCGGATGCTGAGGGGCACTGACCAACAGTCAGTAATTGATAAATTGGGAGTGAGACCGGGTTGAACAGTATATGTGGTTTTTATTTGGTCTGTTCCAACAAAAGCTTTTGCTTGTTCGATATGGATGAAAAATATTTTGGTAACTGTTCTTTTCATTACTTTAACTATGATCCACAGTAGAGCCAAGTTAATTGAGACAATAGTAGTACATGCTTTCAAAAATGTAAATTGGGCAGATTCTATTTACAATGGTCATCCTATATTTTTGTAATCTAATGACATAATCCCACTACAGTGAGATAATTGTAATGATTAGAGACATGTGGGATTTTAGTGATACGATGTGATAAGATGCTCAAGAGTAATGCAACATAAAGAGTCTGGAATCAAGGATGAAGTGTTAGTGAGAATATTGAATGATGTGTAAATGAGACAGTGTTTTTGTTTTTGTGAATGCCAAGTGTTCAAAAAGGATATATTTTAATGGAAAAATATTTATAGAGATCTACTGTATATATAGTAAATGCTGAGAGTTAGAGTATCTTGTTAAACACAATTATGTAAGCCCTTTGTAACTGATGTAGCCGAACTGCTAGCATCTCTTGTGTGTTTCCTTTCCCGTATCCTATCACAGCTATCTCAACACAAAATATCCCCCTGAACAAGTCACTTATTCTTGTATTGAATCTTGCCATGTTTTTTTGTTTTTTCACATAGCAAAAACTATCTGCATGTTAGTCGAAAAGAAATGTTCTGGCAAGGAGTTGTTTGGAGTATTTTTTGCCTTGTTAGAATACTTTATTTCAGGTTTGTAGATTCACTAGAATTATGCAGTAACATTAGAGAAGCCTGGACACCAGATTTGTTAAAGTATGAAAAGGCCCAAAAAAGGAAAGAACGAGCTTAGATTTCTTTGAAACATGGTGCAGAATAGTATAGACAAATTCTAACTGTACAACTGTTGATGGGCTGATGGGTTAATCCTTTAACATGTTGCACTTTTTAAGCACATTTAATAAAAAAAAAAATATATATATATATATATATATATATATATATATATGGTCATATTCTCCATTTTTTCCCCATTGACAACAAATCCCATGTTCGGATGCAGTAATCAATGTACTTAAAAATAATGTCCACCCAAAGCCTTATATGGCCTAATGTAGTTTTAAAAACTATTAAAAACACATCAATGACCCCCACTGTTGCACTCAGTGACATGTTCTTTCATTACCATGAACACTCACACTGTAGTTTATTTTGTCTCAATCCCACATACACTGTCCTGTATGAAGGTAGATTTGTGACTTTATTACACAAACAAAAAAAAATGTTTTAAGAGCAAATTTCTCATTTGTAAGTAAAAATATATAAACTGAGAGTTAGTTTTGCTTATGAAACTAGAATTTTTGGCTGCAAATCAAAAAACTTTTGCTCTCAGAAAATAAATCTTTGCTCTCAAAAAAAAAAACCTTCACTCTCAAAATGAAAATCTACGAGTTGAGTTTGGACGTAGTGGGCGGGGCATACGTTGCTGAATGAGCCAGGAGTTTTTATTGGTGGGTTTGACTTGCTCTTGGCACCTAACGGGAGGTTACGGTGAGGAGGACATGGAGGTAAGTTGACATTATATTGCTCTGTTTTGTCAAAATTATTTTAAATGTAGCAGCACTTTACTTTGTATTCATGTTGTTAGTGTCGTGGAGTCTCTTTTTTTAAAGAACGATATGGAGGGGTGCTGTGTTGACATGAAGCCCCACTTTCTGCGTGCATGTAATGTTAGCCCACGTAATTTTGACAAAACACTCCTGGCTCATTCAGCAGAGTATGCCCCGCCCACTACGTCCAAACTCAACTCGTAGCTTTTCGTTTTGAGAGCGAAGGTTTTTTTTTTGAGACACAAATACTCAATAGAGCAACAAATGTGGATTAATCCGCTGCTGAAATTAGTCCCTAACAAATATACTATTTCCTCCTGTTTGAGTAAATGTTTAATAAAAAAAAAACGTTTGATACAGTTTAATTTTACTTTACAGCTGCAGCTGTAATTAAACAGTATATTTTTAAGCTGTTTTTCCATGTGATTTTTGTTGACAATAAGAATTACACCTGCCTTATCCTTTAACAGATATTTGCTTGTGGTTTACCACCTTGGCTTGTCAGCAATTTTCAGGTTTTGTGCAGATTCTCAACAGTGTAGAGGCCTGTAAACTACAGATAAATTCAGCGAGGCAGCTTGTGAACCATGAGACAAAATCTGACTTCCATAACCTCCGTTTTATTCTATTCACAATAACCATAATGAAGGGTAACCCTAAGGTGAACATGTGTCTCTGTGTGTCACAAATCCTCCCTGAACACTCAGTATTCACCCACTCATTCATACAGTTGCTGTAACAATGGTTATTTACGGTAACTCATGGCAACTACCAAGAGGAAGACCAAGAAAAAAAAAGAAAAAATTTGCCGAAGTGCTTGTGGATGAGGTGATCCCTGAACACTCGTTTCCTCCTAATTCTTCCATTTACACAGTCCTAACAGAGTATCTATCATGCAGCATAACATACTACACACACAAAAAAACACACACAAGTGTCACCGAAGTAGAAATATGTTTACAACCATCAGACTGATTGCTTCCAAAATGATCGGGACAATCAGTGGTATCCACCACTCTGGATATCATTTAAAAAAGGAAGTTTGACAGGGAAACATAGTTTATATATTTATTTATGTTTTTTTTATGCCATTATTTAGGACTGACAATGAGGAAATGGAGTGATTGTGCGAGAGCTGTCACTGGCTTTATTTCCACACTTCGCTAATTAACACAATCCTTATGTGCAGGTGGTGAAGATTTGCCAGGTGAGAAGGCAGAGTGTGACAGTCCCCGTGATGACTCCAGTGAGAAATTAACTAATGAAATCGTGTTCACTGCAGTGATTTTACTCACAGAAACTATATGAAGATCATACTTGATGATATATGCACAGTAATAGAAGATTATTGAAAAAATATTATGCTCTTTTCTGCAGTTCTTTAACACTATTTGACGGTATCTTACAGATGATAATCTCATCATTATACCTGTAATGATGCCTCTCTCAAATAATTTCTGCAGTCTGGCTTTAATTCACCACCTCACCATCTGCATCTCCAAAATGTTTGTACCCAGGGGTCAGAGTTTCCGTACATCGCACATTCTCCCGTCTTTCAGGTCCTGTTTTGTTTGTACGCAATGGTTGTAAATGAGACCCCTGGTCTCGAGTCGTGCTTTTGAGTCCTTGCCTTAAAAAGGTGGCGTTGTCATTTCAGACCCATCTACTCTGTCCTGCCTCCAGTTACCCCTTTCATGCCAATTTACATCCATCTGTTGTGAACATTTATTGGTGCACATGTTTTTTCAACAGTATCTCAAGACTAACTCAACCTTCTACATAACATGTGTACCTGAAAAACATATGAAGTATTCATGTGACAATATTGCTATTTTATATAATGAGAGGCTTTACATGTGCAGCATTTTCTGCAACTGCACATGCCTATATCAACTGTCACCATAAAACTTAAAAAATAAATAAAAAAAATTATGAAAACTTCACTGTTCTGCATCGTTACCTACTGTGGATCAGTGGTAGAGCAGGGTCGTCCTTCAATCAGAGGATCTGTGGTTCGATTCCTGGCTCTTCTATTCCATGTCGATGTGTCCTTGGGCAAGACACTTAACCCCAAATTGCTCCCGCAAGCTGTTCCTGTGGTGTGTGAATGGGTATAAATGGTCAGTTATAGTCCTGATGGGCAGGTGCAAGCTTTAGTCACATAGTGCTCAATGTCACATAGTGCTCAATGTCAGATTGCATATATATGTTGCATATATGGCTAGTAGAGATAGTGTGCAGTTCCATGTTATTGTTAGGTGCTGGAAGAGTGCATGACACATGTGTTTACAATGAATGGCTGAGTGAAATCAGGGAAGCCCAACAATGGTGGGTGGAGCATACAGTCAATTAGTTGTTCAAGTGCCTCTTGGTGCTGATCAGTCCACATGATTGGCTTGTTAGAGGGCACAACATGGCTCACTGTCTTTGTTGTTTATGTTGTTTTCTCAGGGACCTCGTTTGAGTCTTTTTTCAGGAGGTCATACAGACAGCTTGCTTTCCTGGAGAAGTCTTTGATGTATTGTCTGTAGTAGGTGAGTGGACCAAGCATTTTTCTGAGCTTACTAAAAACCAGTGTGTCGTCCAGATAAGGGATGCAGAAGTTATCCCAGAGCCCTTACAAACATTCCTCCATACAACGCTGGAAGGCAGCTTCATGAACGCGTATCCACTCACTGGTCTGCTTGTAACAAGTCGCCTTGCTTTGAAAACGGGGAAAAGTACCTACGCTAAATCTAAGGGAACGAGCAGATCTGATACCTGGTGTGGCCAGACACTGCAATCTGACTGCCTAATATGTCTGAAAACTACTCTGAAAGGTTCTCCCTTTTTCTCACTATAATGTCAGAAAAAAAACATCCATCAACGAAAGGCACACAGATTGTTGCAGATAACATCATATATTAATGTAAATCAAATTAATTCATGCCTGACCTGGTTGGCATACAGCGTACAAAAAACTGTGAGGCTGCCACTTATACTCCAACACAATAAACAAGCTTAACATCCACAATTTATAACCCAAACCCAGTGTCCCATCAGTCCCAAAGTTCCTTAATTCAACTTAAACAGTCCGATGATGAATAAATCCCCAATGCCAAAAATAATATCAACAGGTCGAAGCGTGGCGAGACGCTGCTGTTTAGTAATCTGTAGAACCCACGCTATCTAACCATAGTCCGTTTAGATGGTGGGTCTTTTTTGCAGTAGTCTAGTGAAGTTTCCCGATTTATAATCCACAAACTTTGCTGTATAGTCGCCTAGAAATCTTAGTCTTTGATTCCACTAAACGCCGACTGCTTCCCCTGTGTGCGTGCTTCATACTCCTTGCCCCCTGTCCCATTTTATACAAGCGAGGAAAATAAAAACAACAGTAACAATGATAGAATACCCTATTCATAACCTATATTTAACATTGCATAACAAGTACAGTACTTTAAATATGCAAAGGAAAATAAACACAAACATGTTCCCCATTCACAACTGCTGTACACAAAGATAGACTTAGGCGATCATTACATGCAGTCTTCGGAGATAAATCCCTGGTGATTAAGCTAAACAGGAGAACCAGGAATTATCACCTAAACTGTCCATGATGAGTTAGACCCGAGGGATAAACTGGCGGTCAGGATTTATCTTCCTGTTCAGGTCTCTATAGTCTATACGCTCCCGAAGGGTCGCCATCCTTTTTCCTAACGCACACGACAGGTGAGTAATATGAAGAATTAGACTTCCTCACCCAACCAATAGCACAATTAGGTCATGGAGGTAACCCTTGTATCTCCTGGTACAGTGGTCTTGGCACTGATATGTATGTGTGTTTGACTGGTTCAGAGTCTTTGAGAGTGATGGTCAGTTGCAACCGTTAAATGCAGCCAATATCATTGTCTAATCTCAAAAAGGAATGACACTCTTCTCTAAGCATCTCTGACCTTCATCCAGGTAACTTAATTCTACGGGTGGATCCCACTGTTCACTAGCTTTACAGGGAGTTTGGGTGCTGGTGTGATTCACTGTAGCTGGTGTTGTAACTTTTTCAAAGATCTGGGCAGGCATCCCATTGAGCACCAACCGGGATATCAACGCTGATATTTGGTTGAAAACAGTGATATTCGGTGTGAACGTCTAAGAACTATTTTCACTGTCTTTTCAACCATATCATTATAGTTCATGTTGCATTAACTATTCCTTGTGACCTTTTGTAGGTCAGATTTTTCTTTTTACCTGGTTAGGTACATCTGGATTGTGCTGACTACTTTTAAGCTATTGGTTGGTGAGCTACCTACTGGATTAAGAGACCCAATTCCCTCCTCCAAAGGTGTGAAAGCGGTGTGGTGGGACTTTGAACTGAATAACTTTTCCTGGACATGAACTGAATCCCTTTTTTTCTTTTCACCTTCTGACATCTATGAATTGTAATTGTCTGAGAGATATTAACAAGGATTATCATTATTTTTGTGTATGCATTGAATTTGTTTTCTGGAAATAAATTACTAAAAAACACTACTTGGTTAAAACTTACCTGGTCTCAGTGGTTCCATCACAAAAATTGGGCTCCGTAGTTGAGCCTAGTACCTGGCAACTAAATGACTGGTCCATAACGTATGTTAAAACTATTATAATAGAGCCACAGGTTGCACAAACCAAAATTAGCACCATTAGTGGCATGTCAAACAGAATTTTTCTCTTATGTAGACAGAAGATATAAATGACTAAAAGAGGGTAACAGGGTTCAGTTCTAAGTGTCCACTTTTTGTCTGAGGTGCAGTGTGTAGTATTTAATTCCCTCTTTAATGTCCTTGCTAGTTCAATCAAGAGAGACTAGGAATGATTCGTGATGATATTTATTATGACTTATGATGCGTTACTGAAATAGACAGAGTTTCTTTGGCGCTTTGACTCGCCGGGGAGATTTGTGATCGAGTGTCGATTGCCCTGGGCGGTAACAATATAGATCCCCAAAGTGAGACGGAAAACACAGCCATGTTCCCATCCCCGCCCCCCAAAAGAAAAAATATAACTTACTTAGATTTCGTACAGAGCAGAGGATGGATAGAGTTTAGGGAAGGAACGAGGCCAGCTGCTAGCGAACCATTGACCTTGGAAATACCCGTCGAAACCCACGGAGGGTGCTGCATCGGTAAAGAATTTTAGGGAGTCAGAGGAATGAAAACTACGTCATCATAAAAGAATGTTACCCCGTTCCAGTGCCTTAGCAACCGAGACCAGACACTTAGGTCGGAGCGGCATCCTTCATACAGTGTAATGACGTCATTTAAATTTGGCACGGACGAAGCGAGGTCAAGCAAGCCGGAAATGAACGAGCGACCCTGAGGGACGACGCGCATCGCGAAGTTTAAGTGGCCGAGGAGGGAAAGTAATTCCTGCTTTGTCACTACTTTTGATGAAGTATAACATAAGAGTAATGGCACGAATGCGCTCAAGTTTTTCTGATGGAAGCGAAGATTTCATCTTTACGGAATCCAGCGTAATGCCTAAGAACTCGAGGCGAGTAGCCGGGCCGATAGTTTTTTCGTCAGAGAGTGGGACGCCTAGATGGTTAAACAAGCGTTGCAGTTTTCGCAGCGATGCGCCGTTATTATTGTGCGGAGGGTCTATCAGGAGAAAGTCATCGAGCAGGTCAAGGAGAGAGGGGACTCTGACTCTATTTAAAATAATCCAACATAGGGCCTCAGACACTTGGTTAAAGATGCACGGACTGCTTTTGCACCCTAATGTGAGGCGCACTGCGAAATACAATTTGGATTCCCATTTACACCCGAAAAGATGCCACTGAGAGGGATAAATTGGAACCATTTTGAACATGTCTATGATGTCCGTTTTGGAAAGCCAAGCACCCTGACCGGCTGATTTGATAAGCTTGATGGCGTTATCTTCGGTGGAATAGTAAAGGGAATAGGGCTCGGGGGGAATGAGACTGTTTTATGTTGGGTGTTGGCCCTGACTGGGGGGCAGAAAGATCGAAAATTAGTCTTTTCTTTCCGGAGTATTTCCTGGTCACAACTCTTATGGGACTAGCTCGGAACACGGGGAATGGCGATGCTTTGAACGGGCCTATTAAGTGCCCCTTGTCGAGCTCCTTTCTGAGAAGCTGAGACACCATGACCTGGTGAATGGAGATTTTTGGACACATGAAAGGAGGCCGGAGGTAAGACGACCCCCACCCGGAACCCTTGGGAGAGGCCTGAGAGCAGGTAATCAACAAACACAGTCAGGATGAGAGGATAATTCTGATGCAAAAGCTGGAACGTTTATTGGCGTAGATGGGTGGACTGTTAATAAGTCTTTGCACCATGACGATTCTGCTGGGGCCGAACTCTGCGTGGGCACACTGATTTGGGATGTGCGTCTTTGCAGTAGCTGCAGATGTGGAGAAATACGCTATTTGGGTAAGCGCACACATTTTCGTTGAGCATGACACGGCCTGCGAGCTACCCACTAGAATGACTAGCAGTTCGGTGTCCAACACGGACCAGTTCAGGCGGATGTTGGATTGAGCAATGTATACTGCAGCTTCGCTGGAAAATTCCTTTGTGATACTGAAAGAATATGTTTTTCCCGTACCTCAAGTTAAGGTCGCCGATATAAGTTCTAGACAGGAGTCCAGTTCTTGCCGGCGTTCGGGATAGACGGAGCATATTACGTCGCGAAAGATGCCGAAGGCGACTACGAATTCGCCGATTGCCATATTCAATTCAATTCAATTTACTTTTGTATAGCCCAAAATCACAAATTACAAATTTGCCTCAAAGGGCTTTACAATCTATACACATACGACATCCTCTGTCCCAGGAAAACCCTTTCAACTGGGAGAAAATGGGAAGAAACCTTCAGGAGAGCAACAGAGGAGGATCCCTCTCCCAGGATGAACAGAGTACAAAATAGATGTCATGTATACAGAATGAACAGCATAACAGAGTTACAACACGTTCAATTCACATGACAGAAATGATTCGTGTAATAATAGCAGTAGGTGTCGGGGAGGACCACAGCAGGACGCAGGACCAGGGTCCAGATTTAACTACGATCCATAGAAACCTGCGAGGTGAGAAGGCACAAAGACTTCGGGGATGGAGCAGAGTTAGTAATGTGCATTAATGGTGCATGAATTCATACAGAAGGAAAACAGAGAAGAATGTGCGTCAGTAGGGTCACAGCAGGAACCAGGAGGCAGGACCAGATGCAACCACGATCTGTGGAAACCTGCGAGGCGAGAAATCACAAAGACTCCGGGGGAAGAAGTAGAGTTAGTAATGTGCATTGATAGAACATGAATTCATACAGAAGGAAAGAAAGAAAAGGAGAGAGGAGCTCAGTGTATCCTAAGTTGTCCCCCAGCAGTCTAGGCCTATAGCAGCATATCAAGGGGCTGGACCAGGGCAAACCTGAGCTGGCCCTAACTATAAGTGCTATCAAAGAGGAAAGTCTTAAGTCTACTCTTAAATGTGGTCACTGTGTCTGCCCCCCGGACTGAAAGTGGAAGCTGGTTCCATAGAAGGAGCTTGATAACTGAAGGCTCTGGCTCCCATCCTACTTTTTAAGACTCTAGGAACCACAAGTAGCCCCCCATTCAGTGAGCACAGCTCTCTAGTGGGGTAATATGGTACTATGAGATCCTTAAGATATGATGGTGCCTCACCAATTAAGGCTTTGTAGGTGAGGAGAACGATTTTAAATTTGATTCTGGATTTTACAGGGAGCCAGTGCAGAGAAGCTAATACAGGAGTAATATGATCTCTTCTCTTAGTTTTTGTTAGTACACGTGCTGCAGCATTCTGTATCAACTGGAGAGATTTAAGAGACGTATTAGAGCAGCCTGATAGTAAGGAATTGCAGTAATCTAGTCTAGAAATAACACGTGTGAACACATTTTTCTGCATCGCTTCGAGACAGGATGTGTCTGATTTTTTAAATGTTACGTAGGTGAAAAAAGGCAGTCCTTGAGATTTGTTTTATGTGAGAGTTAAAGTACAAGTCCTGATCAAAGACAACTCCGAGATTCTTTACGGTGGTGCTGGATGCCAGGGCAATGCCATCAAGAGAAACTATATCATTAGATAATTGATTTCGGAGGTGTTCTGGGCCCAGTAAAATAACTTCAGTTTTGTCTGAGTTTAACATCAGGAAGTTGCAGGTCATCCATGTTTTTATATCTTTAAGACATGCTTGAAGTTTAGCAAGCTGGTTGGTTTCTTCTGACTTGATCGATAGATATAATTGAGTATCATCAGCATAACAATGAAAGTCTATGGAGTGTTTTCTGATAATATTGCCCAAAGGAAGCATATATAAGGTGAATAAGATTGGTCCAAGTACAGAAACTTGTGGAACTCCGTGACTGACGTTGGTGGTCATTGAGGATTCATCGTTTACATATACAAACTGAGATTGATCTGATAAATAGGATTTAAATTAGCTTAGTGCGGTTCCTTTAATGCCAATCAAATGTTCTAATCTCTGTAATAGGATGTGATGGTCAATGGTGTCGAACACAGCACTAAGGTCTAACAAGACAAGAACAGAGACAAGTCCTTTATCTGATGCAATTAGAAGATCATTAGTAATTTTCACCAGTGCTGTCTCTGTGCTGTGGTGTTTTCTAAATCCTGACTGAAAATCCTCAAATAAACTATTGTTATGTAAAACGTCACACAACTGATTTGCAACTACTTTCCCAAGGATTTTTGAGAGATGAAAGGGAAGGTTAGAGTTCGGTCTATAGTTAGCCAACACGTCTGGATCAAGAGTGGGCTTCTTGAGAAGAGGCTTAATCACAGCTACTTTAAAAGACTGTGGTACATGGCCCGAATGAGCCCGAGGATTAGAACCCAGATGAAGCGAGACTTTTCCATGCGTGCCTGCCGGTATGAAGTCGCACGAACAACAGCTGGGAACTAGAAGCAGAGTTACAGTACATTTAAAGAAAGGCTGAGGAAGAGGGTGTGACGATGCGCTATTGGCTGGGAGTGCCCAGCTGTAGAACAGCTGATAGCGCGTGTGACACTTCTGACAGGTGACGGCCGGAATGGAGACAGAGTGCAGAAGTTGTGATTTTAGGGAGAGGGCTACGAGCTTAAGATAGAGATGGAGATACTCTCTGGCCTGTGGTGCCTCAAGTTGTGTCCTGAGTCCTTCCACGTGAACAGAGAGTGAGCAGCGCTGTATGTAGAGTGTCTCCATGGAGGGGAGGTCAGTGCTGATGAGTCTCTCAGCCTGGGTTGCTCCCTTCCAAACTACACAGTGATGCCGCTGGTGAGAACGCTCTAAACAACTCCTCAGTATGCCAGGATGAGGGGCTGACATCGAAGTCTAGCCTAGTGAAATTCAGCCACCACTCTGCTTTTTTCACTGTTTCAGCAGTGTTTTTTGCCAGCTCAGGCTGTTAATCAGGTGAAGGCTGAGAAACTTCAAATTATCAGCCCGCTCCACCTCTGTCTCCTTGATGGTGAGAGGCTGCAGAGGGAGGGCTCTCTTCCTAAAGTTCAGAATTTTTGTCTATGTTTAGAACAAGTTCATTGTCTTCTCCATAGGTGATGATTTTGTCGACGGTTTCTTTGGGACCAGTATTATAACAGAGGACTTGAAGGACCTTGTTACTATTTCCTGTGCAAGAGACAATGTCTAATGTAGACCCCTGCCAACTGTTCAGCATCGGCCGTCAGAACTCTCGGTGACACTCCTAGAGGTCCAGCAACCTTGCGTGGATTAACCTGCTTCAGAGCCTTCAGGAACTGTGTTCGTCACCTGTAGTACAGTCTCTCCAGGGCTATGGGGGATTTTAAGGGGGTGTCTCCGTTCAGTCTGTCAAATCTGGCATAGAAGCTGTTGAGGTTGTTTGGAAGGTGGGTGTCTCGGGTCTCTGTCCTGGTCGTTCCTCTCCCGTAGTTTGTGATAAATTGGATTCCCTGCCACATACTCTGTGTTGTTGTCTAGGTCTCTCACATCTTTGGGAGTATGCCCTTTTTGCAGCTTTGATGGCTTTTTGTAGCTCATATCGGGCCCGCCTGTACTCCACAATGTCCCCAGACTTGAAAGCTGAACACCGTATCCTGATCTTCAAACGAACATCTGCATTTAACCAGGGGTTTTGGTTGGGAAAGACACAAATAGTCCAGGAGGGGACATAGATGGAGGTGCACCAGTCAACGTAGCTACTAACAGTCTTTGTGTACTCATGGATGTTTTCAGTGGCCTCTTTAAAGATGTGCATGTCTGTTGCCTCCAGGCAACCTTGCATGTCTGCAAGCGTACTGTCATTTCACATCTTCACAGTACTAACAGTGACTGTAACAGGATTGCAGGGTGGTCAGACCTGCAAAAATGTGGTTTGGGGACAGCAGTATATGCCTTCTTTATGTTACTTTAACGGTGGTCTAAAGTGTTGTTACCTCTTGTAGGAAAATTCTAAAACTAGTGGAGTTTAGGCATCATTTTCCTCAAGATTACAATGATTTAAATCCCCCAGAAGAAGGACAGTGGTGTCCTGATATGTATTCTCATGTCCACTGATTCACATAGAAGGAGCATTGTGGCATTCCCTCTGTATATACTTGAAAAGATGTTCTGGTTATATTAGCAGACATGTGTTCAGCTATTTTGAGCTTTTCTCTAGAAAATACTGGTTTCCATTAAATTAAAATGACTCACAACATTGTATACTGCCCCTCTGCTTGCGGCCTTGAGTGGACTACAGCGTTGCATTAACGGAGCTTGTACCAGATATATTGCAGAGCATTATTCCCATAAGATTTCTGGAAGGAAATGTAATGTCTGCTTCAACTTCAGGCAGAATAGTGTTCACTGGGCAGGTAGAATACAGGATTCTGATGAACACTGATTTCTCGCTCTGCTTTGTTCGCACTTTTTCATGTACCAGAAAAAAATCATGTTCAAAACAATGACTCGAGAAATGGTCTTTCCATCACAGCTGAGTTCACATGCTTCAAAGCTTTCATAATGAAAGAGCCTCATCTGTCCCAAGATTTGATTAGCTTTAATCAGCGTTTGGCACAGGCTCCACCCAGTGGCTTCATGAGTAATTACAGCTGTACGTTTGAAACGTATTATTAAACCAGGTTAATCCCATTAAAACTCAAGGGAGAACTGATCATAATGAGTCAGCAAAACAAACATTAAAATAAAGCAAATAAATGTGACAACATTAATATTCATAAGCAGATAGATATCCAAAAGACACCAGAGGTGAAGAGTAAACAAGTTCAGTTCATACTTGAGGTACTAGTAGTTGACTTGATCATGTCCATTTTCAACTACTTCATACTTGTATTCGAATACATATCACAGAACTGTATTGCACTTAATTACATAAATAGTTACTGCTGGTTGTGCATTAACCAGTCAGGGGGGCCTGGAGAAAAATCTAGTTGCAGCGCCCTTATTGACCTTCTATCCCTTCCAGTGCATTGTGTGTGTATCCTATTGCTCCTTAAGTTAGTTTATAGAAGAAGAAGAAGAAGAAGAAAAAGAAAAAGAAAAAGAAGAAGAAGAAGAAGAAGCCATGAAACAATAATCTGAAAAGCATATTTATAAGTGTGTTTTTAGAAGTGAGTTGTATGACGAAACTGAGTTTGCATCCCTGATCTCATCCCAAAGTCGAGGAGCCCTAACTGTGAAGGCCCTGTCTCCTTTGAGTTTAGATCTCTACTTGGAACAATCTACCTAAACAAATTATTGCAGAATATTTACCACGTAAGCTTATGTATTGAAACAATAAGGGTTATAAAATTCGATTTTGATACAGAGCCCCTGTACATGCTAGGGCCATAAATCCAGTACCTACCTTGAGGAACTTATCAGTTAATTCAATTCAATTCAATTCAATTCAATTTATTTTTGTATAGCCCAAAATCACAAATTACAAATTTGCCTCAGAGGGCTTTACAATCTGTACACACTGACATCCTCTGTCCCAGAACCTCTCATCGACTCAGGAAAAACTCCCCCAAAAAACCCTATCAACAGGGAGAAAAATGGAAGAAACCTTCAGGAGAGCAGCAGAGGAGGATCCCTCTCCCAGGATGGACAGAGTACGAAAATAGAAGTCATGTGTACAGAATGAACAGCATAACAGAGTTACAACACGTTGAATTCACATAAAATAGAAAAGAATGTGCGTCAGCAGTTCCACGGAAGGAACCAGGAGGCAGGACCAGGGTCCAGATGCAACCACGATTCGTGGAAACCTGCGAGGCGAGAAAGCACAAAGACTCCGAGGGAAGAAGTAGAGTTAGTAATGTGCATTTATAGAACATGAATTTATACAGAAGGAGAGAGAGAAAAGGATAGAGGAGCTCAGTGTATCCTAAGTTGTCCCCCAGCAGTCTAGGCCTATAGCAGCATATCAAGGGGCTGGAAAGAATGGACCAGGGCAAACCTGAGCCAGCCCTAACTATAAGCGCTATCAAAGAGGAAAGTCTTAAGTCTACTCTTAAATGTGGTCACTGTGTCTGCCCCCCGGACTGAAAGTGGAAGCTGGTTCCATAGAAGAGGAGCTTGATAACTGAAGGCTCTGGCTCCCATCCTACTTTTTAAGACTCTAGGAACCACAAGCAGCCCCGCATTTAGTGAGCGCAGCTCTCTAGTGGGGAAATATGGTACGATGAGATCAACTGGAGAGATTTAAGAGACTTATTAGAGCAGCCTGATAATAAGGAGTTACAGTAGTCCAGTCTAGAAGTAACAAATGCGTGAACTAATTTTTCTGCATCGCTTTGAGACAGGATGTGTCTAATTTTTGAAATGTTACGTAGGTGAAAAAATGCAGTCCTTGAGATTTGTTTTACGTGAGAGTTAAAGGACAAGTCCTGATCAAAGACAACTCCGAGATTCTTTATGGTGGTGCTGGATGCCAGGGCAATGCCATCTAGAGAAACCACATCATTAGATAGTTATATATATGTTGCACTTTAGTGCTGCATTTTCACACACAGCTATCTGGTACAAAATCAAAGGGACAATGTGTGGAGCTTAGAAAGAGTTTGGTGTTGAACCCTTTCTCAATGAAAGAAGCCATTTGAGATGGTTTGGGCATCTGATTAGGATGCATCCCTCTGGAGGCATGTCCAACCACACGATAGACCCAGAACACACTGGAGAGATTATATGCATAAACAGCAGGAAATGGATGGATGGAAAGATAATTGCTGCACAGTAAAATCAGGGCCTCTAGGGCCCCCGAGGGTCTGGGGTCCTGGTTGCATATACATACTATGCCTTGTTGGTTATCCTGATTTGATTAGTGTGCAGATCAAAAGAACTAACCTGAATACTCCACAATTATCAATTTTTCCTTTCGATACATGTGTGGTCAAAGGATACAAGGGATGTATATTGTAAAGATTACAAAGTCCTTATAGGAGAAAGCAGAGTTTAAAAAACACTAAATGACTAGTTTAATGGAAGCAACTTTATTAGCTAACATATCCTGCAGCAAGCATTGTTCATGGATGTGAACATACAACCACATACTTATCATAATACTGATACATCTCCACATAACAGTGGATTACTAGTTACAGAGTATCACTACACAACAATAACTAACAAAAACATTATAGTCAAACACAGTGAACCAAAAGGAAAATTGATCTCTACAGGAAAATAAAAACTGCCAACAACACTGCTGTGTACTGAGACAATGCACGAAAGACAATCCAACTAGACTGTATATTTATCTTTCAAATGCTGCAGCTAAATATACGTACCATCAGTCACATGAGATTGGCATTTCCAAGGTCAGAAAAATCATTGAAAATCTGATAATTTGTACAGTATGGCATGGTTGCTACTGTCAGGAAGCACTACTTAAAAACTGACATGCTCCAACTAAATAACATAAGGTTGTGTATAGGTAGAGGTTAGGTGACAAAGATAATACACAGAAAGATAATAAACAAATAATATGTCTAATCCATGAGTCTTAATGAAAAAGACAATTTTGTTCTGTTATAACTGTGAAGCAGTGGAATAATTGTCCCAGTCCAGTATGGATTTATAGCCCACAATCCCAGAATCTCATCCAATCATCTAAACTAATTAACATACATTACTTTTCCAAAGAAATAACATCCCACAATATACAGTAGACAACATTCAACACAAATCCAATCTCGTCCAATAAACTTTGATCAACATCAATACACTCAAAACACAGTTTGGTTTATGAGTTAACAAGCGTATATTTGATGTGTCATGCCAGGGGGAGGAAAGGAGAAGTCCTAGATTGTTGTTACTGCTAAGGGCTGAGGAGGGAGCACTGTATCTTCTTAACTGGTCTGTTCTTCTTTCTCCAAGCCTTTGAGAGCGTTCAGAAGGTGAGAAGGGGTTCAGTTGATCCTGAAAAAAAACAAGACGATATTTGATCACTTTTTAGTATCATGATTTAAGCAAAGTATTGTAAGTCCACGATTATAACCTATAAATAATTTAAGGAACACCTCATGTTTTACTGACAGTGTTTTGTTGGTCAACTTGGTCAGTGCCCCTCGGCATCGGAAATTGTCCCATGGAGGCCCCCTTTAGCAACTGTTTACGACACATCAGACACTTGTTGCTGGCTTACATACAATACAAAAAACAAAAAATGAGGAGAAACTTTCCTCAAGTTATCATACAAACTGTTGTATCAGGATATGTTGTACTGAAGTGGTTGGTTGCCTAAACCTAACTTCCTGTGAAGATGGAAGTTTATTTTGAAAAGGCACTATGAATGTAACTGGTGGAAACTGACACCCCTTCCCTGCCATGTCAAAAACTAGAGGGGAATTTAAGTGTCATAGTTTAAAGCTTAGGGTCACTGACCAAACGTTGGTATTTAACAAGTTGGGAATGAGATTGCGTTGGTGTAGCAGGCCCCTTCAAACCCCTAACTATGAGGCTGATAGCACCAATTCAATCAGCAGACATAATAATAATAATAATGATGATGATTTAAATATATATATATATATATATATATATATATATATATATATATATATATATATATATATATATATATAGGAGGCATCTAATCAGGATGCCTCCTGGACGCCTCCTGTTAGAGGTTTTCCAGACACGCCCAACTGGTAGGAGACCCAGGGGAAGACCCAGGACACGCTGGAGGGATTATATCTCCCAGCTGGCCTGGGAACGCCTCGGGATCCCCCAGAACGAGCTGGAACGTGTTGCGGGTGAGAGGGAAGCCTGGGTAGGCCTGCAAGGCCTGCTGCCACCGCGACCCGACCCCGGATAAGCGGATGCCAATGGATGGATGGCTGGATGATTTAAATATCCATTTGGGTTATCATTGATGTATCATGTTGCAAAATGGCACCTTCCTGTAGATCAGGACTGCTTTGATTGCACAAGAACCCTCACTTTTTCTTCTTCTTTACTTCCTCAATGCACAGCAGGTTTTGGCTGTTAGTTATTAATGTTACTATAGGCTACGTACTTTGTCAACAAAAACAGATGGCAGACAACATTAAACTAACTTTTTTCATATTTTATGACGCCATCAGTAGTTATCAGGTGTAGGCTATTTGAACATGTGGACATTAATGGCGGATGTTCAAGCACACATATTTGGATTTGTGTGAATTTCGGCATATCCATGGCAAAAATGGCAGCCAAACCCAAGATTTGTCTTCAGTATACAAGACAGCACCTTCCTTTAAAAAAGGAAGAAAAAAAATATTTGACACAGTTAAGCGTCACTAGTTTCGGTACCAGCATTATTACATTGTGAGCATCAACGGATGTTGAATTGGCTAGAATAAATGTTTTCGATGCCTCTGTCCATATATACATACATACATTGCTTTTCTTCTGTGCTGGTACTCCTGCTTCTGTAGGTAATACACTGACCAGGAATAAGTAGGCCACATCAATACAACAGAACAATCCCTTTAATTTGTCCCTAAATCAATACAATGTAATTACTTTGGTAAGTACAATGTTATCACAAGTGAATAGATAGACAAAACAATAACAATAAAACCTAAATTGTGATAAACTGGAATTACGCTTTTAGGTTGTTTGTCTAAAATAGTCCCAAATAGAAATGAGCTACCCTGGATATGGCTCATTTAAGTAATTTTTTTAAATTTAGAAATCTATCGGCAATGTTAAAGTTTTTCAATACAACCGATCATCATTTTGGAACTACTTTTGCAAAGTAAGTACAGGAAATGTATCCATTACTTTGTTGTCAGGTCTTTATGGTGGTTCTGTTTTTCTTTGAAACTGAATGGAAGAAAAACCTATATATATACATACCCATATATATATTATCAATCAGCATAGTGCAGTTTAAATCAAGGCTAAATCAATCAAGGCTGGTGTCGTCCACATGCCACGTTATTAGCTGTGCCCTGCTAAAATGAAAGCAAACTTAATCCACACTACAACTCAAGCACCAACCCCACATTCATCGTATTCTCATCAGTGATGTTACCATTGATCAATGTAATGTAATTTATTTATCTGATTTGAACACTAAGAAACGGATTTGAATGAATTTGGTGGAGGATTAATCCTTCTAATACCTGCTGATTTGTTACCTGACCATGCTTTATAAATAGTTATGTGCAAAAAAAGATTTTATCTATCATGTTATCATATGGCCAAAATGTTTTATTTATTTGTTTGTTATATTACATGATTGCCTTTAACTAATTGCCAAATGCTTTTATCTTTATTTGAGTGTGGCCTATTTGCATTGCATATTGCATCTTGAATGCATTGTACTATTGCAACAAAATACTGATCAATTAATCGGAGTTCCACCATGCAGGATTTAAGTAACAAATGTACAGGTGTAGCCATGGTTCTTAAGCATGAGCTCTCTGTGTGCTTTCCATACTTACTGTTAATTATGTTTGTTCAAATGCTGTTCAGCTTACTCAGGTTCAGACTAACATCCAACTTATTTTTGGAATTAGACGACATGGTATCAACCTGATAATGGCCTGACTCAGTAGATATGTGCAATGTGACAATTTCTTGTTTTATCTCATGTACTGTGCCATGGTGAAAGACAGCCAACGCAACAACTGGACAAAAGACTATTTCAGAATCTTTTGACGTTGACAGGACGAGGCAATTCACCGACAGGCCATCATTGTCGCCTCAGTTCTCCTACTCCACCCCCTCCGAAGATAACTCTAGTCTCCTGCCATCGACGATGAGGATAATAATACTGTTAGTGAACAGTATTAAAATTGAATCTGATCTGATATTGTTAGTAACAATTTCAGATCAATTGACTATCCCTCAAGGTTTATTTTAGCGGAGGCTTGTACGGCATGAGTGGGGGAGTCTCGTTTGTGAACTGTCTCCGTGGTTTTCAACCTTTTTTGAGCCGCGGCACATTTTTTACAAGAAAAAAATCCCGCAGCACACCAACAACCAAAAAGTTACAAAATGTCACATTGTAGCATAAAACAGCATATATGCTGACAATTTCCCACTGATGCGTAACTTTTCCAAAACAACTCTTTCGATGTCTGCAGACATGTCACCAATACGTTTGGCAATTGTGTTATCTGAGAGCGGGACTTTAGCTACTCCGTTAACCGCGTCAGGGCCGAGCATCTCGTTCATAATGGCTTTGCAGGCAGGTAGTATTAATGTCTCTGCCACAGTGTGTGGGCTTTTGGATTTGGCCACCAGTTCAGCTACTAAGTAGCTTTGAAAGCTTTCTCAGACACATTTGTGGATTTCCTCATAAAAGTTACATGTTTCTCAGTTTGTGTGCGCAGGTGAACAAAATAGTCCCTGTTCTTTTTACATATTTTCTTAAATTCACCTTTAAAGGAACTTGCATATGAGACATACCCATGTCTTGTATATGATAATTTGCAGAACAATCTCAGCTATCTACATAATGAGGCACCAATTGTCCTAAGATACAGAGTATAGGGATAATTTGGCCATAAAGCTAAATAATTGAAGTCTGATTTTTTTTAATTCTTCAAATCTCTTGTGAAAACATAACTTTACTCATGTGGACGAACTGTTTTGGTGCTTGAAATTGGTTTACCAAAGTCTTAGGTTCACATCAGTGGTGGAATATATGGATAAAATAGCAGATAAATGTCTAATAAATGTCAAGAACCAAATTTTGTAATATCGTTTTTTGAGTAGAAGTGATGTCTGTCACTCTACTTCCACCAACTGTTAGAGGGACTGAGATCAAATGGGACTGAGTAATTACTTCATACTACAGATAAAGCTTCGTGGGATGTGTGCAAATGAAAAATGAACATTACAACCGTTTTTGTTTTCAAACTAAATATTAACTATATCGCTGAAAGTACGTCACTAACTGTAAACGTTCTCTTCGTACTTCCTCTCTTCTCTCTGTCCTCTCGGGTGCAGACTGAATGTAAACTGCAGTGTTTCTGTAGCGTGAGGTGATGGGTAGGTCCTTAGTGATTTACTGAGTGTCCATTGGTTAGTTTCATACAAAAATGTTGACAGACACATGAATCCACAAATGACGGTGAGAGGCGGAGCTCGACGCCCACGAATCACACGACACGTCCAAGCTACTGGCGCGCTGTGTGAGTCACGTACGATCTTGTGAGAACTAGGACACGGAGGTGGAGAGCATACGCTTCCGTAGACATCTTAACCAGAGCTCTGTGCCGCATTATCGCGGCGATAATAATATAAACAGAGAGTAAACACCGCGTGGACGCGCCAGTGCGTCCGTCAACCCCAGAGATATAAATTGCAGGCTCAGACGCTCAACAATGGCAAATTATTTGCGGCAACTAATAATAATATTTTTTTGGACCGATTAAGTGAAATTGGACATTTTCCCACGGCCCACCTGGCGATCTCTCACGGCACACTGGTGTGCCGCGGCACAGTGGTTGAAAATTGCAGACGGCCCTCAATTACAAATCTCCCTGGAGAGTCCAAGCGCCAAAGACTCTGTCGAGACTTTATCATCGCATATCGTATGTTAACAATAAACAATTCTCCTTTCTTTATCCGACTGGTCTCTCCTGATTGAAATTACATTTACATGACATGGTCTGCACATGATGCATGTTGTTGAGCGTGTCGTCTAGCCGCGCACAGCGGATACAGGAACTGGTAAATTATTTGCAAAGCGTAACGTCCTGCGTCACGTACTCCACATGGGAAAAAAATGTCTGACTGGCGGTGAAACGTTCTTGGCCGGGCGAGCCGGCGTCCCGCCAGCGCCCCTGACGTGCGCAGAGGGGCTCGGACCCGTTCATCGCTGCTCGCAGCTTTAATTTAAGTTCTTATTTTCTCAACATTATGTATATGCAGTGCTAACATGGAACAGCCGGGGGATTTACTAATACATAGATGATTTCAGTCATTATATTAGGTAAGTTTACCATCAGGAGAGTCTGCCAAAATGCTGACTTATTCTTTCAAGATATAGATATGAAACATGAGGAAAGGGATCAGCTGCTGCAGGTGGTTCAAAGGTAAGACACTGGGCGGGTGCCCATTGACATGGGGGAACACAGGGATTCACAAATCACATCATGACTTATATTTACTTCCAAATGTCTTTTCATTCTGCAGGTGGCTCCTCTGTGTCCTCTGGAGGGGTGTTGGGGTCCAGGAAGTCTGGGTGTTGAAGTTCCTTTAAGTATTTAGGGGGGTTGAGAATGTGGGTGGAACCTACAGGGGAGAAAAGCCTTAGCAAGGTCTGAATCCTGAATCCTTGATCATTACATACAAAACACATTATGACAAAAAAAAGAGGTTTGATGACTAAAGGCCGAATGACATATTGACTGCCTATGATTTTGCAGATTCACTTGTTCTTTCCTACTTCTTGTGCCTGAAACTGCATCCATTCTCTGAAAGTCACAACAACATATCAGCTCTCACAGAGAATATTATCAATGACATTACATAGGAGTCAAGCTCTCCTGAATCAGCTGCACAGGGAACATAATTACACAATTTCAAAGAGATACATCAACAAGATCCAAACACTCAGGAGGATTTATCACAGAGGCTGGATCACATATGCTATTCTCAACCCATTAAGAAGAATGTAATGAATACTAAATCACAGTGATGAGGTAAATCTGTCATGTTAAATTAGAGAGTTCAACAGGTCAGAGGCCTTTTAAAAAACTAGAGGTTAATACTCCACTAACTGAAACCTTCTTCAGAATCCATCCTAATTATGCATTTAAACTATATTCCAGCCAAGTATGTTTCAGCAGTAATGTTGAAATTTAGTTTTAAGGCATCTTGATAGGATTAACATTCTGCATCAACTGTTTACTATATGTGCTATTTCACTGAAAATAATTTAATATAAAGCCCACAAATGTACTGCTCTTCAGTAAAGTTGGGGGACTTTCTGTCCATTGAACTCACCAATCAGGGCCTCCCATTTGCCATTGGCCTGGGTGACCTCATAGACGCAGCGCATCTCGCTGTACGTCATCCCTCCGATAATAAAAACGATGATCCTGGGCCCTGTCTTCATCTCTGTGGGGCCCCTATTCTTGTGCCAGTTACCATAGCGAGCACTGGAAGATGCAAAACAAGGACATAGATAAGCATTTACTGCAAAACATTGAAAGGCAGTGATTTTGTTCCAATGCAGGTCATTTTGTTCCCTTAGAGTCAATATTGCAAGAATTATTTACAATTCAAAACCATGACAATGACTCAAATCTATTGAATCTATATTGTAGTTATTAAAGCCATTTATTGAAGTAATATGTCACCTAAAGTGTAGGCATAGTACCATGCTTTACAACACACCTTGATGGAGCGCTGGCTTTGGCAGATGCTTGTCGCTGGGAAATGTACGGGTATTGCTTAGGGTCAAGTTTGTCCTCAATTGCATCCTGTGGGAAAAATATATAAGTTATATTAGTTTGCCCCAAAAACAGACTGACCCATGTTACAGTTCTCACCCAAAATACTACGGGATTAACATTAGAGGGGGAGCTGTGTAATGAAAAATGCATTAAGCTCCTGGTCAACTCATTGTTTTGGGCAACATTTTAACCAAACTACAGGATATGGTCTTTAATAGAAACGGACATTCCACAGGAAGAATCCAAAGGAGAATAGCTGACAATGAGCTTGTGTTGACCAAGTAGAGCAAGGATGTGAATAGTCCAAGATGCCTTGCTGGTGTGCTGCTCCTCACTGTGGAAGCTACAAGCTAGCTGTTACCCAAATCATGAATTTCAAGTCATGAATTTCTTTGTTCCAGTCGACCGAAGTCGCAGTTTATTTTTAACCTAAAATGGATTCAGAAATTGACACCACATGTATTTGTATTGCAAATGTTGTTGAAATTCTATATTCAATTTATATCACCAATATAATATCACCACCGTTTGTCTTATTTGACACATTACCTTACCACAATGGAAGATTATTCTAATTAGTTTAAGGAACTAAAATTACATTTTAAGAATCAGCGCTTGATATGACATTATCGAAATGTTAATTTATATTTTAATTAGTAATAAAAGATAAATAATTCTAAAGATTAAATTTTTTTTCCATTAGACCTAATCCCTAATATGAGTTTATAGTCACACTGAGTAATGCTTGGTAACCTTATAGAATGAAAGGTACCTCAATGAGATCCTTCATGAGAGGAGTCCACCTGGAGAGCTGGTAGGTCTGCTCACTGACTCGCTCTTTGCGATCTGGCTTCTTGGTTTTTTTGGGGATGCCCTGTGATAAAACAATGCTGATCACACATTGGCTTTCACAATTCACACATCATAAGCATTGCTGTATACACTATATACTCATGTATATACCTTGTATGTGTTCACACTTACTTGGCCTTTAAAACAGATTCTAATTGTTTGAGTTTTTTAGAAAGAGTGTGAATACATTGTAAATTAAAGTCTTTTGAAAAACTAAGCCTTTACAGTAAGAACTTTTCAGTTTGGGTTGATGATAGATTGTCACCTGTCCTCAGTTTCGGTGATGCCTACAAATGTGTAACCACCTCATCAAACATGCCCACTGGGATCCACTGACGGCTTACTGTTACCACCAAAAATTCCCTCTTGCCGTTTTTTTCTAGGCAGCCTACATTCAGGCATGCCCACAAAAAGCCCATATGGGCACACTGCAGGGAGTACCATAGAGGTCTATTGTTGTCCAAAAACAATTAAAAACACAATCAATGAGCCACACTGTTGCACTGTGTGCCATGTTCCTATATGAAACTCATCCTCATACAACAGTTCGTATGATATCTTACTAAAAGTTACTCCTCATTTCTCATACGTTTTCCCACAAATGTCCAGCAAGACATTTCAATTTCCACTCATGTATACAGTCTTTTCAAAATAAACTTCCGTCTTCACAGGAAACAACTTAGATATAGGCAACAAAACTACTAAATTAGGTTTAGGAAGAGATTGTCTTAATATGGTTCATTTCGAGACATTGAGGTCCTTGGGGAGTATAGCTCACCTCAGATACAATGGGAAGGCCCATGTGGGCCGTGTTGGAAATGATGTCACTGTCCTCTGGTGGGATGTTGGCATGCTGAAGGAGCTTACACAGGTTCTCCTCAGTCACACCTGACACACACATACACACACACAAACACATGCAGAATAGATTTCCAGTCTATACACACATGCATGAGAGCATGCACACTTACAAATATGGTATAATGCATGCAACCACAAGGAAAACTTAGAATGGATCAGAACTAAAAAAACAAAAGAACAAAATATGAATGCATACATATTTAAGATTCTGAGTGTGCTTTTCTGCTTTTGTCACAATAATGTAGGACAGTGGATATCTGACCATTCTTAAGGAAGATGTAGAGCAGGATAATGCGAATCTTGTCAGACACACTGACGTTGGTATCCAGTAGGACGGGTACAATGAGCCTCATAGGATCCTTGATCTTCTCTCCCTCTGCATCTATGCCCATTGCAAGATCCTTAAAAACAATGGAGGGCAGAGGAGAGCAAAGCTCAACATGAGTTTCACACAAGTTCCTTTTGAACAATACACAGGATCGAGGGTTTCTGTGGAAACATCTAGGTTAGAAATTGTATGTTGCTGCAATTACCTCCAGTGGGGTCAGCAGGAAGCTGTCACATCCCGCTACTTATTTTTCAGACTGTATTTGTTTACATTTTGGCAAGTTGGCATCTTTAAAAATATGATAATTATTAGCTATTAGCAGTTCCCTTTTAGAACCTGTCTGTGTTTTCAGAGTTGACAGAGTTATGATGAGTTAAAGTTCCTTAATGGTTCTGATTCATTATTCAGAGTATTAATATGACATCAAACAACTATTAGCTATGTAAAGTTAACTTCCATAATGAACGTCCTGTTGTTTTAGAACACTGGCCTGCACCTGTCCCTTTCACCTCACACAGTTGTTTTGCCTCATGTCTCTCCCTCCACGTCCCTTTTCAACTCTTCCAAGTTTGAAATATCTTTACTAGGCTAACCATGTCCTGAGTCCAGCTCGGGCTTGTGGAAAGAAGCAAGTAAGCACATTCCCCACATCACCCACCTTATGCTGGAATGTCAAATTGAGGTAAGTTCCTTCACTTTCCACATCATAACTCAGTCTATCTAACCATATAACAAAGGCATCTGTTTGACTTGCCTGCTCTACACGACAGAGTTTGTCCACAGTGCCCTGGTAGCGGTTCATACAGTCTTCAGCCAGGTGGAGATGGGTTGAATACTGAATAAGTCAGAGAGGAGAGATGCTGTTCGTGAGTTTGACACGGAGAACACAATGAAATGCAAACAATACTAAAAGAAGCACGTATTTTCGCCAGGGTTTGGAAAAAAATGATACACCAACTCTGCACTTGTTGGCCAGTTTAATTCCCACTTGAAATGCTCTTGGTGGTTTGGCTGAATACACATAACCAACTCTACTAAATACAGTAATATGACATGCTGTAACTGTTTAGATGTACAATGACAATTCAGCGCTTACCTTGCTGAGCTCTTTCTGATACTGAGGCATCTTCTTCAGCATCTGAGACAGTTCCTTCATGGTGGTCTGAAAGACGCAGATGAGTGATATACTTTAGTGATGGTTGATGGGATGAAGGACACAGAGACGGGGACACAAGCCTGTCAGTGACTTTCGTTTGGTGTAATTTGGACTGCGAGCGCTCAGAGGAGCCGGGCAGCGTGGAAGAGCGCATGAAATTTTACGTTGGTGTTGATTCAGTCTGTGAGGCAACCAATAAAATAGGTTTGTTTGAACGTCAGCTGTTTAAGACTGTGTTTGTGCTGAGCATGACCCGCGAGTAGCAAAGACACGGCAACAAATAGTTATATCCAAAGATTTGCATTACAATGACGGGGACAATTCTGCCTGCACAATGAGTACTTTTACTTAGATACTTTAAGTACATCTACATTTGAATTACATCCATCATACCACATGTTGTTCATTGAGTTAGGACACAGAAAATGCATGATTGAAAAGTAAAATAAGTGTGTCATGTATTTCACTAGTTCTTGTGCCCTTGAATCTGAGTCCTTTAGTCTTTGGTTTTTATGTTGGCTTCACAACACATTCACAAATTACAGTTACTGCCTTGTGGTTTTAAGCCGAACAAGCCAAACAATGATGTTGCAGTTTACATCCATGAGTGTCCAAGATATCATCACTTCATAAAGTTATCTTATTAGACATTTATGTGAGATCTTTCATAATTAACATTAGTGTTAGGGCCAAAAACATGTGTTGTGAGGTCAAAGTGACCTTGACCTTTGACCACAATTTGAATCAGTTAATCCTTAAATCCTAGGGAATGTTTGAGCCAAATTTGAAGACATTCGTTTCAGACGTTCCTGAGACATTGTGTTCACAAGAATGGGCCGTAAGGTCTGGGAACCCCAAACACATTATTATCAAGCATTATGACATTTATTTATATATATATATATATATATATATATATGTATGTATATGAATAAACTTTGCAATGGTTACATACCATCGAGTATATTACTTTTATTAAAAAGAAATGAGCTTCACATATATGTATCATTGACCAGGTTACACTAAGTATAATGGTGTCCACACACACATGGAGTTCATAGGAACTTAGCACTTCACAATGGCATAAACAGTACTACCGTAACCTGGAAACATACAAGGGTCACTTCAACTAAGTTAATACTTGCATGAGCATTGTGACAATATTGGAAATATCCCTCATCACACTGGGCGCATACAAACTCACTTGGGTTAACTTACGAGATATAAACATGCCTATAAACCACAGGCACTTACTTTCCATCACTGACTCAATATTCGGAGTATCAAAAACAGGCCACACAGGAACAAAGCAGATTTTTGTGTTAATGCTTTACTACAAAACCTTGTCATTAATATATAAATATACACCAGCCCGCCCACCGCACAAACTTTTATCTGTTACTAGCATAGCTACATCGACCTCCTGTCGGTGGGCGAGAGCAGGACGAACAGTGCTGCCGGTCAGTGGAGCAAGTTACAGTTAGTGGCACAGGTAGCCGCCGTATATGCGAGTAAGAATTGGTTAATGCCGGTGGTTAGTGGTGCCAGTCAATGGATAAGAGCCGTTTTATTTGGTTTCCGACCACAGCAGTGCCGGTGCACAGTGCAACTGTGCATCACCCTAATGTTAGCTGAGACTGAAAATAGAGCACTTTCAAAACGAGGATGCTCAGTTTAAGCTTAGAAGGGAACCGCAAGACTAAGTTATAGCGAAAGTTTAACTGACATAAACATTATTTAATATGCTTGTTCACATATATTATTTGTAAAACTTGTTTTCATGAATATTGATTTTGTTTGAATTTACACTTAATAGGAACTATCTTTACATCCTATGTTGTGCTGGGACACATTTAGTCATGGCAAGCTCCAAAAAGAAGACGTGTAGTGGCAGAAGTTTCGGTACTCCACTCAAAGATTTAAGTTTAAAGTGATAACAAAGTGCTTGTTTTTGAAGATTAATGTTTTTCAAGTGGACTTTTTCCCTCACTTGAACAGTTTGACAGTGAATTGATGATGGTGGTGATGACTGAGATGCACGTAAGACGAATAAATCCCTCAGTAACCGAAGAACTAAGGTGTTATTTTATTTCCTTCAGGGAGTTATATACAGCAAGTTAGTTTGCTTAATGAGGGCAGACCATGAATGTATTAGGTAGAAAGGACACACCGTGCTGGTTACTGCCTCAGTTTTAGCTGGCATTAGAAAGCTT
This sequence comes from Ophiodon elongatus, assembly GCA_016806645.1. Classification (NCBI taxonomy): domain Eukaryota; kingdom Metazoa; phylum Chordata; class Actinopteri; order Perciformes; family Hexagrammidae; genus Ophiodon; species Ophiodon elongatus. The sequence continues at coordinate 69,885 of JACSYO010000878.1, read as the reverse complement.
ATGGCTCTGTGCAGCTATCAACAAGTATGATCTGAAGTGGTTGATTCACAGCATCCAAGCGTATGGCAAAATAAGACAGTTGGGTCCAGTAGTAGTAGCAGGTGTTATTGTTGAAAAAGAAAAAGTATGGGCACTGGTATACTCTCACTTTATTCCAAAAGTTGTAAAGAAAGCAAGGGAAGTACATAATAAAGCCTCAGAGGACCAGGTTAAATAGTAACCACCCATCAGGAACACTCTAAGTCTTAGAGTCTAAGAAGTAAAGCAAACACACCCACAACAAGGTAGGAATAATGTCATTGGTCAACACTACACAAGGCATTCTATTGTTTGGGGAATTTTGACAGGGTTGTTCCAAGAGCAGAGGAGAAAACTGAGAGCAGATGTTTCATGAGAACACAGAAGCAGCCTGAATGTGAGGAGGAGGGCTGAAGCTGGAGCTCAGGAGATCTGTGCAAGCAACAAAATAGCTGAGGGCGAGCATACAGTTTGAGCAAAAGGAGAGCAAATTCAAGGGCAAGTAGGGGCTATTTGAGTGTGAGGACAGGGTTTTGAGGGAGAACATTACCAAATCTGAAGTAAAGTCATTAAGTCATGCTCTCAAACTTAAAGAATATGCCCTAGAATAAAGATTTATTAAAGTGATAGGAAGACAGAAAAGTCTAAGTCTTTATACACCTATTCATACTGTGCCTCTATTTAAAATATATGCAAAACATCATATTTTAAACAAAAAAGTTTTTCCTGAACTGATGTGAGGTCCCGGGACAGAGGATGTCATATGTGTACAGGAAAATTTGTCATTTTTAATTTTGGGCTAAACAAAATAAATTGAATTGAATTGAATTGAATTCATCAATGAACTTTAAGCCACAAGGGAGAGGTGTTTCGTTCCACAGCACAGTCCTCTGTAACAGTTCCTTATTGCAATACATTCTATGCCCGCCCACTTTTTAGCAGTACAATCAAATGCAAAGGATTTAATTTACACTCACCAGCCACTTTATTAGGTACACCTTGCTAGTAAATGGTAAATGGTAAATGGTAAATGGACTGTACTTATATAGCGCTTTTCTAGTCTTCCGACCACTCAAAGCGCTTTCACACTTCTTGTCATCATTCATCCATTCATACACTGATGGGAGGGGCTACCATGCAAGGTACCACCTGCCCATCAGGACTAGCTAACCATTTATCACCGCAGGAACAGCCTGCGGGGGCAAATCGGGGTTAAGTGTCTTGCCTAGTACCGGGTTGGACCCCCTTTTGCCTTCAGAACTGCCTTAATTCTTCGTAGCATAGATTCAACAAGGTGTTGGAAACATTCCTCAGAGATTTTGGTCCATATTGACATGATAGCATCACGCAGTTGCTGCAGATTTGTCGGCTGCACATCCATGATGCAAATCTCCCGTTCCACCACATCCCAAAGGTGCTCTATTGGATTGAGATCTGGTGACTGTGGAGGCCATTGGAGTACAGTGAACTCATTGTCATGTTCAAGAAACCAGTTTGAGATGATTTGAGCTTTGTGACATGGTGCATTATCCTGCTGGAAGTAGCCATCAGAAGATGGGTACACTGTGGTTATAAAGGGATGGACATGGTCAGCACCAATACTCAGGTAGGCTGTGGTGTTTAATCGATGCTCAATTGGTACTAAGGGGCCCAAAGTGTGCCAGGAAAATATCCAACACACCATTACACCACCACCAGCCTGAACCGTTGATACAAGGCAAGATGGATCCATGCTTTCATGTTGTTTATGCCAAATTCTGACTCTACCATCTGAATGTCGCAGGTGAAATCGAGACTCATCAGACCAGGCAACATTTTTCCAATCTTCTATTGTCCAATTTTGGTGAGCCTGTGTCAAGCCCTCTGAGGCAAATTTGTAATATGTGATTTTGGGCTATACAAATTAATTGAATTGAATTGAATTGTAGCATCTGTTTCCTGTTCTTAGCTGACAGGAGTGGCACCCGGTGTGGTCTTCTGCTGGTGTAGCCCATCTGCTTCAAGGTCCGATGTGTTGTGCATTCAGAGATGGTATTCTGCATACCTTGGTTGTAACGAGTGTTTATTTGAGTTACTGTTGCCTGTCTATCATCTTAAACCACTCTGCCTATTCTCCTCTGACCTCTGAGATCAACAAGGCATTTTTGTCCACACAACTGCCACTCACTGGATATTTTCTCTTTTTCGGACCATTCTCTGTAAACCCTAGGGATGGTTGTGCATACAAATCCCAGTAGATCAGCAGTATTTGAAATACTCAGACCAGCCCGTCTGTCACCAACAACCATGTCACGTTCAAAGTCACTTAAATACCCTTTCTTCCCCATTCTGTTGCTCGGTTTGAACTTCAGCAAGTTGTCTTCACCACGTCGAGATGCCTCAATGTATTGAGTTGCTGCCATGTGACTGGCTGATTAGCTATTTGTGTTAACAAGCAATTTAACAGGTGTGACTAATAAAGTGGCCAGTGAGTGTAAATCCTTCTTGTAACTATACAGCACTCAAATATTCCTTTACACTCTGTAATATGTCATAGTGCAGAAGCCAGAGACGCTCCTACATCAATTTCACTGGTACTTAAGTTTAAGTTAAGTAATATGCCAAACTTGTTAGCAAACAGTTGTTGATTTAAACCTCCTGCTGTTAAGGAGAAACCTTATCATTGAGATAGTCATCATGTTTGTGTCCACCTGACACAAGTATAGGTAGTGTATGGTGTACAGAGTTTTTTTTCTGAATACAGCTGTCTGCTACAGCCAAAAACAACAATGTGAGAGCGGTCAGAGTGAACCAAAACAGTTGGGGGCAAGCAATTAGCTGAAACTTTAGCTTCGTAGAGCCAAGAGGAGCTGCAGATTCAGCTGATAATTATCTGTATAGATTGATCACTATATATATTTACCATTTTCATTTATTGCATCATTATTTTACAGTACATTTTTTAGTTTGTACTTCACCCATGAATTTACTTTTACTTGATTAAAGTGAAAGTAAAGTACAGTTCTTCTGTGTGATCATTTGGCTCTTCTTCTTCCTCTGTGTGACAGTTAGAAGCATGACCCCAGTAGCTGATTATGAAACCACAGTGATACAGTGTGTCCTCTACCTTTTCTCCAGTGTTCATCTTTTTGCTGGCAGAGAAGTCTTTCAGAGAACGAGTAACAGCCCTGTACAAACAAATGAGACAAAGACGGAAAAGGAAAAGAAAAATCAGGAAATAGAATTACCGTCTCGCGATTATGGTAAATGGACCTGTACAGCGCTTTTCTAGTCTTCCGACCACTCAAAGCGCTTTAACACTACATGACATCATTCACCCATTCATACACTGATGGGAGGGTCTGAGGTGCCACCTGCCCATCAGGAGTAGCTAACATTCATACACCGTGGGCACAGCTACGGGAGCAACTTGGGTTTAAGTGTCTTGCCCGAGGACATATCGACATGGACTAGTGGAGCCGGGGATCGAACCACCTATCCTCTGATTGAAGGACGATCCTGCTCACCACTGAACCACTGTCACCCACAATATGCTGGTTATATGCCTCCATCGACCAGTCAAGCTGCAGTTTACAGCCATGTCTGTCCAAAATGTCATCACTTTATTACATTAGACATTTGTGTGAAATTTTCACAATTAGTATATGAATTATTGAGTTTTTTTTTATTTGCACACACAAAATCCAGATGATGAAAATATAAAAAATTAAACAGCAGAGGTCCAGAAGCCACAGACATATAGAACAGACCTCTCCTTTCCTTTAAATAAGCTGGGTTATGGCCAAAAACTATGAGGTCACAGTGACCTTGACCTTTGAAAGTCCACCACAAAACTTTTATCAGTTAATACTTCAGTCCAAGTGGATCTTTGTGGCAAATTTGAAGAAATTTACTCCAAATATCATCAGCATCAATTATGCCAACCACATTATGCCAACAACACCTTCCTCGACCACAAACCTATAGCTAGTTACAGAGCATCTTTTATGCCATATGGGAAATGCTCAGCTTTGTGACAGAGCTATAGATTTGTGGTAGAGGAAGAGTGCTTGTTTATCCATGCCATGAGTGTGTATGTGTGAGTAGAAAGTCAAAGCCACCCACGTTGACACTTCTGCGATGTGTTTGTGTCTCAGAGTCAGCCACAGGTCATCATCCTCATCCAGCACTACTTCCTTCATTCTTGTCTCTCCCATCCCACTGGTCTCAAACCTGACAGAGAGGGAACAAGAGAGGGTTGAAGACTATCGAGTGTATCTAAGAGAGAGAGAGCCTTCTATTTGTAAATACAAAAATATGCAGATCAACACTGAACAATTTTATCATCTTGATGTTGTGCAGTGCAGTCATTTCTTTTGTACTTCTCCCTTGTAGGGCATTGTTTTAATATATTGGCCTTTTTTAACATGGTTTGAATAATTATTAGAGCATTTTTCAGAATGAATGAGATGTTGGGGAGGGAGGTGGAGACCACTGACACCACTGAAATATATAACCCAAACTAAGTTACAGTCACAATAATAACATTTGCAACCTGAGCTTGGTGACTCCCAGCAGCTATCAGGCCTTCATTTGTAACGTCTTTACCTATAGATGTCATTCTCAATGCCCAGTAGGTCGTAGGCCATGGCCTGCAGCGTGAGCTCATGCAGGAGAGGTGACACAGGATCAAAGCCACGATCCAGAATAAGCAGCTGAGTACGAGACTTGTCTGGGCCCTGAATGCAACAGAACAGAAACAAAACACTAGCCATACTGTGGAGGACTGACAGATGTTTGTACTTTGTACATGCAGCTCATTCAATATTGCTAAATTACATCAACTGAAGTCTGGTCATTTTGCAAACCACAGACTTTGGGTATCCATTCTCCTTCCCATCCTTTGAAAATATATCATTGCAACTGTTGAATGAATACATAAAATCTAAAAAATTCCAGTTATTATGAAATATGTAAAGTGCCTTAGTTTTAACTTTATGAATTGGTCCTTAGCACATGAAATTATGAGTGTCGATAAATATTCTCGTATAAACGGTTCTTCTCATTAGTAAATCGTCTTCAATACCTCTCCCATGGTGGGATCATCAGCCTTGTAGCCATCTAGCTTCTCCTGTAGTATCTGGGCCAGAACTGCACAGTCTTTGTATTCCCTGAAACAACAGACATTCTTTAATTCAGCATCAAACCTGAACATGCTGATCATCTATTTAGTAGAACAACAAAGTGAGAAAACTGTACTTAAACTTTACAAACTCATTTAAACATGTGCTTAAGTAGATGTTGAGTAGAAATGTCCAGTGATAAACATCTTGTCTTACCCTGTTCCAGTTTGTGTTACTGAGAGTTCTCTGTGGAACTGTAATGATTCAAATGACCATCGCCTGCTGAGGGCATATTTGCATTGAAAGTTCGCCAAAGTTGAACTCCGTGTGATTACGAAGATGGGAATGTGCCTCACCACCGGAAGCAAATGTTTTTTTGTCAGTTTTGCTCTGATTGAATGGAAGTAAACGTGTATGACTGTCCTTAAAACCCTGAAAATTCAGATAGCAGAGCCCAGTGTAGTTCCAATACATGTTTTACTACTGCTATTCTGGAGCAGTTGTGCATATCTAAATGGTCCTTTTCAACAGTACACAACTGTCAAGGAGAATTGAGAACCCAGAAGAGCTGCCCTGAGTAAAAGGCATATAAACTGGACTATAAGATCTTAAGATTAAGATTATTTAATCTCTAGCTGTCAAAACCTATCCTGGCACCTTACCAAGAGCCTAGGTCCATTTGAGGAAAGCTGCCATTAACTGATGTGACTGATAGCTGCATTCGGCCAAGAGGGCCTCCTGGTCGAGTGAAGTTGTGAGAGGAAGCAGGGTAGGCGTCAGGAGGGACGGCAGTGAGCAAGCCAGGCGAGTTTCCTCGACCACCAGCTTAAACAGATTCCCAAACATGACATAGATCCGGACCCATTGAACTGGTTAATTAGAGTTGTGAAAGGGGCTAATCTCCAGAGCGGAAAACATACTCTGGCATCGACCTGAGTGAGTTGAATATGTTTATAGGTGCTATGTATAGTATGATAGCCATGTTTAGCACGGACAAATTAGCCTGTCACTAATAAAGGCAACAATATTGAAGTGCGGTGGAATTACCTGCACTCTTGTAGTATGATGCACTTCCACAACACTACTTCCATCAGAACTAGAACAGATAGATGCTATACTCACCTCTCTGCTGCTCTCCGTTTGTCTTCTCTTACAGACAAACTATTAAACAATTATTTCCAGTAGCTTATCATTATTTAAAAAAAAGGGTCCATCAGGAAATTATAGTGATTATAACTGCTGAAAAAAAAACTATTTTAAACAGCTGCACAGAGTGTTTTATTAATATACTACAGTAGTTTTATTGTAGGTATGGAAGCAACTGGAAATAATTAGTGAATGAACGTAGTATTTTTATTAGAGAGTAGAAACTGGTGAGTATGACTCTGGATTTATACTTATGGCAAAAGAGAAATGCACATTAGATTATCTTAAATGTATTGTAAAAATTATGTAAGCATGGAAGAAGCTGTGAGTTTACATTAACCAGATAACATGGTAAAATAGAAATTAAGAGCAGTTTCTAAAACAAGCAGCAGTTGAGGTTAAGTTAGTTAAGACACTCTTGAGAATGTATAGTACTATGCATGAACAACTGAAACAACAGCCACAGTATGAACATCCAGTTGGCTTTATCCTCTCATGTCATACAAAATGGGGCGGAGAAACCAAAAACAAACAGAGGAAGCTGCAGATCATGTATGATGCAGCTAGTGTAGCCAATCAAAATGTTTGCTTTGGAGTGTAATATTCCCCAAACACGTGTCAACATGACTAGCACTCTGTTCAGTACTTAAATGTTTCCTTGATCACACCGATGCTACATATGAGGGCATTAGAGTGAACAAAAAAGGACTATTGAAAAGGGTTGTTTGCTGGTCTCACCCTCTGTATCGGACTCCAGGATACTCTTTCAGTGTGGCACAAAGGGTGGCAATCTGCTCAGCACAACGCTCAAGCATGTTGTTCTTCACGTCAGTCTTGAAGGGGCTGTAAAAGTCCTGAAAGGCATCCACTTTATCCAGGGAGAAGACCTGGACACAGAAGACATGACAGAGAACAATCTCAACTTCAATCTGGTCCCCAACATTTAAATTGATTAGTGTTACACTGGTTATCTATGTGGAGACCTTAACATGAATTGACCCAAAGCAAGAATAGCTTGTATTAGATACAAGTATGCATTAATATACTTTATTATGCACAGCTTTGATAAAGAATTTTGGTGATCTCTGATGATCTAAATGATGTTTTAAAAAATGTTCAGCTATGCTTGAGAGATATTTCTTGAGTAAATAAAATATTTGGGATTGAAAATGGTAAAATAATAAATATAAACAAATAGTCTACCAGAAGCTTCTTTCTAAAAGTGCTGGCAATTACATTAATTAAACTCTTTTCCACACACACTCACTAAAAAACACACAGATACATACACCCATCTGCTACTGAGTCCATCACTTGATAACATCCATGTGCTTTCTTTTGTCCCACATGTTATCTGTGCTCTCATTGGTTGCAGAGAATGAGCATCGGTACTGTCAGCAAAAGCAATAAAGGGATGAGAGCATGGCAGGGGGGCATGGCTGGTATGATGTATCCCTCCCTCTCAGGATTAAAACTGCAGGACAACAGCAGAGGATTTAAGGCTAAAGCCGATCAAACTCAAAACACTGTTGGTCTGATCCTCTTCAGCACTGTTTCTCCATATATTGAGGAACTGTGTCAATATCATTGGGCGATGGGCTTAAGAGGGTATGGCCCCTGCGGCTTCCCCACCTTTAAATTTCAATCTAGCCTTTTCTTCCAAAGTTAACCCACATGGAAAATGGAACATCGTCAGCAACTTTAAAATGTCTTAACACTGTGTAACGGCTCTTGTTTCTTTAGCAATGTCAGCATGTTCGCAGATAAGAGCTTTTAACTTGTTAAGTAAATTGTTATTGTTGCAGAAATGAATTATGAAAACAGGCACAAGGACTACCATGGCTCACTGAATGGATATCAAGGAAACCAGCTTCTCTAAATAGGAACTAAGTGACAAGCTCCTATTTGTATCCAAACACTAATCAACTTTTTACAGTGTCTAATGCTGGAGGTTCAGTAAAACAAAGAATACACACACCAAGCGATATGAATGAGCTTGAATAATATGAGATATGAAGTATAATATGAGATATTAAATTGCGACATGCATTTCTAACATAAAATGAAGACAATTAGATGTCTGTTTTGTCCGATTACATCTTTGTGACCTTGTAACCAGTATTGCAATTTATGGCCTTGCCTGGTCTTGATTGACTGATTAAAAAAACACGAGACATTACTGTTTTACTCTATCCATCCGCGTCCAAAATGTCCACGAACAGTACACACACACAGGATTCAAATAATGCAATAGGAATACCATAAACTACATCTTACCATGAAAACAAACTTCACTCAAGAGAGTACTCAAGCTTTACACACTGACTACAAATCCTTCCAAACCACATCAAATCTGTGGTAGACAGTAATGAGCAGCTACCGTGGTCTAATCCCAGTCGAAATAATGTTTTACCTGAGATTCATAGGGCAGAAAGGCGATGTGGATCTCAGTCAAGGCCTTCATGGCTTTGGAGGCGCGGGATTTGGTCAACAGTCCAAACAAGGTGTCTGGGATCGCTGGTGAGAATTACAGAATAACATGGTGGCTTAGTGAGAAAACAACTAGATAAAAGAATGTCAAACTTATGTAAATCAAATCAGAAAACATTTAATTCACCTAGTGTTGATAGAGTAAATAAGGTTGTTTATACATAAAGGTTAGTTTAATAGTCACAGGGAGTACTACACAACTTTGAAATTAGTTGTATAATGTCTGTGGCACTGGAGAAAAAAAACAACCCTGATGATTTCATCAGTAATATCAGCTTGACCTGGAAGACAGACTTTTAACAAAAGCCTACAAAGTGGGACATGGAGTTTAAAAGAACATATTGAGTTGCTTTATGAGAACAGTTGGATCCAGCAACACCTAGAGATGTTTGAGGATGCTACACCAGATCACACAGAGAACAATGAGACATATTGCTGCTCTTTTCTCTTCAAGGCTGCTGGTTAATTGGTAGAGATGAATGCTGCTGTCAGGTCAGCGTTTGTGTCTATTCATGTCCACCACATCGTTATTTCAGATCAGGTCAGACTGTCCTTTGGTCCTTTTTGGATTAGGTATAATTTCTTTTTTTTAAATCTCTTTCAGTAGGTTGGATTCGTAGGTTTTGTAGACCTGTGGTGATGTCTAATCCATTGACCATGCAGCCCAACATTGCAGCTGTGTCCATTAGTCAACAAAGAAAAGCAGACAACTGTGGCTGTTTTAAGACTCAAATATGTGTACTTTTATGGCAAAATATAAAATCATGATTAAGCAGTCTGCTTACTCTAAAGTTGATAAAGTTGTTACCGTAATTAATTAAATTATTGTTTATGGCAGAATGGATTTACTCACTGTCAGTGAAGAAGACGTGAGCTCCTCTGTACCTCGGAGACTGCGGGTCTCTGAAGTCATCAATCAGACCCTCAACAGACTGAGACAGCAAAGAACAATGTTTTAGCTTATGAACCGTTATAAAAGGGAATAACAATTCTTCATTTTTTTTAAACATTTGATCAAAGAAATATTGAATAAAACCCAAGCTTGTTTTTTATTTTATCATAACATGACTATTAAAAGAAAAACAGGGCAGTGGTGGCCTAAAGGATAGAGGAGCAAGCTTGTGACCAGCGGGGCATCGTTTCCCCAGGACCATCAGGAGAAGCTGGGTGGGGAAAGTGAAAAGCAACGCTTGCCCCCTCTCATTACCACCACTGAGGTGCCCTTGATCAAGGCCCTTATCCCTAACTGCTCCAGTGGAGCTGCTCAGTGGCCAGCAGATCAGACTGTGATTGTACAGCTTCCTGTACAGCTGGGTGAATGTGATCTGATCAGTGTGTTCCTGAAAAGGAGCAATACAAATAATTGCAATCTTTATAACCAAACAAAAAATAACACCCACTGGAACTGCATTTTTAGATATTCAAATGACTCAGTTACTGGACAAAAAAGCTAAATACTGTAGGATGAAGAGAGTTAATGAGAGACTGTATGTGCTGTTCCATAGAATCCTAACCACCTGTATAGGAGCTGTATCATTTACCTCATCTGAGGGTGTGATCAGGTAGATGGCCTCCATGCTGGGCAGAGGCTCACGACGCTTGGTTATGTCTTCTACAACTGGAGAGCACAAGAAAACAATAATCAAAACTCAGCCTTTAGCTTGATTAGACTTTAACTAGGCTTTCCAACTTGTAGCTAATCCGAACCTCTCTGCTGTGCATTACCCTGCACAAAGGACCGGGACTGTCTTTGACTTTCAGCAAATATTCAAAACACTGAAACATTTTTGAAGGTTGCTGAGATGTCTGTCAAATGTAACATCAAGTTTTGAAATATTATGTCTTTGTTGAGCGTCATTTGAAAAAATTGTCTTAACGATTTCCAATATTTGTCTATAGCAGTGCAAGTAATAGTCAGGGCAGTATGTTATTTGTGTATATATATATGTATAATGAAAGGTCAAGTATCATTGCATGCAAAGATCATAGTGTATTATAGTTCCTATAGCTGTAATACATTATAATGTTTTAATAATGCATTCGGTCACCCCTAACCCACCAGCTGACAGGTGGATTTTAAAAGGTTAAATAACACACAAAACTGTTGTTTAAATTGTTTAATGTGTCATAACAGAATAACTTAATAATGGTCATTTGTATTTCAAAAATGTTCACTCTAAACACTAAATCGATTCAAATTATAGATGATACCTGAAACAATTTGACTTTACCTGTATGACTATACAGTGCTATAAGCAAATTAGAACGCATTATAAAGCATGTTTATAATGTATCATAGACATGTGAGTCATAGAAAGTGTGACCTACATTTGGTTTGTAGACATGTCTAATAATAATTTGAGCACTTGCGATACCTTATTAAATTAAGGTTGGTCGATGTACTGTCTTACACCTTCAGTCTTCTCAAAATCCAAATTAATCAATCACGATGGCCGGATATGGCTTAACCGGACATAGACATCTATTTGATTGGTTTACCAGATTTCATTGGGCTAAGTTGTCTGTTGTCTGTAAATAACCAACCTGTTAATAGCCAACTGTTTGGCTGAGATTTACTTGGAGACAACAGTCTGATGCTGCTAAACTGTATGACTGTAATGTCATCAGCATCATTTAGCCATTTACCACACTGTCAGTAAATACTCATGTGCCTCAAATCTCAGTGGAAAGGTCTTTTTAGCATTTTCCTATTTCTCTCCTTATATTACAGAACCCTTCTTTCCCCCAAAAGGAGTCGCAGCCTTGACAATTGGTGCTTGATGGCGCAATACCAGTCTGGTCTATAAAACAGGCAGATTCTTAGGGTCTAGTATAAAGTTATAAGTCCAGTCAGGCAAAAAACTTTTATGAGGAAAAAAACAAACCCAATACTATATGTGTTGAGTTTTTTTTTCACACTTTATTTTTATTGCCTTTTCAATATAGACAGAACACTCACATAGAAAAAGGGAAAATTAAAATATAAAAGAGGATCCGGATTGCTATGTCCCCTCAAAAGCATGATAAATCCTGAGACATATTCAGGGGTTGTTATTCTGTCTTATCGTTGACATGTAAACATCGTCCATTTCTCCCACTTCTCAAGACATCTCTCCTCTTATGCTCTTATCCTGTGAGTTAACAGTTCCATATCATAAATTTCATTCACAATTATCAGCCAACCATCTTGTGATGGTGGTTCTGCCTTGTACCATCTCTTCGTAATGGCCTTCTTACAAGTCGCTAGCAAGATTTTCAGCAGATTTATTCTGTTAACACAGTATCTCCTGTCATATTACCAAAGTAGAGTAACATACATGACTTAGGTATATCATAGCCAAGAATTTTTACTATAACCATAGGCACATTTCCCCAGAACTGTACAATTTCAGGACATAACCAAAATACATGGGAATGGTCTACATTTACTGCCCCACATTTCCTCCAACGTGGTTGAACAATACACAGATATTTGCATGTCATTTGAGGGGTAGTACAGAATCTAATTACATTCTTCCAACAATGTTCTCTCCAAGTACGTGAGGATGTTGAAGACTGTGTCCTCCAAATATACAACCATTCATCCTCTGTAATATTCACAGCAAATTCTTTTTCCCATTTCAGTTTTACATAAAATGTTGTGTTTCCTAATTTTTCCATCAGATGCTGATATAAAGTTGATGTGATTCTATATTTCTTTGAATTGTAAACTCAAATTATGGTTCTAATTATTCCATTGTTATCCAAGTTAACTTTGTGCTTAATTTCTCTGTAACAAAACTCCTATAATTGCAGATATCTGAAGTGGTCCTGGTTATTTAGTGAATAATTGTCTTTCAGCTCCTGGAAACTCACAACATTACCATCTTTAATAACCATGCATATTGCTGTTATTCCATATGGAATCCATTGTTTGAACCTCAGTTCGAGAGTAACTAGGATAAAATGTCTGTCATAAGCTATCCATTGAAGAAGCCTGAGCTCTTTTTTCCATTTTGCTTCATAATCATTGGTACACCAATAAATGAATGGTCTAATTTGAGCTTCATGGAAATATTCCCTAAGGTTTAGTAATGACATGCTAAATGCCTATGTTTTGCAATCTGTAATGTTTCGTTTTTGACTCTTGGCCTTTGACCATTCCATATAAACCTCGAAATAACTTCATCCCAGGCTCTGAATTGTTTCTCAAGGATCTCGATTGGTAGTGATTGCAAATAAAGTTGGAGAAAGACAGCATCCCTGCCTGGTAGACCGTTATAATGCTATACTATCAGTCAGACTCCCATTTATTTTTATCCTTGCTGTTGGATTTTGATAAAGTTTCTTAATACATTGAATGGCTTTTTCATTTAGTCCAAATTTCTCAAGTACCTGATACAGAAATGTCCAGTTTATAATGTCAAATGCCTTTTCTGCATCAAGACTTATTAAGGCTGCACTGATATTTTTGTGGTTAATATTGTCACAGTTCAGTTTCCTTTCCTCTCCTGCCACTCTGTCTGTCACACCCACCTCATCAGCTTATTCTGTTCACCTGTTAGTCACACACACCTCATCAGCTTATTCTGTTCACCTGTTAGTCACACACACCTCATCAGTTTATTCTGTTCACCTGTTAGTCACACACGCCTCATCAGCTTATTCTGTGCACCTGCTAGTCACACACACCTCATCAGTTTATTCTGTTCACCTGTTAGTCACACACACCTCATCAGTACAATCATACTCACCTGCCCATCCTACTGCACCCACTTCCTTCAGTATTTAGGTCAAAGCGTCACACACATTCACTGCTAGATCGTTCTCTAGACCTTCCAGCGCTTACCCTTGGACTGAGTTCCCGTTGCCGGCCCTGCTTGTTCGGGCTTCCCCGTCTTGCCTCTGCCCTGGTAAACAGCTGATAGGAAAATCTGTATATTCTTCTTTCTAAGTTTATTATGGCACGGACGGCTGATGAGTGACATTCTTGAAACAGAAGCTCGCGGCTCGAAGTCTGTGTTTTTTTTTTTACGATGGGCTGTTAGAAGGCCTGCTGTCTTATGACCTAGAAAAGAACATCTTGTTTCCTATTGATAAGCTGTAAATCAGGTTGTGCGTCGTAAAGGCATCTGCTGTTTCACGCCAGCATGCGGAACCAGAGGAAGGAAAAGCTACCTTAAATGTATGCAAATGATATGGAAGAACCCGCCCGCTACTGTGTGTCATAATGTTGTATTTAAGACGGAGCATCGTGCCTTGTCGAGCGAGCTCCATTGACGATTCATATCTGTATGTTTTGCCAATGATTGACCTCCTTATAAGAATTAAACCCTGTATTAATGCTTTTACACCCGGTGTTCTGTTTTTTCCTAACAACCGCCCTAGCCTTCTGTCCCTGACCACGAGATTAGCCTCAGCTCCCTCCGGCCTCTGTCTGCCTTTTCCCCCTGATGCGTTGGTGTTTCCCCGAGTGGGTCTTTCCCCGTAAGATGACCCCGGACTGTCGTGGTATTGTGTGTGTTCTGCATATAAAGAAAGCCTTCTACGATTCATGGTTTCCGTCGTACTGCTCTTGGGTCCTACCTTACCCCGTTACAAATATGTTCAATTATATGTAGGGTTCTCCTTATGTTATCTTGAGATTGGCACCACTTGATGAAGCATGTCTGATCTTCATCTATAATATCCTTCATAAAGTGGTCATACCTTTTTGCAATAAGTGAGGTATACAATTTATAATCTGTTAAGTATTGATATGGGTCTGTCACCAAAGCAGGAATCACTGTTATTACAGCCTCCTTCCAGGATGGTGAGAGTTCACAATGGTCTAGGGTATGGTTAAAAGAAGACTCAAGTAGTTGTATAAGTTGTTCACTGAATGTTTTGTACCACTCGGCAGGTTGACTTTGATTTGTTTTCAGTCTACCCATTGCTTTGTCTATTTCTATTTGTGTGATTGAAGTCAGGTTATTCTGACCTTTCCCAATTGCTGGTAGGTCAGTGTCTCTAGAAAAGCTCTAATTTGGTCCGTGTCAGCGGATGGAGTTTGACTATACAAATTTTGATAATAGTTCCTAAAAATGGTTTCAATCTCATGGGGTTCATAGACTATTGGATTTGTGACCGTATCTCTTATCTTATGAATTGTCCTATCTGCCTGTTTTTGCAGTATTTTTGCTAGTAATGTATTTGCTTTGGGTCCCACCTCATAGTAGGGTTGTGTAAGAAATCGTGTTTTCTTTTCTATCTCTGTGGTTAACAGCTTATCTATATTGTCTCTAATTTCTTTAACTTTTGGTAGCAACGTCAAGTCTTGTTGTGCTGTTTGATTTCAAGCAGTTTTCCCTTTTCCTTCTTGTATGCTTCTTTAGCTTTCTTGATAGCTGTTGTCTTAGGGATGAGTTTCCCACTCATAACTGCTTTGAGAGCATCCCACATGATTGCAGGATTAACCTCTTCATTGTCATTTTATTTTTGTTTTGTTATCTGTTTTGTTATCTCTTTTATGATCTCCTTTAACTGATTTATAATTTAGTAATCCAACATTTAACCTCCAAAACGTTTTTTTCTCCTGTGGTTTTAGCTTGACAGTGCACAGTGGTCCAAAATGTCTGCTGCTCCAATTTCACACTCCATAACTCTTTGTCCTTTTTATTCATAAAAGAAATTGTCAATTCTAGCATAACTTTAATTAGGTGCTGAATAGTGTGTATAGTCTATTTTAGAGGGATGTAGCTACCTCCAACTCAACTATACCAAATTCTTTAAAGTCTTGATATTTTTGTGACATTATTGGTATTTTTCTTGTTGTGTCTAAACTACTATTCATGACAATATTAAAGTACCCTTCACATATTAGTATTCCCTCCATTTCAAGACCAATCCTATCCAGCAGAGTTTTTAAAAAAAGGACGTTTCACTGTTAGGTGGGGCGTAAACATTAACCAATGTCACTTTTTTGTTTTCCAGCTTTCCTTTCACAATAATGTATCTGGACTGATTTCTTTAGTATATTCAAATTTTGCTGAGTTAGAAAGGAGTACAGTCACACCTCTTCTACAACCCTGGTGGAATTAACTATAGAATGTATTTGCATAGCCAAACATCTCAAGCTTCTCATGTTCCTGCCTGGACTATTTTTTTTTCTCCTGTAGATATATAAGCTGTACCTTTTTTATCCTTTAATTTTGTCATTTTCTGGGGTTTAACAGGGTTATTCAAACTGTTCACATTCAATGACAGTATCTGACTATTATTCTCTATCATTTGTGTTCATGAAGTAAAGTTGCAATCAGTACCCAAACAAAAAAACTAAACATGGAACATCAATAGAACATGGAACGGTGTGACTTCAGAGAAGAAGGATGCAATTTCCCTTTGTTAACTTTTTAGAGTTGGTGAAAGTGCTATGACCTAAATGTTTGTTCAATCTAATAGTCCTACGCAAAATGTTCTTTTGCAATTCCATCCATTCTTATCCGGAGTCGGGTCGCGGTGGCAGAAGGCCGACCCAGGCTTCCCTCTCACCCGCAACATGTTCCAGCGCGTTCTGGGGGATCCCGAGGCGTTCCCAGGCCAGCTGGGAGATCTAATCCCTCCAGCGTGTTCTGGGTCTTCCCCGGGGTCTCCTACCAGTTGGGCGTGCCTGGAAAACCTCTAACGGGAGGACATTTAATGTTTTTTTCCACAGAACCGTCTTATCAGTCCATTACCTAATAACTTTCGAGTTTATACTACTGGAGTGTACGCCGTTAGGCAAAAGTTTCTCCACCAGATGTCAATCTGACAGAGCTGTAGCTAAATTTAAAGAAGCGATTCCATCTGCATTTAATTCAATGTCTTGTCTCAATATAACAGAGGACTCCTGTGCTAACTCTAGTCCGTCCCAGATTGATCATCTAGTTGATAGTGCTACAGGCTCACTGAGAATGACACTAGACTCTATAGCCCCTCTAAAAAAGAAGATAATAAAACAGAGGAGGTTCGCTCCATGGTATAACCCTCAAACCCGCAAACATCGCGAAAGCTTGAAAGGATATGGCGTTCCACCAATTTAGAAGAATCTCGGTTAGTTTGGCGAGATAGTCTTAAAACATATAAGAAAACCCTCTGTAATGCCAGAGCAGCCTATTCATCAATAATAGAGAAAAATAAGAACTCTCGTGAACACTGTAGCCAGGCTGACAGAGCCGTGTATTCCTATAGACCTCAGTAGTAATGACTTGATGAACTTCATTTATGATACGATTCTAACTATTAGAGACAAGATTAATAATCTCTTGCCCTCAAACAGTACCGATCTATCCTCAAATAGAGTAACCTAAGCTATAAACTGTGATATATATTTAGATAGCATTTTTTTCCCATCGACTTCAACAATTTCTACTTCTAAACAGTCTACCTGTCTCATAGACCCCATATCGACTAGGCTGCTTAAATAAGTTTTATCTTAGCACCTCTCTACTAGATATTATCAATCTGTCTTTACTAACAGACCATGTACCACAGTCCTTCGAAGTAGCTGTAATTAAACCTCTTCTCAAGAAGCCCACTCTTGATCCAGAGGAGTTGGCTAACTATAGACCGATCTCTAACCTTCCCTTCCTCTCTAAGATCCTTGAGAAAGTAGTTGCAAATCAGTTGTGTGACTTTCTACATAACTATAGTTTATTTGAGGATTTTCAGTCAGGATTTAGAAAACAGCACAGAGACAGCACTGGTGAAAATTACTAATGACCTAATTGCATCTGATAAAGGTCTTGTCTCTGTCCTTGTCTTGTTATACCTTAGTGCTGCGTTGGACACCATTGACCATCACATCCTGTTACAGAGACTAGAACAGTCGATTGGCATTAAAGGAACCGCACTAAACTGGCTTAAGTCCTATTTATCTGATCGATCTCAATTTGTACATGTAAACGATGAAACCCCAATGAACACCAACATTAGTCATGGAGTTCCACAAGGCTCTGTGCTTGGACCAATGCTATTAACCTTTATATATGCTTCCTTTAGGCAATATTATCAGAAAACGCTACATAAACTTTCATTGTTATGCAGATGATACTCAAGTATATCTATCGATCAAGCCAGACAAAACCAACCAGTTCGCTAAAATTCAAGCATGTCTTAAAGACCTCAAAACCTGGATTATCTGCAATTTCCTGATGTTAAGACGAGAACACCTCCGAAATCAATTATCTAATGATATATATTCTCTTGATGGCATTGTCCTGGCATCCAGCATGCTGATCAGGATTTGTCCTTTAACTCCCACGTAAAACAAACTGTCTCAAAGCGATGCAGACTTTTTTTTTGTTTTTTATTTGTTATTTCTAGACTAGATTACTGCAATTCCTTGTCAGGCTGCTCTAATAAGTATTTTAAATATCTCCAGTTGATCCAGAATGCTGCAGCTTGTGTACTAACTACAAAGAGATAATATTACTCCTGTATTAGCTTCTCTGCACTGGCTCCCTATAAAATCCAGAATCAAATTTTAAAATCCTTCTCCTCACCTACAAACCCTTAATTGGTGAGGCACCATCATATCTTGAGTTTATAGTACCATATTACTCCACTAGAGAGCTGTGCTCACTGAATGCGAGGCTACTTGTGGTTCCTAGAGTCTTAAAAAGTAGTATGGGAGCCAGAGCCTTCATTTATCAAGCTCCTCTTTGATGGAACCAGCTTCCACTTTCAGTCTGGGGGGCAGACACAGTGACCACATTAAAGAGTAGGCTTAAGACATTCCTCTTTGATAGCGCTTATAGTTAGGGCTGGCTCGGGTTTGCCCTGGTCCAGCCCATAGATATGCTGCTATAGGCCTAGACTGCTGGGGGACAACTTTGGATACACTGAGCTCCTCTCTCCTCTTCTCTATCTCCTTCTGTATGAATTTGTCCCATTTTTTTTAAATGCCTACCAACACATGTCTGTCTAGCTGACTGAACAACACACTTATACACACAAACATGAATGTGAAAAGGACAACTTGGTTCTATGGAGAGTTATGTGCCGGAACTATTTCTTGACAAACAGCAAGCAGCAGTACCTGTGTGCAGCTCCTTGACTTTCTGTCCACTGGGTGGTGTTTTAAGTTCTTGGTATCATCATACCAAATGAAACCAAAAAACATCCAAAACCTGTGCTCACTAAGTCATTTTTACATTTATGTTTAAGTACAGATTGAATAGAGATATAATATGTTAATTAGTGAAATTAAGAGTTGTTGATGGGTGTATTTTTGCACTTGGACAGAGGCAACTATCTGCTTGTCCTATGCTAAGCTAGGCTAACCACACCCTGACTCTAGCTCTATCTCTACACAATCCTCACAATTGTGATCCACTGTTTTAACAAAACATTTAAACTGAACATTCTAGAAATGAATCACCCATATGGTTAACTCTCTGGGGTCAACAGCTACGTGGTGTTTACTCACTGTTTAAATTAATTGCTCTGCGATAATACGGCACAGAGATATGGGCCGTTTCTCAATATGCGTTCTTGTGTGGACTTGTGTTCTCGTGAACTTGTGAAACGTCATCAGTCGCGGCCCAAGTACTGTTCCAATTCAAATGTTTGCATCGAGCCAAGAACGGTTAAAAAGCCCGGATGTGACTTGATCCGCCCATTTTACTGGGAATGCATCGGAGGTGGCCGTTTCTCAATACCAAGTACGGACTTGTGAACTTTTGGAGTTTGGACTTGGGAGTACGTAGGACGGTCTTTCCGCAATTGGAACAGCAGCGGACTTGATGACGTCACCACCTCAGCTGTTGTTGCTCATGAGTTTACTCCGGTTCTTTGCTGTATAGTATTTTTACAATCAAGCCAAATATGACAACCCTCCTTTTTTCGATTTCATTTCAAATTAAAATAATTGTAATTTATAGATAGATAGATATCTATCTATCGATCTATCGTTCCAATTGCGGAAAGACAGTCCTGCGTACTCCAAAAGTTCACAAGTCCGTACTTGATATTGAGAAAAGGCCATGGTTAAGATGTCTACGGTCAACATTTTTGTATGAAATTAACCAATGAACACTCAGTAAATCACTAAGGACCTACCCATCACCTTACACTGCAGTTTACATTCAGTCTGCACCCGAGAGGTAAGAGAGAAAGTACGAAGATAAAGTTTACAGTTAGCGACGTACTTTCAGCGATATTGTAAATATTTTGTTTGAAAACAAAAACGGTTGTAATGTTCATATTTCATTTGCACACATCCCATGAAGCTTGATCTGTAGTATGAAGTAATTACTCAGTCCCATTTGATCTCAGGCCCTCTAACAGCTGGTGGAAGTAGAGTGACAGACATCACTTCTACTCAAAAAACGATATTACAAAATTTGGTTCTTGACATTTATTGTACATTTATCTATTTTATCCATATATTCCACCACTGTTGTGAACCTAAGACGTTGGTAAACCAATTTCAAGCACCAGAACAGTTCGTCCCCATGAGTAAAGGTATGTTTTCACAAGAGATTTAAAGAATTAAAAGAATCGGACTTCAATTTTTCAGCTTTATGGCCAAATTATCCCAGTACACAGTGCCTTAGGACAATTGGTGCCTCATTATATAGATAGCTGAATTTGTTCTGCAAATTATCATATACAACACATGGGTATGTTTCATATGCAAGTACCTTTTTAAAAGGTGAATTTAAGAAAATATGTAAAAATCGGGGAAAATGCCCTTAGACCCCAGAGAGTTAATAGAGCTTCTCAGCTGAACAAAATTTAATTTACAGTATTTGCACTACATTTGACTAAACTGATGTCTGCAACAAAAGTAAATTTAGGTGACCTGGGTGGTACTTACTAGTGATTCCCTCTGACATGATATCTGTCATCTTACAGCAAGACGAAATCATCCTCATACTCAGCTTGTCCACCACCAGTACCTATAACATAATTGCACACAGCAGGGGCCTTCATGAGGATTTGATTTTGATATCTTAGGTGGTTTTATTCATATCCAATGTCAGGGTCAAAGGGGAATGATGCCAAACTTTATCAGAAGAACAGGTCCATTACCTTCCATTTTCCTTTTTCTCTTGCCTTCTTGATGACATTGTTCATTATCTCTGTAAAGAAGGACAATGTTATTTCAGTTCAGTCAAGACATACACATGAAACCTGGATTTCACAAAACAAAATCATTCTTAACAGTGTAATTAGAGTAATTAGACCCAGGACTGATTTACCATTGAAAGCGAAAGCAAATAGTCACAAAATGTGTGTACATGGACACAAATGTTGTTTCGCTCAGCTTCACTTATTCGGGTCGCTAAGCACAGATTTCAAACAATTGGTTAGGCGACAAAACCTGGTGTCTCAGGATCTAGTGAACATCCAGCCAAGAAGAAAAAACATTACTGCAGGTTACGGGAAGAGTGGGGAGGGAAATACCCATGGATCACTGCTGCCTTACGAGATCCAAACAAAGCGTTTTGCACGCCCATGTGACAATGCCCAACCCCAAATCCCCTTAACTGAATTTCACCCATTCTCATCTGATCCCCTTATTTGTATCGTTTAGTAGTTTTCTTGAAAGAAATGTCAACTTTTTTTGTTTTAGTTCTAACACTTTTCTTGCTGCATGGATGAGTTTTCCTTCTGAGGCTCATCGGCAGATCTAGACATGGACAATTAAAACTATCTTCGAGACTAGACCAAAGCTCAGGGGTGCACAAAAGGGAGAGAGACTCCGAGAGAGAAAAAAATACTGATACATGCACCCTCCATATTGTAAATAGATTATGTTTCCAGCGTTTCCATCAAGCAAGTTCTTTTTCAGATAAATACCTGGCCACCAGCAGCAGAAATATGTGTGTTATATCTGTAGTCTCTCGTTTTTTAATACCATCCATCCATCCATCCATCCATTTTAATCCGGGGTCGGGTCGCATTGGCACCAGGCTGACCCAGACTTCACTCTCACCCGCAACATTTTTCAGCTCGTTCTGGGGGATCCCGAGGCGTTCCAAGACCAGCTGGGAGATATAATCCCTCCAGCGTGTTTTGGGTCTTCCTCGGGGTCTCCTACCAGTTGGGCGTGCCCGGAAAACCTCCAGTGGGAGTCGCCCAGGAGGAATCCTGATTAGATGCCCGAACCACCTCAGCTGACTCCTTTTGACACCAAGGAATAGCGCCTCAACTCTAAGTTCCCTCCTGATGTCCGAGCTCCTTACCCTATCTCTAAGGCTGAGCCCGGCCCCCCTACGGAGGACGGGCGACCGTGGCTCAGTGGTAGAGCAGGGGTCCTTCAATCCCCGGGCTCTGCCACTTCATGTCGATGTGTCCTTGGGCAAGACACATAACCCCAAATTGCTCCCGTAACAGTGCCTACGGTGTTAGTTAGGATTCTTATGGGCAGGTGGCACCTTGCATGTTAGTCCCTGTCATCAGTGTATGATGAATGCACTTTGGATGAAAGCGTCAGTGAAATGTAATGTAATATGGAGGAAACTCATTTCGGCCACTTTTATCAGAGACATCGTTCTTTCAGTTACGACCCAGAGTTCGTCACCATAGGTGAGGGTCGGAACGTAGACCACCCGGTAAATTGACTTCACAAAGACAGCCCGGTGCAGTGCCTGTTTTACTGCTGCAGCCGCACCGATCCGCCGGTCAATCTCTCGCTCCATCTTCGATCCAACAAGACCCTGAGATATTTGAACTCCTTCGCTTGCGGTATGAACTCTGTCCTTACCTGGAGGGAGCAATCCACCGGTTTCCGGCATAGCACCATAGCCTCAGATTTGGAGTTGCTTACTCTCATCCACACTCGGCTGCAAATCGCCCCAGTGAATGTTCGAGGTCATGGTCCGAAGAGGCCAACAGGACCATGTTGAGTATTATCATAAATTTAAAGCTATGTAATAAATAAAGAAGTGCATGCAGTGTAATACTTAATTGTACCGCCAGGACTTTAAAAACTACTAAATTATTAAGAGTGTACTCAGTGTAATACTAACTTGTACCACTACGCTCAGTGGCGCAGAGACATTCGAAA
The DNA here is from genome assembly GCA_016806645.1 of Ophiodon elongatus. NCBI lineage: Eukaryota > Metazoa > Chordata > Actinopteri > Perciformes > Hexagrammidae > Ophiodon > Ophiodon elongatus. The sequence goes on along the minus strand of JACSYO010000878.1, from coordinate 47,115 downwards.
TAACCACATTCATTGAACGCACCAGAAAGGCATTCGAAATAACCACGTTCATTGAACGCACCAGAAGAGGAGGCGTCATGTGCCAAGAGGTGTGGACATGCTTACCGCATCAGCTGTAAACCAATCGTCAGGAAAAACTCCGCTTTCAAAAGACCAGTGGATTTGCCTGCATTCTTATCCAATGGCGCGAAATATGCTTTTCTATGAATGCCGGCGCTCGGACTGAATTCAGGATTCGTGGGTGAGAATTCAGACAGGTAACTGCGTCGCAGTCTGTGGAAAGTTCGAACCGGCGAATCCTCAGCTGAGATTTGTACTCTGTTATCACGCTTTTCAACGCTTTTCACTTTATTAAATACGCTTTATTATAACTTTCATTCCAAGAAGTCCTTTGCCTCCCCAGAAGTTCTCAGAATACAATATATGGTGACCCCGAACGTGGAGAGGAGGACACACGATCAGCCGTTTTGACCAAAAGGACCCTGGACGATTGATTTTTTTTCCGCACACACGGCGCCAATACGAGAGGTAACGCAGGAACCTGTTAGATTAAACCGAATTCTGTGTAGTTTATCATAGACACTTAGGTGTGGGTGGAGAAAAGCGATTGTTTGAGGTTAACTCAATTTTAGCCATGAAATATTTTCAGAACTATTTGAGGAGGCGATGTGATACGGAGTACAAATCTGTGGAGTGTGAAAGGACGTCTTTGCATGAAGTACCGACGCCGTTCGGTTGTATGAGTGTGTGCAGTAGCGATATTCAACTGTTCAGTCATAGAAATGTGTAGATAACCATTTAAAGTGCAGGCCGGATTTAGAATTGTTGTTCGGTGGCCCGTTTGAAATTACCCCCCAAAAGAAAAAATCATCTGAGAACAAAGGCCTGTGGTCAGGACAGCCACTGATTGGGGCAGGGGAAGACACGTGGGTGAGAACTACAAAATGGCGGCTGGAGATAAATAAAATAATAATAAAATAAAAAATACTGCCAACTACTGGTGGAGTGAAGCATTGACAGAGTTAAACCAAGATAAATACTGTTTCATTCCAGCATACGGTTATTGGGCTCTGGTATTATTTCCTGCTACCACTATTTTTAACATTGCTTTAACACATTTTTCCCATTTTTGAGAATTTTTAACATTGTTTTGACACATTTTTCCCATTTTTAAGCATTTTTAACATTGTTTTAAACAATGTTTTCCCATTTTTAAGCATTTTCATAATTGTTTTAACACATTTTTCCTATTTTTGCATTTTAACCTAAAGTTTAGTTGGCCCTGTGATTAGTTTGCACCACATACACACACACACACACACACACACACACACACACACACACACACACACACACACACACACACACACACACACACACACACACACATCAGCACATCTGTAAGCACATTGTCAGACCCCAAGATGGCTACCCCTACCACACCCCCTGCATGGAAAGACAGGCAGGTGAGCACAGAGAGTCAGAACCACACACAGAGACACACACATACAGAGTCACACATACACACAGAGTCACACATACACACAGGGACAGATAGACACAGAGGACAGTTCTAGGTCACACATTACATCTCGCTACTCCTGACTGCACGAGACCATTCTATTTGGATATTTCTGAAACAAATGGGATGGTATTGTTCCAGTAAAGGAGGGAGGTAGGAAATCAAGAACTGGATCACATTGAGTAAGGACAGACAGGATGCAAAACACATCTAGCAGTAGGAAAAATCAGAGATGACGAGGTGAGAAATTATTAGCGTAAAAACACGACACATTAAATAAGGATAAGACATTGTTTAAAGGATAAGAGTTGGGAATAAGTGTATAACATTTGAATTGGTCACACAATAACGAGATAACGGAGTTAAGTATAACGGAGTAAAGTATAACGGAGTAAAGTCAAGAATGACATAACGGAGTAAAGTCCTTTAAAAAAGGCCACGTGAAAAACCTTCGGTACAGGTTTAAAGAACGAAAACGATATTAAGACAGTCCTCAGAGGCCACGTGAAAAACCTTCGGTACAGGTTTAAAGACAAGGGGCCAGAGGTCCAGCTGATCTAGAGAAGGGACGTAGTACGATCCTTATAAAGACAGAACAGGGACCGGCAAGTCACTGTGCCAGCTGAGTTAGGTGACAATAAAATCCTGAAGGAGTTTAACTGGGGACGAGTAACGTTACGAGATCGACGGGTCAAGTTATATCCTCTTTGGAATCCACGCAGACGAGGTCAGGATTGAAAAACACAATGAGCGAGCGAGGGTAAGTTCGCAAGAGGCTGAGTGAAGTTGTAGCGAAGACGAAGCGCTGAGACGCGGGAAAGATTTTTTTTAAAATAACCGAAAAAAAAGGGAAACAAGAGCATAAAGATAGAAGGGAGACACTTAGTGGTCGGAGGGAGTGCTACACCCAAAATAGGAAATAGCGCCTCTAAAGGCAGGGAAGACTCATTACAGAAATACCCCAGCGGGCAGACAGGGTACTGCAGGGACTAACCCTCTGGCACCACTGAGTTCAAAGTTGGGTATTACAACAGAAGGGACAATTGGCGCCACTGAGTTCAAAGTTGGGTATTACAACAACAAGACTGATATCCAACTGCTTCTCCTCACAGCTGACACACACCATCAACACAGCACAGATAGGGGAGAATAAAACCAATAGGATAAGAATAAAGTCATAGGAATAAAATTAATAATAAGACAAGGAAGAATAAAACATTTTTAAGCTAAAATTAGATTGCTGTCACATACATCACCAACACAGTACAGAGCAAGACTAGTGGCAAAAATAGGGTATTACAGCAAAATAGAATAAGACCCCAGAGGAAGGTAGAAGACCTAGAATATCAGAACTAAAGGGAAAATAACCATTCAATTGCAGTGTATAACCTTGTTTCCAACATAATTGCATTTTTTACAGTGGCACCACACCTGCACGTTAGACACCATTTTTATTTTTTATTTTCTTTCAACATTTACATTCCCCATATAGCGCCAAAGTCAACACCTGATCCTCCCAAGGATGCCCGACACAACCACAGCCATGACCCCACCCACATGGATTGATGCAGCATGCTATGCCACCCTGGACATGACAGTCCCAGGAGAAAGAAAGAAAATAGACAAGAGACTGAGGAAATACATCCAGAAATGGCACGACGAGGGATTACTGGATCCACCAAAGAGCAGAAGATTTCACTGATGGCAGTACTCAAGCTGAGAAACAGTGCAGCAAGAGAGAGAAAAGGAACAAGAACGTGAAAGACAAAGTGAAAGAGAAAGAAACCGCGAAAGGGACCAACCCTGCTGGCTGCGGAGAAGTGGGTAAGGAGGCAGAAATGGCTTTCACAGAGACAAAATGGGAGCTTGGCCAAGCATCGAAGCTCTCCACACCTGACTACACCGAACCCTTCTACCTTGATGTTTCTGAATCAAATGGGATGGTATCTGCAATATTGTTTCAGAAAAAGGAGGGAGGGAAAAGATCACTGATGTGCTACAGCTCAAATTTGGATCACATCGAAAAAGGCCACACATGTTGCACAAGACACTTAGCCCTGAGAAAAGCAGATATTTACTTGTGATGGTCGACAGATACACCCGATAGGTTGAAGCGATCCCCGGTAGGAAAGAAGATGCAAAGACAGTTGTGAAATGGCTGAAGAATGAACTGATACCAAAATATGGTGTTCCAAGGAGAATCAGATCTGACAATGGCACACATTTTGCAAACAAACACCTACAGGAAGTTGAGAGATATTTAGGTATCACACATTCACATGGAGCAGTCTATCACCCACAATCACAGGGTATATTCGAGAGAGCTAATCAAACAATTAAATCTAAGATAGCTAAAAGGTGCCACGGCACTAAGTTGAAATGGGTGGATGCACTCCCACTAGCACCAGTTTATGAGATCCTCAAAAGGAGGGAGAACTTTTCTCTCTCCCCATGAGTTATTGACAGGAAGACTGATGCTGGGTTTAGACAGAGAATTGAAAGAACCACAAGACAATATATTTGGCGTGCTTTATGAACACTGGAAATTAATGTTTAATTATGTGAAATATTGTTTTTGATATAGCAGACTGTTTAAGTCAGGGAATGTTGCTTTTCTATGTTTTCTCTATATTGCTATATTCTATTTCTATATATATTCTATATATATCGCCAGAATGATCGCACATATGCAAACCTCGTATCTCCTTACATCAAATTCACAAGTAGATCCCGAAGGAGCACCTCCCCAGGAGGCTCTTTCGACAAGCATACGTAAATAGATACTATGGGAGTACCAAGGAGGGTGCCCAATGAGTTTAGAGCCCGGAATTAGATCTCTGATGGGTTTGAATCCACCTTCTTCGGGTGGTCAACCTGATCCTAGCAGGGAGGTGGGTGTTTGCAAAGTGTTTTGGTCTGCTTGTTCATCCCTTAACATCACAGCTCCTGACGGCTCGGTGACCAAAACTGACAGCACGGAGTAACGAGCTTGCAGACAACTCAGGGATTGATGAACCCCTCACTAACTGGTTGGGTAATATGAATGGCAAATGGAAAAGTGCATTTTGTCCATATTAACCACCCTTTGAATTGCAGCTTCCATACTCATCTGTATAGGTTATATTTTATAATCATTTAATAACTACTGCATGTTTGGACAATTTCATAGTTAGAGTGTTTAGAGAAAAGGCTCACGTACCGACGTGACGGGGCTTCCGGTTCCAGCTTACTACAGGCGCGGTGTCGGAGGACGCCCATGGGAAATATAGGTTTCGTTGTGCTCAGTGTGCAACTGTTTCCATACAAAGTAAACACATTTTTGCTTAAATTCCAAACCACTTTTCGACTCATGTTTGGAATCCCTGACGTGACTTAGGGACACGGACCCCACGGGCTCGGACTGAATTCAGGATTCGTGGGTGAGAATTCAGACAGGTAACTGCGTCGCAGTCTGTGGAAAGTTCGAACCGGCGAATCCTCAGCTGAGATCTGTTATCACAACGCTTTTCACTTTATTAATTATGCTTTATTATAACTTTCGTTCCAAGAAGTCCTTTGTCTCCCCGGAAGTTTTCTCAGAATACAATAACCACATCATCTCCAAAAAGTAGAGAGGCGATCCTGAGACCCCCGAACCTGACATTCTCCACCCCCCAACTGCACCTAGATATCCTGTCTGTGAAAGTCCCGAACAGGACCGGTCATAAAGGGATGCCTTGGCGGAGGGCAACACCCACCGGGAAAGTGTCTGATTTATTACCGAGAATACGAACACAGCTCCTACTGCAGAGACCGGATGGCCCGTTGCAACAGGTCCGGCACCCCATACTCCCACAGCAACCACCTCAAGTCGGTGGGAGGGGTCCTGGAAAGGGCGCCTCCTGCCGACTCCATAGTTCTCCTGGGAGACTTCAAAGCTCACGTGGGCAATAACAGAGAAACTTGGCGGGGGGGTGATTTGGGAGGAACGACTTGCTCGATCTGAACCCGAGTGGTGTCTCGCTATTGGACTTCTGTGCTCTGATCTGCGGCCATATGTCTTGGACACTCGGGTGAAGAGAGGAGCAGAGCTGTCAACTGATCACCACCTGGTGGTGAGTTGGATCAGATTGCGGGGAAGCCGGCTGGAAAGACCTGGCAAGCCCAAACGTGTAGTGAGGGTGAACTGGGAACGTCTGGCGGAGGATCCTGTCTGGGAGGTCTTCAACTCCCACCTCCGGAAGAACTTCTCACACATCTCGAGGGAGGCTGGGGCAATGGAAAATCCGAGTGGACATTGTGTAAAGCCTCTATTGTGGACGTGGACGAGGCCGCTAGGAGCTGTGGTCAGAAGGTCATCGGTCGTGGCGGCAACCCGAGAACCCGGTGGTGCACTGGGGGTGAGGGAAGCCGTCAAGCTGAAGAAAGAAGCCTTTCGGGCCTGGTTGGCTCAGGGGTCTCCTGAAGCAGCTGAGAGGTAACGGCAGGCCAGAAGGGCTGCAGCTGCAATGGTCACAGATGCTAAAACTCGGGGCATGGGAGGAGGTCGGGGAGGCCATGGAAAAGGACTTTCGGTTGGCCTCAAGGAGGTTCTGGCAAACCATCGGACAACTCAGGAAGGGAAAGCAGGGCCTACCCCAGGCTGTTCTCAGCAGGGAGGGGGAGGGGGGGAACTGCTGACCCAGATGGGAGTCGGAGGAAAGAGCACTTTGAGGAACTCCTAAACCCAGCCAACATGTGTCCTGGAAAGGAGGCAGCTTCTGAAGACTTGGTGGGGGGGGTCACACTCATATCTCTGGCAGAGGCTGCTAAGGTAGTCAAAAATCTCCTTGGTGGCAAGGCGCCGGGGGTGGATGAGATCCGCCCTGAGATGCTGAAGGCGCTGGACATTGTTGGGCTGTCGTGGCTAACACGCCTTTTTAATGCCTTCATTAATTATTTAAATCCTGACTTTAAATAACATTCTCTGCTTTTGAATGAGCTGTTCCACACAGATTCAAGCATCTACAGTAATGTCATAGTGTCTGACTGCTATTACGTTAAAGGGATAGTTGGGTGTTTTTAGGTGGTTTTTATGACATACACATCGCCAGTCAATGTATTATCTACAGTACATGGCGGTCAGCACGCCCCTAGTTTCATAGAGGAGTACCGGAAGCATGGGAGCAAAGCAATGTACTGCTGCGGACGGGGGCGGCAAAAAACATATTTTAAGCACCTAAAAGAAAGGTTCAGAAAAAAAGCGTCAGCTATATTTTGAATATTATCTGATGGAAAATTAAACTGAAAATTAAATTCATGTATGCTCTCTTCAAAGCCACCAGACGCACTTAATTTGCCTCCGTTGACAAAAACAGTATAGATAACTTTTACTTTCAGTTCCCCTTCAGAAAATATTCTAAATATAGCATATGCATAAACTGATATTTATTGTTTTTAGGTAGCTGGTAGAATACGCTTTACTGCTGCCCTCATCCACAGCAGTACATTGCTTAGCTTACGTGCTGATACTCCTGTCTGTTTCTCTAAACTGGGGGAGTGCTGAATGCCGTCTAAGTGCCTCATACAACACATGAACTACACTTTTACACAAATCTCCAAACCACATTTTATCAGGACTGTCAACAGAATTATTACAGGGAGTTCTCACTTTATGTAAATAGCCTGATTGCTTTTTGTGTGTGGCATTTTTGGGCAATTGCAAATGGGTGCCACTTAGGCTAGAGCTGACCTGGGCCTCAGCCAGCTCTATTCACTGAAGATGTCAATGTGATGCGGTTGAAGGCTCTGAAAAGCAAGTAAGTAGACCTCTGATCTTAGATTATTTCATAAGGAAACCATTCTGTGAAATGGGTCTGTATAATTGAGGCAATACTTTGAAACACAGGTCCTGATGTCAGAAATTAGTTGTCTGATTTGACTTTAAGGGATATTCAATATCAGAAGTACCATCAAAGCAAAAGTTCAATCATTCCTTGAGTTTAACTTTGGTCCAGATGCCAATTACAAATTACCCTGCGTGGGATAAAGAGGGCCTTCTTGAGTTTGAAGTTTTCTGATTTAATGCAAAATCTAGTGAGTTACTGAAAACTATCAAATTATTTTGACACTAAACATTTTTAGCAAATAAATGTGATTAAAATTCAAAACAACTTTATCAATCCCACTAAGGGGAAATTAGTATGTTCTGATGTTGGCTGTCATAATGTTGACTGCCAGATCACCCAGGGATCGACAAAGCAAAAATAATCGGTGAGTCCCTATACACTCTCCCTTTCTTCCAAACTCTATGCACTATGTATGTACTGGAAAACTGTAATAATTATTAAATGGATGGTCTCTTAATATTTAAGCTTTTTCTTTACATAATGTGGCAGGAGAATTTGCAGCATAAAAAAAGCTAATTTCTAAAATATCTGTATGCTCGTATCTGCAAAATATCATCTCACTCCAACTTGAAGAGCTCACGACAAACACCTGAATACTGAGCTCCTTATGTGTCAGCCTTGACGATAACCATTTAACATACTGAACACGCATGTAAAAAATTACACACAGTATCTCGTGCAACCCTGTTTGTGTAAATCCTTTTCCAGTAAGGACAATGTACGCCTGCACAGCTGCAGTGTAATCGGACAGCAGGGAAACATAGGGACAGAGGAATAACATGATCCCTCATGAGGAAACTATCACCACAGCAACTAAATAATATCACATGCACTCTCATATAATCAATAATAGGGTTGAACTTATTCGAGACAGAATAGCATTATGGAGATTTGTCAGTTCCTGAGGTGTGAATCAAACTGAAGACAGAATCCAGTATTTGTTTTGATGAGGAGCATCCCAGTTTCTGTCACTAGGGGTTTAAGCATCTGTCCGACTGAATATGAAGGGACTTTATGCTGGGAGGGACCGGCCCACTGCAATCAGTGCTCTAATCTGCCAATCCTCTTACCCCTTCCACTGCTCCCCACCGCTATTTCTGAGCCGATTCTGTGTCAGCGGATGTGACGTCACAGGGAAGCCACACACACACACACACAGACACAGACACACACACACACACACACACACACACACACACACACACACACACACAGAGAGAGATGATTACACGACACACAGAGAGAGAGACAGATGATTACACGACACACACACAGAGAGAGAGAGAGAGAGAGATGATTAAACGGCACACACAGAGAGAGAGAGACAGAGATGATTACACGGCACACATCCTCCAAAAATAAGTCAACATGTCCCGAATCCACAGAGAGCCACTGTGACGTTTCACTTGAAGAGCTGCTCCGAAAGTGTCATAAGCACATTATCATGACATTGGGGACACATGATAATAGTAAGTAGCTGTGTGGCTAATGTCAATATTTGTGAATGAGATGCATCTCTAATGTTTAAGAACAAGTTAATATGATTAATAACAAACATTTCCAAAAAGGTGGATCAGATATTTCAAATCACACATTCTCCAGTCAGCAAGACCTGTGTGTCTGAGGAAAGCTGATGACAGGAAATGTAAATGGTCCTGTTTATCCAATTAGTCAACAGGGTTAAGTGGAAGAGTTAGTGAAAGAATGAGACGCCACCTGACATTAAGCTTTCGCAGGCAGGATAAACAACAGACTGCTGTGGCAGATAGATCTGTCTGAACCAGGTTTATAATATTGTATTTTAGCACAATAACTAGCTGTAACTATATAGGAGAGCAGCTCCTCTACAATCAAAGCATCGACATGATAGAGGAGATTGTACTGTTCATTGAGACATTAGTTAAAACACTGTCTGACTTGCTGTAACTTCCCTAACCCTGCCACAAGCACTACTACCATGTTGTATGAAAAAACTGTTTAATATAACTGTCTTTTAAAATAGGGTGTGTATAAACCGGGACGCATAGCATCTAGAATACTTTTTCTAGAATAGCTGGTATTTTACCACGCAGGCCCACACTGTACTCAATCTGACAGCACCAACAGTAGACAGTGTTAAACTTTATTTCAATCATCACATTCATACAGGGCAGAGCCGGCCAGAGGTATAAGCGAACTAAGCAGCTGCTTAGGGCCCATGGCAACCAGAGGGCACCCAAGAGCGCCTAAAATATTCCACAAGAGAGCTTGACACAGACCGGGCAAACCTATATGCATGTTGTGTAGGCCCCTGCAAATTTGGCAGCAATCGGATCAACTTGTGTTCTCTCCTCTCCAAGTTTGATGTCAGATAACAGTAACGGTAAGTTGCTGTGCTGGCGTGCAGTGCATCTCTCTCTATTATGTCTATCTTGCTAACAGAGTAGTGCATCTCTTGGTCTGTCCTTTCTTGCTTGCCCCTCAGTCACTTCCAGGGCTGTTCTGTGACTTTGTGTCTGACAAAAGTGAGAGTGAAATACTATTTAATACATTTGATGAACGCTAACAGCCAATGATTTTTATCAACTGCAGCTCAGAAAAGATAGCTGACCAGTCCAGAAAGTATGGGAGATAAGACTCTCCTTAAGGGCGCAAATCCTTTTAAAACAAGACAATGATTATCTCATCTCTCAGTCCAGGTATAGTTACAACTCTGGACTTATCCAAGATGGGACGTTTAACATTTTAAATGTTGATAAGCTAGCCATATGGATCCATGAAAATCTCTCAGTAAAGAATAACCATCAAGTAGCCTATTAAGCCAAGCCCTAGTATAAATAGTATAATGTATAAAAGTAAATCTGGGGAAGTCAGTTTGAATGGGCCTGATGCAGCTAATCCAATTTTAAATAGTATTGTTATTTATACTTTACATATTTTCTGCTTAAGTTTGTCAGCAGAGGAGGTACAGTACAAGCACAGACTGAGTTGATTCACATCCAGTGGAGCCAAAGCTCAGTGTTACATTTGATTATTTTCTACATTTAATATTTTCGACAATCTCTTATTAATTGTTAATGCCAATATTCACTCATCTTGAGACTCTGTAGGACATATTCTATTCAATAAATGTTTCTTTATACCTAATTCTGTTCTGTAAAGGTCTACGTATTCTTAGACCGACAGATGTTTTGAAGGAGGAGGATTATAGTGGAAGCACTGAGGTGTGCGACCGTGTGGCAACGGCAAATGGTTTACGGTTCAGGTAAGAGGGCCCCGTGGCAGAATTTAGCTTGGGGCCCCCGTGATATCAGGGCCCGGCCCTGATGCAGGTATTTACGTAAAACTTGACCTCGGCATTTGAACCCTCCTGACCATTTAGGAGCAGTGGGATGCTGTTAAGTGCCTGGGGAGCAACTTGGGCTTCAAGGTCTGCAAGTCCATTTACCATTACCATTTAACCGGTAATTATAAATCTCACTTGTTTGGTGAAGTTGCACCTTTTGGAATAGTTTTTTCAACTGACAAACACCCACAACAAAGCTGGATCACTGAAGTCCCCATGTTAAATGTGTGTCAATTTGTATATGGTTATTTGATCAATTCCAAGTCTTTTTGAGAATATGCACTACTGCGCACAATTAAGTGAAATGAGCGGGCCTTTAGTTTGATCCTGCATTATTACCTGAAGAGGGTCAAATATGAGGGTCATTAAAGTATGATAGAGCAGTCTCAACTCCCAACTCTCCCATCAGCTACATTATTAGACGTTCAGAGCAACTGACGAAGAATAATGTTAGTTACGTATTGAACGCCTATGAGATTCTATGAGTATCGGCATAGCCCTTTGAAAATGCTGTTATTGGGTTCATCCCAGTGTGCATGCACAGTCGCAAAGATGTTTTTTTTGTACTCCTGTGCTAGGGGGCCTCCCTAAAGTCCTCACTTGCGACAGATGACAGCCGTGTTCTGCTCCCAATTTAAACCAGCCTTTCTTCAGCTGGCACAGGTGAAGCCAGCGGGACCAACAGCTTATAACTAACATTCTATATCGTATAGGCCAGGGGTATTCAATAAAAATTATCATCACAATAATGTTTAACTTGTACAATGATTTAGTGCCATATGTATTGAAGTAGCCAAAAGTTGTATTAACGTCTGTATGTAGTCAACAACTGACCGTCAAATTTCAACTTCAACTTCAATTGAGTTCAATTGAACTTCAATTGAATCTAAACAATATTTATTATTACTGATTTCAAATGATCTTCACTCATTTCAAGTATAATAAAGACTCGATTAAAAATAAATACATTACAGAAAGCTTTTGAAAAATGTGACTCTTAAATTCAAGTACGGTACTTTTATTTTAGAAAAATGTATTTAATTGAAATGTGCTACTGCTTTAAATTCAGTTTATTCAGGTGTTAAGTGATGTCAATCAAAAGAGCCACTATTATATTCTAAAAAGAGAAATTTGGGTAGTGAATTAATGTTTCAGGATTCTGAACATATTTGGCTCTTAATTTCGGATGTGAGTGGGTATGTTTGCTCAAAAGATCTGTGCTTTGTAGCACTTAACATTGCTGCTTTTAATAATCGCCACGGTCTTTGAACATACTACTTTTGAACTGGTTGTGGGAATAATAAACATATAAGAGTATGTCCATTCTTGTTAAAGGCTCTGGTTAAGCTGTCCACAATTCTCTTTTTGGTGAAATAACTTATCTGACTCACGTACTTTTTCCAACTGTCGGGGGTCTCCCGTCTCTCCGGTGTGTGTGAATATAGCACTCGAGTCGAGGGCGACACTTATCGGAATACACATATGTGATTGACCGAGTATAATCACGTGAGCTGATATACAATTCATGCAATTGGTCGGTGTGTTTTCTGGACCACTGAACAAGTGCCGTAAAGGCTAGAAAAGCTTCGCTAGTCTATGAAAATAACAAATGACAAATTTGCTCAGAGGGCTTTACAATCTGTATATGACATCCTCTGACCCAGGACCTCACATTGGAACAGGAAAAGCTTCCCCAAAAAACCTGAAAGCAACAGAGGAGGATCCCTCTCCCAGGATGGACAGAAGTGCAATGGATGGTAAATGGACCTGTACTTGTATAGCGCTTTTCTAGTCTTCCGACCACTCAAAGCGCTTTAACACTACATGACATCATTCACCCATTGATGACAGTGGCTAAGGTGTCACCTGCCCATCAGGACTAGCTAACATTCATACACCATAGGCACAGCTACAGGAGTAATCTGGGGTTAAGTGTCTTGCCCAAGCACATATCGACATGGACTAGCAGAGCACGGGCTCGAACCGCCGATCCTCAGATTGAAGGACGACCCTGCTCACCACTAAACCACAGTCGCCCCCATGTGACATGTGTACAGAATGAACAACATAACAGAGTTACAACACATTCAATGCCTATGACAGAAATGATTCTTATATGTCCAGGATCCAGAGACAATGGCGCCTGGGTCTATACCCAGTCTTAGGGTGTAGTTGTGGGTCTTAGGACAGATGATGTCACACATTCCACCACATCATAGATTGTTTTCACCCCACCTGCCTGTTTGCTAACTCCCCTGTCATTTCAGATCCTCCCACTCTGCCCGCATCAGTTCTCATTCCCCTCACCTGGTTCTCCATGCCCATCTCACCTGTACATCCCCTCATCAGTCCCTTACTATTTAAGCCCTTCCACTTCCACTTGTTCCCTACCAGATTGTCTTGTGTGTTACTGCTGAGATCTTCAGCGTTATTCCCGATTACTATCCCTTATCTGCCTGTTCTGACCCTGCCTGTTCTCGATGACGGATTCTCTGCTTACCCCTTTTTAATTTGTTTGTCTTGGTGACTGATCTCGACTACGGATTCTCTTCCTGCCCCTTTTGGATTGTTTGCCTTTATGACTGATCTCCCGGTGTTGACCCTGCCTGAATTTGAGTAAACTGAACTGTCCTGGTCTATCTGTCTCTGTGTCGTGCTTTTGGGTTCCTCTGCCCCGGTACTAGTAACCGTTACAGATGATGTCCAATGTGTACAGATTGTAAAGCAAATTTGTTATTTTGGCCTATACAAAATCTTAATTGAATTGAGTGATGTTACACTCTCTTCACAAAGCAACTGTATACTGACGTTGATATGCTGCAGACAGTAGAAACAAACATTTATTTAGTTGTCACTGGCATTTGGACTCTCTTGCACCTCTCCTATGAGAATGATGTCAAAGCACTTAATCCGCACAGACACAGATTAGCGAGGCAGGATTTATCCCGAACCAGGACTCCGGGCCTTTATACTATATACGTCAATGAACAATAGAAACTTCGTCTAACGAGAACACCAACGGACATATTAATATTTAAAATTCATGTCACTGACAATACGATCTGGAGAAACAACCATTTGGCGAGCCGCATGGCTCGGATGAGTCTGTGCGTCTTTTACGCATCAAACTTCCCAAAATAATAATAATAATAATAACAAAACAATGTCACCAAGATCTGCGTTGTCCTATATTAACGTCAATAACCAGAAAAGTTACATAATGGAAGGAGCGCTCATATCTCAGGTTTGGTAAAGGGGATAGCCATCCATGCCTTAACAATAATTTAGATGATTTTGGAATAATGATCCACCGTGGATTATTTTTTTATTATGTTAGTATATCAAAAGTACAAATATTCTAATACATAAAATGCACTTACTTTCTCCAACAATGGCTTTTAGTCCAAGTGGTGCCATGATGAGCCCTCTGGTGCTTGTCCACCTCGCTACACAGAAAACAGATCAGGGAGAGAATTACCATCAAGCCCGTAAGAATAAGTAACACACTTCCGTTCCAATTAATCCAAAATAAAAGCCTTCAGAAGGAAAGTAGTGCAGTGCCATTAGTAACATAAGTAATCATTATTAAATGAACCACTGCGTGTTTTAACGAGGAGTTTATGTGGAAACATGAGCATCTCAGTCAGTTTAGAAATGTATTCTTGACCAGTTTGTGTGACAAAATAATCTCAACTCAAGGTCCACCATGTATGTTTGACATGACCTAATTATGGAACTTCAGTCGCATGATAACCTGTGGTTAAATATTGAAGAGAGGCCCCTTTCTCTATTCAAGGATGGTCTTTGTGAATCTCATCGATGAGCTTTCTCCAGTCATCCACTGACAGAACACTTTGACTAAATTCAACAGGAAGTCAGCACTAACTGCAAACAACTCAACACCTCAAGGTCTCTGATGGTCAATCGAGCAGTGCTTACTACTGAAATTGGCGAACGAGAAACCATAATACAACCTTTTAACAATAAAAGTTCACAACATTTTTTATTCAAAAGGAAATTATCATTTAAAGACTGGTTAGGTGTCACCATAAACATCCCGGAGTAACAGTCAATGTGATATAATTTCTTTTGTTTGTTTTTTAAGCCAATGAAATGACAGACGTGAAACTATGGCTGTTTTGGAATTTACAGAACAAGACTACCTGGTGTCCATAGAGATATGAGAGTAGGAAACTATTCTAGAAAAAAAGTGACTGTTGGGTTTGGCCTCCATGAGAGGGCAGCAGAGCAGAAGTAAACAGCATATTAGCTCTCCTCAGCTCAGAGGAGGACAAAAGCAAAGAGCTTTTACTCTTTTAGAGGAAAAACATCATTGCAAATTTGTGTGCACACCATTTCTCTGAGCAATGTTTTGTACCAGCTTCCATATTTGATGTGGATATGACTGGAATCATTTCAACCATAGCTGGTCTTCCTCAGGTAAAGTTAAAGAAGTGAACATGTACCTGCT
Organism: Ophiodon elongatus; assembly: GCA_016806645.1. Classification (NCBI taxonomy): domain Eukaryota; kingdom Metazoa; phylum Chordata; class Actinopteri; order Perciformes; family Hexagrammidae; genus Ophiodon; species Ophiodon elongatus. The sequence continues at coordinate 31,930 of JACSYO010000878.1, read as the reverse complement.
TATTTGTGATGAAATGCCACATATGCACCAGATAACATTGTATCCTTTGAAGGGCGAGAGGCAGGGTAGAACTCTCGGAAGTCATTTCAAAAGAAAAACCCTTAAATAATTGCATCCCCGTTTCCCTCACTTGCATATTTTCCAAGGAAACCATGCGAAGAGAGAGAAAATGAGGAAATATGTTTTAAGAGAAATGAGACGTCCTTTCCTCTAAAGCGTCACGTGAAGCGACGTCTGTTTCTTCAAACTGCATTGAGTATTCATATACAGTGTGTGGTATTTATACTGTGTTCTGTATCCTCTTCATAAGTGCAGGACCGATTTCTACCAGCTGAATGCATTTGTTTTAGTTAGTAATTATTTGCGTCTGTATGTTTTGAAATTCTGATTGTGACGTCATTATTAAATAACCCCAAATATGGTTTCTCTTGAACACTGGAATTTATTTATAGGCTCAATGTTTCGGGGGAAATTGAGATGACATAACTCATCAAATCCGACACTCAGGAATGATCAGCCTTACGTGACTGAATGGAAATGATTATAATTGTATCCATAATAAAAGTTATTGAGGGAATTAACAGATTATTTAAAGACAAATATTTTTATAAATGAAGAAAGTTGTTTCTGGTTCTTTTGTTGTTCAGAACTAATCAAAATATATTTATCAAATATATAACTTCAATTTAATCTGGGATCCGTCTTCACTCTGGTATTAAACTCCAGCGATCGGTCCGATCAGCTTCAGCGTCCAATCAAATAACTGATGAACAATGAGGGGGCTTGTTGGCCGCTAAAAGACTTCCTGGAAGCATGCTCCCATGCATCCTCGCTGCTCAGAGATCCTTCCTTTCTCCTCAATCCTCGCTCCTCAGAACAGAAATAAGAGCTTTGGGACGGCCGTCAATATGGCGGCACAGAACAACTTCTGGTTCAAGCGAGGATCGAGAAGCGAAGAAACGACAAATAAGAGACTTCGGATGTACCCATGGAGTTTAGTGAGGAAGATACAAGAAGTGGGAAGGAGGAAGAAGTCGGCGTATCATAAGACAAAGAAAAAGGATTAAAACAGTTTGGGTGAAACTGAAAGTGAAGAAAAGGAAGAGGAAGTTGGAGAGCTAAAAGTGAAACTAATAAATAGGTACAATTTGAATGAGAGGGAGGAGTAAGAAAAATGGACCCTTTAAAACCGACAAAAATAATTAGAGCACAAGTTGGAGAAGTGAAATATGCAAGGATCTTGGGAGATGGAAATCTCTTAAATGGATGTAACAGTGATGTACAAATAGATAAGGCAAGTCAAGGTATTTAAAGTTGTAAAAGTGGGAGGGCAGACACACAATGGCGGGAGGGATGTGATATCTGGAGTGCCTTTGAGTGTTAGTATGAAGGATCTTATTGAGAACTTACGAATACCCAACAGAGCAATTAAGTGTGCTAAAATAATGACAAGAGGGGTAGAGAAAAAGGAAACTGAAACAATTCTGGGAGAGTTTGATGTAAAAGAAATTCCAAGGGAACTATATTTTGGATTTGTGTAGGAGTTAGTATTTTGTTATTTTATTCATAAGTAATATTGTTTAATTATTCTAGATGTTTGCTTATTTAATTTAGATTGTTTTGATATATTAGGATAGCTTTTTCTTTTGATAGTTTTTTGTTGTTGTCTAGGTGTATTTTATTTTCTGGTTTGTTTGTTTGTTTATGAATTAGGTAACACTTTGGGCACCTGGGGTTATATATAGGAGTAGGCAGGTACAGGACCAGCATGCACCTGGGTAGGCCTATGTTTTTTTTACCAGAGCAGCATTAGGAGTTCCTTTGTTCTTTTGTTTGTTTGCTGGTTTTGTTTTGTTAAATAAATTATGAGAAAAACGGAATCCTGTATGGAAAATGCATTCTTTTGCCTGCGTTAACCACAAACCCATGGTGTTTTTTTCAGTGGCCCTTTGATTTATGTTTTTTTTTTATTTATCAGATAAAAATGGCCACTATACAATGTAAGGGAATATATTCCTAAACCCATGAGATGTTTCAACGGTCAAGAATTTGGTCATGTGGCAAAAGTGTGCAAAGGAAAGAGAAGGTGTGCCAGGAGTGGAGGAGAACATGAATATGGAAAGTGGGAGAAGGAGTCCAGCCAAAGGGCTGCAACTGTGGGGGGAAAACATAGCGCTGCATATTGGAGTTGTGAAGCAATGAGACAAGAGGTGGAAGTCCAACAAACACAAGTGAAAGGAAAAGTATCTTATGCAGAAGCAGTTAAGTTGGTGAGGAGGGAGAAGCAGTCAGAGGAGCTTAGTCGCAAAACGCAAATGTCAGTGGAGGCAGAAAGGAATGATAAAATCAGGGTATGGGCAGAGAAGAAGAAGCTGGTGACTTTCATAGCAGAGGTGATAAACGCAACGGAGGTAATGTCTAAAACTGAAAGGATTCAAATAACCGTCAAAGCAGCAGTACATCATCTCGATATGGTAGGATTGAAATGGGAGGAAGTAAGAGACCATCTTAGTTTACAGGAAAGCCAAGAATCATGTTATTGGTTGATAGTAATAACAATTCTAATACTTCAATGGAATGCAAGAAGTTTGATTGCCAAAGGACAGGAGTTTAAGAAATGTATATACAGCAGGAGGGAAAAAACAGATGTTTTGTGCCTACAAGAATCATGGTTAAAACCAAATTTGGACTTTGTAACATATGGATATGTAGAAATTAGACGAGATAGCAAAGAAGGATAAGGGGGGCTGTGATTCTTTTGTAAAACAAGGGATTCCCCATATAGTACTAGGTATTGGGAAAGAAATGGAGTATGTGGTAGTGGAAGTGTGGCTTGAAAGGAAGGAATTTGTGGTGGTGAAATATTATAATCCATGTTTGAGAATAGAATTAAGCAAATTGGAAGAAATAGAAGGGCAAGATAGGGCAAGCATAGTACGGTGTGGGGACTTCAGCGCACATAACACATCATGGGGGAGTGGAATAACTGATAGCAATGGTCAAGCCACAGAAGAACTATTAGAGGAGAGGAATTTAGTCTGCGTAAATGATGGAAGTAAAACAAGGATTAATATCAACACAGGAAAGGAGTCTGTACTTGACCTTACATTAGTTTTTAATAACATTGCCCAAGTATGTGACTGGAAAGCATATCACGAAGGAACTATAGGCAGTGATCACTACCCAATATTCTGCAAAATAAATATTCATAGATCAGTAACAGAAGTAGACAGGGGTAGAAATGGATTTTTGGGAAAGCCAAATAGAAGAGATTTAAGGAAGAGAATGATGGTCATCTGAGTAAGATTAATGATGAAATGCCATAGAAACTTTCAATGATATGATAACAGAAGGAATTATGACAAAAAGTAAAGGAAAAACAAGCAGAAAAGCAGTACCATGGTGGAACAATACTTGCAAAGAAGCAATTAGAAATATAAACAGGACATTTAAGTTACTGAAAATAACTCATAACTTTCAGCACATGATACAGTTAAAAAAGGCTCAGGTGTTAGTGAGAAATACAATAAGGCAGCAAAAAAGGACATATTGGAGAAGGTTTTATGACTCAGTTGGAAATATAACCCAAGTAGGAGTAATGTGGGTGATGATTAGAAAGATGGGAAAGGACAGAAGAGAGTGGAGTTATCCTGTGCTAACAACTGGAAAATAAGTTGCGGTGACTAATAAAGAGAAAGCTAAGACATTGGTTAATGCTTTTGTAAAGATACACAGCACTAACAATTTGTCTGACGAAGGAAGACAAACTATAAATAAAGAAATGGTGGCAGAAGTAAAAAAAGGCTTATGATATGCTATGGAGGGATGGACTTTTGCTAAAAATGCATTTAATGGGAATCAGGGGAAAACTGTTTAATTGAATAATGGATTTTTTAAATAAAAGAACTATCCAGGTAAAAGTAGGAGCTGAAATGTCAAGAAAATATTAGGTAGAAAATGGGACTCCCCAAGGGAGTGTGGTAAGTCCTATACTCTTCTCAGTTGCAATAAATTACATCTTTGGAACAGTGTCCCCAGATATGGGAAACGTTCAGCTGAATCTATATGAAAACAAGTTAGAAATAGTTGAGTCATTTATGTTTTTAGGAGTACACTTTGACAGCAGATAAAATGGAAAGACCACTTTCAAAATGTTAGGGATGAATGTAAAACAGTTATAAATGTAATGAGATGTCTAGTAGAGTTGGACTGGGGAGCAGAATTCTAATTGAATCCAGATTAGATTATGGTAGTATAGCATATGGTTCAGCATCAGAAACCACACTTAAACAGCTAGATGTTATCCAGACCAGGGCCCTCAGAGTTTGTATAGGTGCAGTAAGAAGTAGAGACAGGAGAAATGTGATTGTGTCTTGGTTAATTATTGGATAAATCTGAGAGGTCATGAATATAATCACCCAACCAAAAAAGTATTACAGGCATGTTGGGACATAAAGTACCAAAGACAAGTTTTGGCTGGATAGGAGAAGCAGCAGCAAGAAGCCTAGGAGTTTCTGATCTAGAGCTTTACACTGCTGTCCTTTGGCCTGTAAACTCTTGTGTGTTTGCTAAAAGAACCAGAGGTGGACATGGAGTTGCTCCAAATTAAGGTAAAACATAAAAATACAGATTTAGTGAGTGAGTTCTATAGGTATACAGATCAAATATACTCAGAACATGTGCATGTTTTTACAGATGGATCAAAAGACCCAGCTACAGACAGTACAGGCTCTGCTGTTGCAGTTCCTACTCACAAAATTGAAATATTTAAACTTCAAATGTTTTAGCTACATATACAGTTGAATTGTATTCCATTGTTATGGCCTCCATTGTTAAGTCCTTATTTGTAGTGACTCCATGTCTGCACTCGCTAGTCTGAATCAGGTGTGTCCATTATTCAACAAGATCTGTTATTAAAAATAATGTAAACTCACTCAAGAGCAATAGAACAAGGCACTATAGTTATATTTATGTAGATACTGGCTCATATAGGTATCATATAAATTAAGCAAGAAGCTTGTTATCAAATGGCCAAGAGTTGAAAGGATTCATTAAAAACCTAAAAAAGAAACCAGAAATTATGTGTTCAGGAAACTTGGCTTAAACCAGCATTAGAATTTGTTATTAAAGGATATGATAGTATTCGCAGGTATAGAGTGGGGGATAATGGAGGAGGCTGCATAATATTTGTAAAATAAGGAAAACAGTATAACATTTTGGGGAATATGCTGGAATATGTGATAATTGAAGTTTGGACAAGAGAAGGAACTATCAGAATTGCAAACGTTTACAACCCATGTAAGAAACTTTCAATTGATTTACTGGATGAATTAGCTGGACAGTTAGAAGGGAAAGTGATATGTTGTGGAGATTTTTAATGCTCATAGCACATTATGGGGTATTGATAATGATGACAACGGAATGGTGATAGAAAAGTAAAAGAGTAAAAAACATGTGTGCTTAAATAATGGAACAGGGACCAGATTTAACATCAGAACAGGCACAGAGTCTGCTATAGACCTTACTTTAGTATCTGATTCATTGGCAGGGGTTAGCTCCTGGGAGGTAATAAGAAGAACAACTGTAGGAAGTGAGTAAGAGTTAAATAATTCTGTTTGTCAAGCTATTGCCGCAAAGCACTCCATGCAGATGAAGGGAGGTAAGCAGAAAAAGAGGATTGTACCTTGGTGGACAAAGGTATGTGATGAAGCAATTAAATCTTGAACTAAAGCTTTTAAAGTATGTAACGTATGCAGAGGTCCTTGCTCCGGAAAAGAGGGGAAGGGAGGGAGGAAAGAAGGGGGGGGAGCAGGTTCCGCACCTAACACGGTGGTTACTCCTCAGTTGCTTATCCCAGTGATCCCGGAGTAAATAATAATACTCACCAATATAGGTATAATGCCTTCGGCCTTTTATCTCACCCCGTAGTCTGATCGTTAGGATTTTATGAGATTATGGGTTTTGTCGTGGGTGTTTTTCAGCTAATGCTGTAGGTCCCCACGATAGGCTGTAACTCGTCTCAACCCTTATCAAGTGAGTACGTATAACGTCTATACCATCTCACTACCTATTTTGAACACTCACATTTTTAGACACACTGCAAAGTTTTCAACCAGGGTTCTTACCTTAAGTTCCTCTGGTAGCGTCGGTCGTCACCTCAGAATCACACTTGTTCATGGACAGGGGAAGAAGGTTACTCTGTTTAAAAAACCAGAGTCTGTAGCTTTAGTCCCAGTTCCTTACTAAATGGTAAGGCTGTGGTTTTATTTCAGTTTCTTTCTTTTTTCTTTTTTTCTCTACAAGTTACAAAACAGGTCCAACTCAATGAAACAGTTACAGTGTCAACATGTTAAAAGATCTAAGTGTTTATTATCTAACGGTAGAGATAGCTTGTCACTCTCAAAATCTGTTCACACATCAAGCCGACCTCTAACGGTTGAGGTAGCTTGTCACTCACAAAACCAGTTCCCCTGACGGTCGAGATGGCTTGTTCCCAAGCCTTTTCCTCAGACGGTCGAAGTCAATCCAGATTTCTATTTAGTTGCACACATCAAGCCTTTCCTCTGACGGTAGAGGTTGCTTGTCACATTCAAAACCTGTTCCCCTGACGGTCGAGTTAGCTTGTTCCCAAGCCTTTTCCTCAGACGGTCAAAGTCAATCCAGATTTCTATATAGTTGCACACATCAAGCCTTTCTCTGACGGTTGAGGTTGCTTGTCACATTCAAAACCTGTTCACACATCAAGCCTTAAATAAATAACAATAAATAATAAATAACAATTAACGGTTAAGGTAGCTTGTCACTCAAAACCTGTTCCTCTAACGGTAGAGGCTCTAAACTTGTTCCTCTGACGGTACAGGCTCAAAACCTGTTCCCCTGACGGTCGAGTTGGCTTGTATTCAAGCCTTTCCTCTGACGGTCGAAGTCAAAACAGGTTTCTATATAGCTGAGAGATTCCCTGTCCTAGTCACAGAGAGTTAGGACAAAATCTAGTCTTCTACAAAAACTGGGAGATCTCCTGCCCTAGCTCTCAGAGAGCTAGGGAAATTCCTCTTGTCTCTTATCTGGGGAGAGGTTAAATAGACACAGAAGCGGTCCACTCCTCCTCCTCTTCACGTGTCACACATCATAATACATCCTGTCTCCAATCAGAGTACAGGAGGTTCGTTGCCTTTATATGGTAATAATAAATGAAGAATCCTTTTACACAGGATACGTTGTATAATACCCATTATACAGAAAAGATTATACATTATAGCATCTTATGCAGGTGTGTGCACAAGCATACTTTTAGACTTTTAATATTTTTCCTACGATCATTCAACAAGTATTAAAAAAGAATCATAGTTTTCAGAATCTTATTGAACATAAAAAGTTGCAAGCAAATGTCAGGAGGATAATAAAAAAGTACAAAGAAGGACTTTTGGAGAAAATTTTGAAGACAGAAAAGGACGATGGTTTTACCGAATTCAGAGGAAAGTGGGAGAAATGTGCAGGAAGGACCAGGAGAGATGAAACAGTCATATCAAGATTTAGATTTGGACACACTGGACTTAACAGTACGCTACAAAAAGTAGGAAAACATGATACAGGCAAATGCGACTATTGTGGACAAGAGGAAACAATAGAACATGCTATTGTACACTGTCAAAAATATGAACAAGAAAGAAGACGGCTAATTGGAAACCTTAGCAAGGAAAAAGTACATTTTATATATAACAGATATTCTGTAAAATAACTCATGAAGTAATTAAGTGTTATCAAGTACTATTTCAGTATCTTTGACTAACTAATATTATTGAGAAAATATGAGCCCATTTGTTATTTGTTTATTTATTTAATTTTTATTTATTTTTGTATTTAAAATAATGTAAGTACTTGACATCCTGATCCACACTCTATACCAGTTGGTGGCGGTAATGCACCAATTAATTGTTTGCCGACCGCCAGTAAACCTCAAAGAAGAAGAAGAAAAAGAAGAAGAAGAAGAAGGAGGCCCAATCTCAATCTCCACCCTAAACCTTCAGACCCTGAATCATCAGGGATTTACTGAAGTCACCTGTTAAGTGGTTGAGTGTGAGAGACTGTGTAATTAGGAATGGGATAGTACTTTGCTGCAACATACCACGTTACCATGACAACGTCAAAAAAGTATTGTGTACAATTGTGGGTATTTATTTTATACTTTTTACTCCCTGATTTGAACGTCTTCCAGGCTCTTTTCCTCACGAGATGAGATGTCATTAAAATAATATATTTACTCGTTTTTGTCAAAACAGCTTCAATAACAAAACGACATGTTTGATGAATAAATATTTTTAATATATATAATCTCTGCTTGCATTCCTCTGATCTCATGTGTTTCCATGTCCCATCTGTAATCCTTAATGTTGTTGTAAATGTAATTTATCGGGCTGAACACCCACGTGCCCTCCTCTTTGTTTACCTTTTTTTTAAGACTCCATGCTTCCATTGGTAACGGCGTGTTTAGCTATGAATTGTGGGTAATTCCCTTGGGCAAAATCGGCATATCATGCTGATTTACGGTAAGGGTTCATAAAGGGCTCAAATGTCTGCCAGAGAGCCTTCAAGCACTCAACGATTTGACAATGGGACGACCCTAAACCCTCACGGACTTCGCGGGAGCGCGACTCAAAGTCCGTGAGTCCGTAAGGGTGGAGAATGAGATTGGGCCGAAGAAGAAGAACGCTGCCAACAAGATGTTTCATAATGAGAGCAGTGTACATTCTGTTTGTACGTTCATGTAAAATACGTGCGTTTACTACTGGAATACGCATGCGCAGGTACTTTGGTTCAGACTGCTCCGATAACTTTGAAAGTATCACTGGCAAGAAAACTCGGCACCGGACTTGCGGAGCGAAGTGAACGAGCTGAAGGAATAAACTTGAGGCTTCACGCTAACTACATACCTTGTAAGGACTTGAACTACTTTATTCCAATAATGCAAAGCGAAATTAGCACCATCAGTATCATTTTATGCTGCTCACGATGAAGGCGAGGCTGCTAGCTTGTAGCGTTAGCATGTTAGCTTGTAGCTACAGCAGCATGGACCAAAAGTAAACATAAGTTAATCATGTGTGTAAGTTAATGTGGCCGACTGTCTTCATGGGCTGTCGCTGTAGCCCACTGGCCTACAACTAATTGTGTTTGTAGGCGAGTTGGGCTGTACGCTGTTTGAATGAGAAGGAAGTAAGTTAAAACAAAAGTGATTTACAAATAAGAAGACGGTCAAAACATTGTTCTTTGGCATACAGCAATATACAAACAATCTAAAGTATTATACTGTGAAATATCTCAGTGAGCATCTTTCCGGTGAAAAGACATTAAACACTGGTCCAAAAGTGAATATTTTTTTCTAATGCTTGTTTTATAACCACTATTAAACATCACCGTATGTTAAACGTCTTTTAAACTTAAAAACGTTCACAGTAAAATATGTTGCAGATGGACATCTGTAAATAAAACAACTTTTGAACCAGTTTTAAATTTCTTTTCAATGGAAAAATGCTCACTGGGATATTACACAGTATAATACTTTATATTGCTGTAGACCAAACAACACTGTTTTGACCCTCTTCTTATTTGTACATCACTTTGTTTCACTCACTTCCTCCCCATTTAAACTGTGTACTGTTTAAATGGTACATCACTTGAATTCACTCACTTTCTGTCATGTATTTTAGCTGTGAAATGGCATAAAAACAAAATTTTAGAAATGTTGTGCTACAGCCCATAATGACAGTCTGCAATATTAACTTACACACGTTTATGTTTACTGTGGGTCCATACTGCAGTACGTTACAAGCTAGCAGCCTCGCTTTCATCGTCAACAGCATACAATGATACTGATGGTGCTAATTTCACTCTGCATTATTGGAATTAAGTAGTTCAAGCACTTACAAGGTATGTAGTAGCGTGAAGCCTCACGTTTATGCCATCAGCTCGTTCACTTTGCTTTGCAAGTCCGGTGCCGAGTTTCCGGACCAGTGCTACTTTCAAAGTTGTAGAAGCAGTATGAGCCAAAGTACCTGCACATGCGTGTTCCAGTAGTAAACACACACTTGTATTTTACATGAACGTAAAGACAGAATGTACACTGCTCTCCTTATGATGTCCTGTGAGCATCTTGTTGACAGCATACAGTCTATAATTCCATATTTATGACATTTTATATGAAACATAAAATGAGTTGAAATCACGTCTTTGTATCGACCACATTTCACCAAACAGTGAATTACGACTTTAGAGAATTACATTCACAGTAACTAATGTGGTGGAAATTTACTTGTGAGAAATCAAAAGTATCTTAAGCTTGTTTGTCTTTTAAGTATTTGTTACAGGATAAGATATGGAAAGAGTACAAGTCATCAAACATTAACCAACGAGCACAGACCAAAGTCATAGCATACTATCCAGCTGGATAGACAGTGTTTTTCCTCCCGGAGAGGAATAAGAAGATCTGCCTCGTTCTTGGCGTTGAGTTTGAGCTCTTAAACAGGTCAGAAGAATGCACTTGTCCAGCAAACGATAGATAATGTGTCCAAAATAGGAAAGGAATGCACCCGTACCCAAATAAGAGAAACGTTGTACATACTGAGAGCTGACCAGTACATATGGAATCCAAAGTTCAATAGGTGAGATAGAAGACATGCTCTAGCAATGCTCTATACACCGCCGACCCTATTGGAAATAGGTTCAGCTAAAAATAAGTTTACAGAGTTCACGAAATCAATTTTCCCCCGACAACTAATGTCTCTCTTTCAACCTTCAACTAAACAAACCATCAACATTTTCAAACAAATTGGTGTTTTGTGTCACGTTGATGTAACCACATTTAAGCCGGTTGAAAAGATGACAAATAGGTCTTTGACGTTCAGAACGAATATCAACCAGTTTTCAACAAAAAATCAACGTTGAAATCCCAGTTAGTGCTCACTGGAAAGTGGAAACTTGATGTGTTACTAAGACTGCGAATTTAATTGCTACATATTTTACTGTGAGCATTTTGAAGGTTCAAAAGATGTTTAAAATACGGTGATCGAAGTAGGAGGTCTATCCACAATTAAAATTGTCATGACCGACTTTTAAGCGGTTTGTTTTGTTAGCATTGGCACACGTATTTATGATACAGGAGCTTGTTATATAAAAACATGTTTTCATACTAAAATAGTTTTATGTTGTGTAGATTGTAATAGTCACACATCATGTACAAAAATGTATACAGTATCTGCAGGGTATACATACTCTGATGGGAAAAAAAAGTTACAGTTTTGTTACTTAGGACTGCATGTTTATACAAGAGAAATGAACAATACAAATTTAGCTTTAATCTCATGGAAATGCATATCTGTTTTTTCTGGAGAAGAATATTAGACAGGTAATTGTGTACTTGTTGGCTCCTGTCAGACAAAAAAAGCACCTACCTTGGAACGTGAATAATAATAAGTTCTGACTTAAAATGTTTGGGTCAAACCATCTGATGGTAATTGTATTCAAACGTCCTGGGTGAGCTGACAGTAATGGACTTTGTGAAGGTTGTGGAAAGATACACGTGTAACGATGTCTAGTTTTCAAAATAAGGTATTAATAAGGGGCATTTGCAATACTTATGGAAATATAATTAAATTGATTATATTCACAAGCCTGTGGCTCTAATAAATGAAACATAAAATGCCACCAAATTGTGAGGTAAATGTTTTTGATCTTTGGTTGCTTGAAATAAATTAAATTAATAATTACAAAAAGAATGAGTGATGCATGAGTTGATATCTCTGACTACATATGAACACAATATAAAAACAATTCAGACATTTTTCAAACAAATTACGACATTTCTACAGTGAAATAAATTATGAGGGTGCTTTAATTTATCATTATAATATCCATATCCATTTTGTGTGTATTAGAGAACTGTTCATCGTAACCTTTTTTAATTTAAAAACAAATATATTCAATTACACATTTTTTTAAAAAAGATTATTGAACAGCTAATTTTGTGTCCAAATAATTATCTTTATCTTTAATCATTTATCTTACTATCTTTTGGTGTCGATATTTAAACTAATTACCTCATTTTCCTCGCGGGACTTGAACGCACCGCGACTGGAAGGTGGGAGTTTTTCCTCCTCGCCTACTTTAAAAGAGGGTGTGTCTCTCCGTCAGTTTCATACTCGGCTAACGTTTTTTACTTCCCCCTACCTTTCTGTGTAACGTGTTTGCTCGTCTCTTCTCCAAACTTCAGTCTCTTTGGCTTCTGTTGGAGGTAAAATAGCTTCTTCAGTAATCTACGTTACTCTGGACGTATTTCCCTGGGTTTGTCTTAAAGACTAGTTAAAGACCAGCGGAGTCAATCTGTGATTTGAGTTTCGGCCACCATGGGTGACGTGATTTCCAGTCACCTGGATGAAGCCAAGCGGGAGATGATCACAGGTAAGCAGCGTTTTGTGGAGCTTTGATTTGGTACGTACGTTCAATGGCCATCTGAAGTTCCTATCTGGTGTGAGAAAGAAAGCCGTTTGTTACGAGATGTTAGCCTCACTCTGCTGCTTGATCTGCTTGATGTGCTGTAAACGCGTGTCACCGAAGTTGTGGAGATCTAAACGGTCTGATCAATCCCATCCCCACACTCGCAGATACATTTTAAGAGACATGAAAAACTTCAATTGAATTTTATATTTCCCGTTTATTTCGTTCACCTGTTGTATGACATTTTTTGGAAAGTTTGCTACTTATTTTAAACCCCTATGTGTCCTACAGGTTATCTTTAGCTGTTTACTAGGAGCTTTCATTCTGTCAGAAATGCATTTCTTGTGACAATTGTTCCATTTCTTGGCCTGATAATTGTCAAATGTACTGCCATCACATATAAAATCATATTTTCTCTGACTTTATCCAAATACATGAAGTTTAACATAAACTTCATGTATATTAATTTCTGGAGGAAAAAAAGTTTACTTAACCTACAGTATATGGCAGCTACAATTTAGGAATTCCATTTTCGTTGCATAAGAAAAGCAGAACATTGGTAACCTGGAACTAACCATCTCTGCTTGGAAATTTACTTAAAACCAATAATTGCTAATTAAAATAGTTGTGGTCTGTTGAAATTTGAATAGATTGATTCATCATTTTGATGTATTGGGCTTCTATATACAAGTTTGGGTGTGTATGGTCTGTGGAAAAGACTGACATTGGGTGGCCTGCTTTCTATGGCTGCATCCACTAGCCCCACCCTGTCTGACTTTATCACATCTTTGTAACCCAGGTTCACGTCATTGTCATGGCCATTTGGACTTTGATCTCACTTTAAATAAAGGCCCAACCCTCTGATCTTGTATCATGAGTTGTTGAACTGTATCACTTTTATACAAATGAAAGTGTTTGCATAGGGACTGGCTGTCTCTTACCATCTTCCCTCTTTCACTCATCAAATAACCCCAAAAAGATAGAGGCTGCACCCTTATCTGTTTCAGCTCTTACAAATGAGTATGTGGCCTTATCTATTGGCCTATTACAACATATTCATTTGTAAGTAAAGTCAGATCTTGAGTTGACGAGAGCACCAAAGGTACAGTACAATTTGTGAGAACATGAAATTCTAATACTCAACTCTCTGGGTATGAAAGGCCGTGGTCTAGCCTCTGATGTGTTGGAGCCTCTTTCTAATTCTCGCTCCTCAATGTGATCTTTAGTCCAGACTGAACGACGCCAAAAATACTGGATAGATTGAGGATTGATTTTGGTACAGAAATGGATGGTCCCCGAGGTTGAATCCTACAGACTATTGTGATCCCCTGTGGCCCGTATTTCATGATGATCCCACAGGATTATATTGGTCGGCTTGGATTAAACTCTGATCTGATCTGAAAATTGGGTATTTCAAAGCAGATCCAAAGAATCCTAATCCTGAAAATCTGGTTTCAGATTTGGTGATCCACTCCTACCTATTTTAATCTGGACCAAATGCTACATTTGGGTATTTCAAAACTGAGAGATCTGAATCAGTTTGATGCAAAGATTCAGGATCATTTGAATCCCACCTCAGAGGTGGATTTGATGTAGATTGACAAATAGCCTACGCCTCACTTCTCCCAAATATTATCGAAGATGTTCATTACACCTTGATTGAATTAATAATAGAAGGTGCCTTTCAAATGTGAAAGGCTTATAGTTATATTTTTAGTCGGCTAGTTTTAGTGTAATTGGATAACTGTTCGACGCAAAAATATGGTTAGACCACGCGTCAGCCTGAAAATACAAGTAACAAATACAGGCAACCCATTTCCAAAGCTTAGTTTCAATTAAATATTGTAACTACATTATTTGTACCAAAACATCCAACATATGTTTCTGTTTTTAGTTTACACAGCAGGCCAGCAGAGACAACAGGAATGAGGGGTCTAAATTTGGTTTTAATTGTGCTTTTCATTGTTTGATTAGGCAACACCACCAAGACTATAGTTGGCCACTAACAAAAACACATCACAATGTGGCCTCTAATAAAACTATATAATCAAGTTCAACAGAGTTTAGCCTGTACATCATGAGCTGAAGCAAGCTTCTTCTCCAGCAGCTGTATTCTCAGCCATGTCGCTTGCTGCTGAAGCACAGTCGGCTTCAACTGCTCCTCAGCAAGAAGGATTTGTTTTGCTGTCCTCTCAGTCTCTATTTTCAGCACCTTTTCACAGGAGTTCTTACTTTCAGCATGCAGCTTCTGTCTCCATTGCACTGGCTCTGGCCCACTCGCTTCTTCCAGAGGTGGGGCAGTGCGGTCCCTTTTTTATAAGGGTCAGTCCCCTTATGAGAATAAAATGGCCATTGAGTTATAATGGGATGTGCATTGTAAACATAAAAAAAAATAATTACACATTTAAATGCTTATTTCAGTATGTTAGTGTCTGGTTTACCAGTGATGGTTTGTGTAACAGGGGGGACTGTGAAAGAGGGTGAACTCTAGAAGGTGAGAGGGGATGAGATTAGGTCATCTTCATGAGCGTCTTAGTAACCAGAGATGGAATAATTTTTATATATGCAAAAACATACATACAATGACAACAATCTATTCTCAACAAACTCAACCCCCAAACAGTGCATCCATCCATCCATCCATTTTCCTCCGCTTATCCGGGGTCGGGTCGCGGTGGCAGCAGGCCTAGCAAGCCGACCCAGGCTTCCCTCTCACCCGCAACACGTTCCAGCTCATTCTGGGGGATCCCGAGGCGTTCCCAGGCAAGTTGGGAGATATAATCCCTCCAGCGTGTCCTGGGTCTTCCCCGGGGCCTCCTACCAGTTGGGCGTGCCTGGAAAGCCTCTAACGGGAGGCGTCCAGGAGGCATCCTGATTAGATGCCCGAACCACCTCAGCTGACTCCTTTCGATACGAAGGAGTAGCGCCTCAACTCCAAGTTCCCTCCTGATGTCCGAGCTCCTTACCCTATCTCTAAGGCTAAGCCCGACCACCCTACGGAGAAAACTCATTTCGGCTGCTTGTATCCGAGACCTCGTTCTTTCGGTCACGACCCAGAGTTCATGACCATAGGTGAGGGTCGGAACGTAGACCGCCCAGTAAATTGAGAGCTTTGCCTTCCGGCTCAGCTCCCTCTTCACCAAGACGTTCCGGTGCAGCGCCTGTTTTACTGCTGCAGCCGCACCGATCCGTCGGTCGATCTCCCGCTCCATCTTACCCTCACTCGTGAACAAGACCCCGAGATACTTGAACTCCTTCGCTTGCGGTAGGCACTGCGTCCCCACCTGGAGGGAGCAATCCACCGGTTTCCGGCAGAGCACCATGGCCTCGGATTTGGATGTGCTTACTCTCATCCCTGCCGCGTCGCACTCGGCTGCAAATCGCCCCAGTGAATGCTGGAGGTCATGGTCCGAAGAGGCCAACAGGACCACATTGTCTGCGAACAGCAGAGAGGCGATCCCGAGACCCCGGAACCCGACTTTCTCCTCCCCCCGGCTACGCCTAGATATCCTGTCCATGAAAGTCACGAACAGGACCGGTGATAAAGGGCAGCCCTGGCGGAGGCCAACACCCACCGGGAACGCGTCTGACTTATTGCCGAGAATACGAACACCGCTCCTACTGCAGTCGTACAGAGACCGGATGGCCTGTTGTAACGGGTCCGGCACCCCATACTCCCGCAGCACCCCCCAAAAAAAACCCAGAGGGACCCGGTCGAAGGCCTTCTCCAGGTCCACAAAACACTTGAAGACTGGTTGGGCAAACTCCCAGAGGCCCCTCCAGTAGTCTCGCGAGGGTAAAGAGCTGGTCCACTGTTCCACGACCGGGACAGAATCCGCACTGCTCCTTTTTGAATCCGAGGTTCGACAATCGGTCGGAGCCTCCTTTCCAGCACCCTGGCATATACTTTCCCCGGGAGGCTAAGTAGTGTGATACCCCGATAATTCGACCAAACAGTGCAAACAGTCTAAATTAACTGCGTAATTCATACTATGTAACGTCACATTTCCAAATATTGGAGCAGCCTGTGTGCATGTAGCCTAATGTCACTTAACACATTAGCTTCAATGCAGCAAAATCATAGATTCACGCTGTGAACGGGTTGGTGTTGGTTCACGAGTAAATGTATGACATAATTCCAATTTAACTCCCGTTTAAAACTTTAACCACAGACTGTCATATACACCCATAAAGCCAGCTAGATTGCTAGCCCGCTAGCTACTTAGTATAGAAGTGAATGGAGCCAAGTTAGCGCCTCTTAGCCTGACCAAAGCTTAAATAGAGATCATTTTTAAGTAGGTTACATTCAAGTAGCTGGTTAGCTAGAAATGTTGGTTTCCCTCCTGTATAGTATTACAAATGCTACATATCAGACAAACATTTACTTGCATTTGAAAACGTATGCTGCGCCAACACTTCCTCCTTTTTATTAAATGGTCCACCATGTTTTTTTTTTTTTTGTTCAATCCCTTCCCGGTTGTATTGGGGTCACCGTGATTCAGCCTGCCAATGCTCTGAAATACTGCACTTGTTTATTGATATTTTATAATTTATGGTATTTTCTCTTTTTTATTTATTTCCTTACTACTTTTCTATTCTTTCACATATCTCTCTCTCGCGCACGCACGCGCGCATATTCTCCCGTCCACTGACTTCCTGATATTCCTTGTTGTTCTTTTCATGTATTGTCTTTTGTCTTGCAATAAAACAATAAAAATAAAAGGGCCCCATTGTCGTCATGAGCAATTTACCATTAGCATTTAGTTTCTATCTTGTTTTTTTGTTTTTTTTTGTCTCCTTTCATTAAGCCAAATTTCTCAAATGTTTTTTTTTTTTTTTTTTTTAACTCAAACAAGAAGTTTGGCTAAGTAAGAGTATAATATTGCAAAAAGAAATTAAATAAGAAACCAGCTCATCAAAGAATAAAATGTGGCACAAAATTTGATGTGAACTTTTTGTACTCTAAAGTTTGATACCCTGCTCCAAGGCTTGATCACCAACTGTGCAAAGCTGCTGACTGCCCCCTGGTCTCTGACCCTTGTGTGAACTGTGTGGTCATTTTAATTATTAGTATAGTAAAATGCTTCTTGGCAAAAGATTACAAGGCTGTCATGCACTGTACCTGATGGGAGTGTAAACACAATAGAATACTTAATGCAAAGGCTTCATTTTTGGCCTGGGGCCTAATTAACCCTGCCCAGATCTATGTACATTCTGAAATATTCAGTATTTTAACATTTGTATATTGCATGAGGAAATAATATTTTTTTATTCCACTACAACTGATGGCCCGTTGCCCTTCAAAGACCCTGCAGATCCATTTAACTTTGCGTTGCATTCACTTTCCATTCTTCAACTCTGCATGAAGTTTTAGAATGCATACAATCAACTATCCCTCAAAAACTGGTGGAAGAAAGCTATTTTATAAGCTGAGTGTAATGGTTTTTGTTAGTTCCTTTAGTGGCCAATTCATAGTGAGGCACACGCGCGTATCAGATGTGGAATCTGAGGAATGCATGAAAAAGTGTGTGTGGCTGAATGGAAACCTCCTCCAGGCCTTGAGCTGCACAGTCAGCGCCACAGTGTCTCTGCTGCCAGGACGAGCCCAGTGCCTTGCTGGCTTTTTGGGAAGAGCCTGGATTTAGCATTAAAGCCCTCTACACAAACACGCATACATTTATTAATTTTGTTCATTCTTGCTGCATTAAGAAGGTGATAAACTACTGTGCCAGTGATCAGATTGGTAAAATTCCTTTTCTTTTTTTTTTGCACATGACTCCTTATCAGAGTTGAGGTAAACATGTTCATAGATGGCTTTATCACTCAGGACATTGTTCTCAGATGCTAATTAATGGACCACACCTATCCATTGTCCCCTTACTGTTAGAAAAGCCTGGATTGCTGAACAGTTGTATGAAAGACTCATAACTGTGTGTGTGTGTGGACATGACCTCGATCACATGGCTAACTTCTCATTTCCTCTTTGGAAAGAGTGCATGTGTGTACTAAAACACAGACACATGAAGGAGCTCTTTTGTTATTGACTGTCGATTTTTTTTAAAATGACTGCAGTATCAATGTCAGTTGAACACCATTACACTCACAAATGCACATTAATGCAATTTGTTCTCAAATGAGAATATAATTTACCTTCTTACATTGTAAAAACCTTTTTGAAATCGGAATCAACAAAATGAGTAAATGATAAAATAAATGGAAACTAGTAATCAATTCTAAGAGAATGGAATTTTCTTTTTTCTCTTTTTAAACCCATGGGAGAGTCCTTACCCATGTGTTGGGAACCACTGGTCTGGGCAATTTGATTTAGTTATTTTGTAAAAATCTAACCATGGACCCCAAACTTCATGAATGGATAAAGCAATGAGGAGGTTTTTCCCTGCCTCTGAAAATCTTCAAGCTCTGAAGGAAGTGTTAGCTGTCCCTCTGTGGCCTGGTGAGGTCTTCAAAACTGCTCATCTTAGAGAGGCTTGTTTTCAATAGGTGACATGAGGTAAACTTCAACAAACGGCTCCAGAATTTTTCTTGTGAGGTTACTTCACAATGAAACCCGAGGTAAAGGCAGAAGTTTTGGGGGAGATTGCTTCATGAAACCTAGCTTTCTACCTCAAAATGTTTCCGCTGGTTTTAAAGGTCCAGTGAGTACGATTAAGTGACATCTAGTGGTGTAGTTGCAGATTGCAACCAACAGAATACTCCTCCGCTCACTCCTCCCTCTCCAAGACTTTGGTAACGTGAGCTGCAGAGTGCAAAACTGTGGTTACGCCGTTTGCCTTACTTAGAGGTTATCCTTACCGCAACACTACTTTAGGAGCACTCATCAATGATTGGCTCAATAGAGCGATGTGCTGTATTTGTGAAATTTTTTTCCTTTTATAATTACAAGGTATATTGTGGCTTTTTAAATGACAAATATTACCTTAAACCAATGAAGTGCTTTATTGTTAAAAGCAGAACACAGAAGGGCAATGGGGAAAAGGGTTATTTCAGCTTTGGTTCCAGAATATCCGCAGAAATGTAAATGTCGGCACAAGGCGCATATTCTGAAAAAAAAAGTGAAGTGAAGGTTGAAGCATGTAGGGCGAGAGGACAGTCCTCCGTTGTTGTTGTTCAGCACTTGTAGGCTACATATATGATGTGCCGGGTGGTATTTAATCCGCCCCTTCATTATAATTGGACAGCTGGGTAAAAAAGTGATGGTGACGAGGGCAGCATTTTACCCTAAGGCTAACATTCAGTGCAGAATAGAGGCTCAGCGCCTTGTAGCTTAAGGTAAATATGGAGCACTCCAATTGAAAAGTCTTAAAAAAACAAAAAATCTCAATATAGCTGTTGGCTTGTCAATATTATTGCAATATAGCTGTACTGCTAGGGATGGGGAGTTGGAGGATTTTAAGCATTCCCAATAAATTGATCGTGGTGAATTTCCATCATCGGGATTAATGTGAATATTGTCACAGGGACATGAACAAGCTTTCTAGCTTGCTATCCTGATTTTCAAAATAAACACAATGTAAGAAAGGACAGAATTATCCTTTTTATTTATTCAGAGGGACCGTTATGATTTGTGATTTAACTTGTTTTATTTTGTTTTCACTTTGTTTCCTTACACATTTTAAGTGTTTACTGTATGTTTTACCTCCCATTTCAGGAGTTTTAAGCCTATTTAATGATTATGGGTATAATATTGAGTATCATGGCATGAAATTGTCATATCGTTCTATGCTTTCTAAAACGGCATATCATATGACATGGCTAAGATATGCTTGAGACAAATAATTGAAAACTGCTGGAATTCAATAACTTCAACAATAAAATTATGCTATTTTCAACACTGTTGTACTAGACGAGTTGCGCAGCAACGACAAGTTTGTTTTGAGGAAGTGGATGACATGATTGATCGCAGAGGCAACTTACCAGCTGAAGCACTGCCACACCTATCCGATTTGAAAGCGCAACGACCAATGGTTTAACCGTATCACTCACTTCGACCAAAACTTCATCACTCAGTTAGTCTCAGTTAGTGACTCAGCGACCTCAGTGACAGACTTTTGTGCATGTGGGGCTGGCCCCAGCAGTGCGGTCCAGCCAAAAAAAGTGGGGCAGGTTGCCAATATCTTGTTTGAAAATATATCAATATACCTTTTTTTTTATGAGGCCACATACAACTCAGCCCTAGTGTGAGAGTGAGTGAAATAACAAGAAGTGAGAAAATTAAATGTTCCCATGGCGATTAATAAAGTAAATGCTCATCTTCTAAATGTTTGGCTTAATGAGGCTAAACATTTTCTATAGAGCTGGACTAGATAATAATTCAGGCTTTAAATCGAACATTCATAATAGGCCACGTATACTGTAATTGTTTTGTTGATCTATTTATTTTTCCCACTAACCTTTTTAGTTGTATAACTACACTTAAAAAAACAAAAAACTGCTTATAAAATGATTTCTGTTCACTTTTGGAATGTCGCTTTTGAAGCTGGCATTTCCTCATAGGTCTTTTGAGATTTGTGCTAAAAGTGGCCATGGTAGCATATTTATTTTTTATTTTTTTTAACACTTAACTAGCCCCATGCTCATGAACAATTGTCCTTTTGAAAATGCCATTTTGCATGGCACTTTCCTGCAGGACTTTTCTCTTTCTCTTTTTTTCTTCTCACTACTTGGCCACTCCGTGCACTGACTAACCGATCACATGAGACGATCAGGTTCAAAGCAGGAGGGGCTAACAGTCTACCATTCTGAAGGACAGTAAGGTCCAATCCCTATGTCCCCCCCCTAAGACCTTAAACTCGGAATCCTCAGGGACTTACTGATGTCACCTGATAAATGGTTCAGTGTGAGACTTTAAGGGCTTGAAATGGTGTAAATGTGAATGGGACAGCACTTTTTATGAACAATTGTGAGTATTTATTAAACAGTTTTACTCCCTGATTTGAAAGTCTTCCAAGCCCTTTCCTCACAAAATGAGAGGTAATTTCAATACTATTTACTCGTTTTTGTCAAAACAGCTTCAATGACGATATGAAATGTTTGAATAAATCTGTGTAATATAATCTCTGCTTCCATTCCTCTGATCTTTAATCCTTAATGTTTCTGTACTCAGAAACATTAAGTACCCCCCCCCCCCCACCCTGTAACAGCCAGAGGCATCTACTTAAATAGAGCCTTCAATCAGCAATATCTAGTTTGTACCATGAGTGCAGGTGAAACTAATTACTTCCTTTTAAACATGTTAAGTGACAAAAGCTATACCTTACTCTAAGGTAGAAATACTTAAAGGTAGAAACACTTTTAAATAGTCTAACATATCGATGGCCAAAGTGCAAAACCTGCACAAAATAAATAACCTCCCATCTGCACTTCGTATATTTCTTTTTTTGTTTTATGTATTGGGTATCCTTAACAAATGGCATTCTGCAAGAAAACACTTTTTTTTTTTTTTTTATATATATTTTTTTTTATTCTCAAAGTTAATTTTTCACATAGGAGGTTTTGCTCTTCGGCCATTGATATGTGTAACACCCATCCCATGTAGCTATATCGTATTATGTGAATCTGCTGGGTGTAGTAGTACTATGGGCGGGGCCCTGGGTTCAGTTTTTAACGAGATGGCGCTATTACGCGTTTGTATGTACAAATGCTGCTACTGTAGCGAAAAAATTTCCCCTTGCAGGATTATTAAAGTATCTATCTATAAATTAATATACCGATTCTTATAACCCTTGTTCTCCTATTCGGAAAACTAAAATAACTGGCAGTGCCTCCCATAGAATTAAGGAAGTAATATAAAAGGTCTATCCCTCCTTAGGTCCTTTTTTATTTTGTGTTTTTAATTGTATGTTAACCCTTTTTAAACAGTTCTTACCAAAAACATGAATTTGCCTATCTGTGATGAACTTTGACACACCAAAGATACTTTAACTGCCGTAAACAGTTTGGTATTCATTAGCGTGGATTCAACAAACAAAATAACTGCCGATCCCTTATAAAATATATGTAAATAGTGATATTACACAGTAACCTCAAGTCTCTTGCACGTTTTCATTGGTTAACTCTACCTAGGCTCTAATATCATAAATGAAGAGCATCTTTAACATGTGAACATCAATAAACAGTGAACCCACCCTCTCACTCAAAATAACAAAACCCCTGTTGCAGGCCTGAGTCGTGGCTTGGGCGCGTAGAGGCCTAAAACTGTAGTAGCTGCTTCACTTCTCCACACAAGCTATAAACAAAAAGCCACGTATAAGTTTATTAGTACTCATGAATCCAAGGAGTGGGAGGTAAGGAAAAGCTTGGTGATGGACGGCAGGCAGAACGCAGAAGAAACGGCAGCAACAGTCTACAGCAGGACATGCACAAGTGGGAAACCGTTCTTCACAGTGGTCCAAAGGAGCTTTCCTGATCCTCTTGCAGTCACAAACGTCCGTCTCCCGACTCAGATAAATCGGCTACAAAAAGTTCATACGCTACTTTATGGTGATCTAGCAATAGCTTGTCTTGACAATCGGTTCCAAATATACAGCTAACAGTATGAAACCAAAGCTAATGGTTATTATGTTACTCGCGACTAGCAACACAACTTGTTTTACACTATCACATTTAGTCCCAGTATAGAAAACAGTAAACAAACTCGTATTTACCTCTTGTAGATCCCAAAAGTCCAAACCATAGGATAACTGGTCAGCCACTAAATTATGAACATTATTGCTCTCGTACAGTATTCACTGTTCACTCGACAGTGATAATTCGCGTCTGCATTTCTCTAAAACCCGGTACCTGGCAATACACCTAAGGCCCATCCCTCTACCTGAGAATGGGATTAGATTGGCTGTTAGTTTCAGGACAACCCAATTAAAACAAAGTGACATATTACACTGCTAAACAAGTTAGGCTGTTAGGCAGACTATCAAACAAACTATGCTCATTTGCATGAACTCCAACCGTTAAACTGTAACGAGCATTTCTTATTTGTAGTTATCCTCTTAACTTGTTTTTAGAAAACATCCTGACATCTAAATTATTTTTTTTGTAGACAGTGCTACATATGCTGTACCTTGCAAACATGCATAACATATCACGATCAACTTAAATACATGTAGCTTTTATGTAGCACTGTAGATATTTGTAGATAGCTAGGACCAGAGACTAGGTTCGGAGGAGCAGTTCATAACTAGAAATCAGAAGTCACAGACCAAGGAGTATGTTTGACCTGCCGGCTTATTTATGTACAAAAATAGTAGTAGACGTACACATATAGTGGCACCAAATCACATACCTCGCATACACAGAGGAATTTGGCAGTTCAATTTCCTGAAACCATCCAAAATAATGACCAAAATCTCAGAAAATAAATATTTGTCCTTTTTGGTTTGCTTTAAACCTATTTGAGTTCAAGAGAAAATGTTCTACTTAGGTTCCTTTTAAGTTGTTTTTTAGTTGACTCAGTTCTAAGTTCTCATTTTATCATCATTTAATAGTTTAGTTCGAACTTCTCATTAGTTTACTTAACCAGTAAATTAAGTTTCGATTTTACAGTAACGCAACCCATTTGCATTATCGATTTGGCACAAAATAAATGGAAAATAAAATACAACTTAATTTAGACTCAAGATACAAAACTCCCACAGATCAATGTACAGTATATGATCAATAAACTCAGAACTTTGTGTGTAATAGTCCACTTAAGTCTTTTACAAATCCAAAAGAGTTCCAATGCATGTTGCAGCAAAATACTGATAGCTTCACTCCTACCACGAGTCAGGTGTATGAATCAGTGTCCTTATCCAAGGGGTGTAGGTTGGTCTGGCAGAAGCAAACACTTGTCCAACTTGATTTCTCCTATGGGTGGCATTTGGTGTGTAAACACCAAGCGATCCTCACAACTAAAAACCTGGCCTGTTGTACAACAGTGCAATACACATAGATATTTTAATCTTACATATTCCATCATAAAATGAAGTATTTGATTAGAACTAGCACCTAAATACAGATTAACTATCTGAACCATACTCTAAAATGGCAGCGCTGTTCACTGAACCATGCTAACAAGGCTAAACTTGAACATGCCTGTTGCATGTAGCTTCTCAGTTCACTTTACACAAAGAATGCACAAAATACACGATATGAACATTATTCACACTATCTTAGTTTAACTACTGGCCATTTTGGCTGCACATTCAGCTTGAAAAACAAAGAAATGGCATACTAATTTGACACAAAACTCACCAAATCCTTGTTCAAAACTCAAATTAACAGATTCCAGCAACATCGGCAGGAACACAAAATCCAGCAAGTGGCGCTACAGTAACACAGGCTGCTGCATTTCTTAAAGGAACAGTACACAAAGTAAATGGCAAAAACAAACAGTGTAAACCACCATTTTGACTGTCAATGAACTGATTAACTGTTATTTGATTAGTTTACCATGAATGTATTATTCTTTTAACCTTTTAGTTGTTTAAGGTTATATTAACCTAGGTAACGTTTACATAATCTACCCCAATGACATCACTGCTTCATCACCATGTCATGAACTTGGAAGGTTGGGGTCAACAATAGTCCTTCTCAGCTAAAAGCTATCAGTACTGGAGCTCCACAAGGCTGTGTGAGCTCACCGATCCTTTTTACACTGTATGCTAATGAGCGCTCATCCAGGAACTAAATCTTTAAATACTCGGACGTTTCTTCTGGCCAAGTTTACTCTAAGCATGATGATACAAACCTCTTTCATTGAGAAGGAAGGGAGTTTGAGATTGGTTCACACAAACCCCCTCATTTTAAATGGTCATCTCAGTCCAGTGGTTATACATAACCAGCCAATTACACACCTTCAACAATACAAAGCTTTAGCGGTGGAAATTTAATCAGTTTAAGAACTCCTTTGTGACTATCTGTTCAATTTTGAAACAGTAGGCTGTACTGGGTACAAAAAAAAAAAACTGATTGATGCCTCAGGGAGTGTGTGTTTATATTTGTAGTACATGTATTGTAATTAGCTTCTGTTTGCTTGTGTTGTGTACAAATATGCATTGACGGGTCTAGCTATGTAGGTTCAGAGTCAAATTTCCCCATGGACACAATGTTTCTGTCTGTCTTTTGCCCAATTCATTATGTATTTTTAAACATAGGTTGAGACTCTGGGCTGTTAACCCTGTCATAGTTTATACAGTCACTATTACATTCTTCATAACATTTTGAAGATGCATCACTGTCTACAAAGGTAATTTCTATTAGTCAGTGATTCACATCTATGTTTTTGCGATTTAGTAGAAAGAGGCCTGAGCATGTAAATATGAGAGCCTTACTTTTCTGATCATTAAACCTCTGTTCAATTACTTTCAGTATATTGTATGTGGGGCTACTTTAGGTGCCTCAGGTGTTCCACCTTTTGTGAGCCAGAAAGCATCTTGTAGCGGAGCATTGAAGTTTCCCTGGTGTCTAATGTTAACTCTGAAAAAGTTAAATGATGCCTGCCTCTAATTCCCCCAGTAAACATGTTTTGAATCCAGCTAAATTTGCATTAATTTGGTGCTCTAGATCCTTACACAGCTGCCGCTCTTGCTTCAGCTCTGATGGGAACAGTCTAGATTTATGAGTCAGCCTATGGGTCTATCTAAGAGGAATGTTTTTGAAAGGCACTGTGGAGAAAGGAGGAGGGGGGGGGCTTCTCCTGTGGGTCTATCAAACAGCAGTCTGATTTCTGCTCAGAGCTGTAAGATCAAGACATGCTGAAACTGACGTCAGTGATGAGACAAGCTGCCATGTACGGCATGTTTGCTTAAATACGATTACCACAGCGACGGAAGACCGACACAGTAGTAGAACTGATAGCTGGCCTCAGCACTGCAGAGGCCCCCTGGACAATTAGTCCGGTAGCTGGCTGCAGCACAACGAGTCAACCAGACTCATAGTAGCAACTCATACAGCTCCCTGATATGCTCATGCCTCTAAATCTGACATATATTTAATTACTGTGGAATGTGACCCCAGTGTATAGAGTTGCTGGCCAAAATATCACTTAAAATTTCAGCTTGCAGAAATTTGTCTTTTTAGTGAATTTAAAAAAAATTAATACTGGTTGTGCATCGTATTGCCATCTGCTTGAATTAAAACAGAAATATTTCAGCCAGGAGACCTAACTGAGTAGTTTTCTGTGAAGACAGAAAAAGATTGTATGCCTTTTTTAATGAGTGGAAATTGACACGTGTTGCTGGCTTTCGTAGAAAAACGCACAAGAAATGAGGAGCAATTTTTCGTAAGATATTGTACAAACCCTTTTATGTTGACCAGCTCTTCCCACCCAAAAAGATAAGTTAATTGAATGGGAACTAATGTTTGTAAAAGGTACAGTACTCAATAAGATCACCGTTGGGATGGAATTTACTTTTGACAATTGATGCCATGCTCAGGAGTAGGTCTTGGTATCAAACGTGAATACGGTTTTGGTACTGATTTTAAAAATGTCTGTTGCACTTTATGATTCTGTTTTACGATGCATCAGTGTTGCATGTATTTTTCAACCAACCAAAAGCCAGCATTAAGTGTGTTCTCACATTTGTAAGTGGTTGCACTTATCAATCAGATGGCTTTGGATTTCATATATTTCCAATTTTAGACTGTTAGACAAAGATATTGTGCAGCTTCTCTTATTTAGACAACATTAACACTAACTTTTTTTTTGGTATTTTAATAAATTATATAGTTACAGAGCATGTGTGTTGTGGACCTCACCTATTTTTCCGGTCTTCATAAATATCTATTTGATTTCTGAATGTAATGTTTGAAAATAAATATTGTTTTTCATTCCATATATTATAATTTAGAAAATCCTTCCATTAAGAATTTCATTCATCTTCTAACCAGCTCCTTGTCATTTGTTTGTAATTATTTCTACTCTTATTAATATTAATAAGTGAGAATCTTTCTTCTTGTTTCCCAAGTAGTGGGTTTGTATTTAGAGTTCTCTCATAGAATTTTCCCAGAAGCCACTTATAGCTTCACATGGCCAAAATGTGACTGTGGTTGCCATCTGCTCGCTGCATTCTCTCCAGTATCTTGAAGTTACATTTTCTTTGTACTGAAATTTGGCATGTCGTTGTGTCCATGTGTATTCTTATTTAGTTTCTTAGTTGTTTCCTGATTTTCTGTGCATATTTGTTCCCATCAGCTGGGTATATAATGCTTGGAAGTTAATTTCCCCACTCATGGTTTACATTTACTTTTTTAATTTGTTTGTCTTGATGGTTAGCTTTTATAATTTGAACCATGTTAGCTAAGAAATTCACTTTGTATCTTGAATAGCCTTGATCTCTTTGAAGAATCGTGAGGATTGTTAGTACATCATATTGTGGTGATAGCTATTCAAAAGATTTTCTTTATCCCCAAACATTTGTCCAAATTTACATAGACTTTTAGAAGCACTTCTGATCAGCACATCTGATCAGCTTTAAGACGGAAGTCTGGATCAGTTCCCATTTCTCCAAAAAATCTTCATTCAGTTTTTAATTGTGACAGACTTCCATCCAAACCATAAATGTAGCGACTACCCATCTATTGTCTAGATTCTCAACGTAAGATTGAGTGTATTTGGAGAAAGGTAGAACAGTTAAGAGGTATATTTCCACAATTTCATTCCATCTTGTCTGTGGGATCTCTAGCATCCACACTTTAACATTTCTTAATGTGCTGTTTGATAGTAAGCCTGCGGGTTTGTTAAATCCAGACTGCCTATTTCTTTTGGCAGTTCAAGGTATTCCATTTTAATTCTTAGTTTCCTGCCATTCCAAATTGATTTCATAATAAGATACAATTGTTTGAATGTGTTACAGATGATACATATAGGCAACATAGCAACGTTAACATTCAAGACCATTAGCTCCTTTTGTTAGGGGAATAAAATGATTTGTTAGCAAAACTTTCTTCTATTCAGTAAGGTATAAGCGTTTTATTGGTTCCAAAACTCATCACTCACCAAACATATTAGCTTTAGTAACAGAAAATCTAAATATTACCCTGCCTTATTCTTGAGTTGGGTTTACTTGAACTAAATTGAAATTTCCAAGATTACACTGTAAGCCATGGGGGGAACATGGCCCTCAGCAACATGCATATGTATTGATTACTGATTACAGGAGGCATTTTCAGGAGTGCTTGTCGGATAGAAACGTAGCACAATTAAGCACAGAAAAGGCAGCCGTACAATACATGCTCAATACAAGGTATCCCACCAATTTAAAATTATTTCAAGAATCAATACTATATTATACAGCATTAGTTAACATCAATCATGGTTAAAAACTTTTGTTCTCCTAATTCAGACACAATTTCCCTAGCAATGCATGAACAACTAAAATAAACCAAGTAGGTATTTAGGATCTTCTTTCCTCTTCAGGGAGTACTTCAAATGTCCCATAGAGCTCATCAACTTAAGTCCTACAGGTAATATGAAAATTAGTTATTTTCCATGCAGCTTTTGAATCTGCATTGCACAAAATCAGTGGAGCTCCTTCTTGTGGGATAACTGTGACTATCACTAACCTGAGAAAAATACATAGATATTTTTGTTCCACAATATAGACAATCCTATTAACCGTACACATTTGAATACATGATTCTCTCTCAACGCTGAGCCACTCGAGACTGAAGATGTGTTTGGGTATGGAGTTTAAGAATCAATGTAACTTCTTTGTTTTGAGATGTCTGTTACTTCTTTTTTAGAATCTTACAGATGCTAGTAGACAATGAAGTGCAGGCTATGTAACTGATGTAACTCTTCTCTACTTGTGCTACTGTTGTGCATGCGTGCGTTTAAACTTTTCTATGGGCTGTGGAAAGCTTCTTCAGTCACTGCATTTGTTCTTTTCTGAATAAAACTGATAAAAAATTGACCATCTGAAAAAAAATGTCAATTCACATTCATTGTGTAAATATGAGAAATGCCTCAGACCATAATGTAGAACATTTCTTTTCACAGTGGCACTTCCCTCCTAACAGCATGTATGTGTTTTTTAGTTCGAACCAGGGAGGTGATGGGGAAGTTTGGATGTCTGTATGAGCAGCAGTATGCAGTGGCTCTTTTCAACAAAGTTCGCTTTGACATAGAAGGAGGAGGTGGCCCACAACCCCAGCTACTACACCGCACAGTAAAGTATCCTGCTACATCAACTCTCCAAGACTCTGAGCACAGATTCCACACACTGCATCAACTCGGTCATAGAATCTGCCAAACTATTTTTAAATCTGCAACGGAACACAAAAGTAATGAAGCCCAGTCCTGCCAAGAGTAAAGAAAAAAAAAAATAGCTCAAATGTGAAAAGAAAAATAAATAATCACATTAACTCCAAACTTTGATAAAAGTCCACTTTTTCACTCCTAATTTTTAATTATCTCATAATTTTGATTTAGTTGGTCAAAAACTACTTTGGCTCTGATCCTTTTTTACTTGAGGCATGTTTTGAGTTTAAAAATGTACATTTTTTTTTAATCTTTCCTAACTTCTCATCCACTGCAATCTATCACAATATAATGCTGAGGAGTGGACCTCAGTTCCAGAAGAGTGCCATTAGTTCTCTCCTTGCCCCTTTCTTTCAATGCCAAAACAGTAATACTAAAAAAAGAGAGACATGTATAAAAAATTGTCAAATACGCATCAGAATGCAAAAAAATGTACAGTAAAATGAATTTGAATGTCGGTTTTATTTTTCAGTTCAATTCTTGTTTCATTGTCAATATAACTTTCCAATGGAAGTACTTCCTTTTTTTTTTTTTTTTTTTTTTGAAGGCAAAATCTTAAGTCACTGTCAATGGCTCTATAGGAATCGACCTCGGTCCTTTTTTTTTTTTCTCCGAATCAAAGTTAAACTGTCAACCAAAATCATTTTTCTTTTATTAAAATACACATGGCAACAAAGAAGCTTCTTCCTCTATGGTAAATAAATGGTTCATGGTGTATGGCGCTATGGGAAGGCTGGAGAACCGCCTATGTTGAATTCAGCCTTTTTAGTTATTTTGTATTTATTTTTTTCAAAGGTCAAATGCATGTGTCAAACTTGTAAATAACTTTGTCTGTTATTTATAGTCTGGCACACAGCTAGCACTCATAGACGCAAAAGTTGTTGTCTGCGGTATGATAATGACCTGGTGTAAGAGTATAGTGAGGAATGCTGTTGGCTCCCTCAAGGACAACAATCTCGGGTGATTTAAGAAACAGCCACTAATGGATTCATTTGAAATGTGGTATTTTATTAAATGTAAACACAGTCTGGCTTAGTCCCTGCTGCTCTGGTAATGATAAAAAAAAAGCTCTTAATTCTTCACGTCTTTGCATTGTACTGTCAGGATTTGTGTTCTTGCCTTTTAGGTGTATTAGCTTTGACTTAATGTGTCGTCTCTCACAGATTCCTCTGGAGAACAAATCCATCTTCTCTGGCTCGCTCTTTCAGTATCTGGAGGAGAACAAGAAATGGAGGAACCGCTTCCTCTATGTTCCAGACTGCTACAAAATTAACTATTACGACAGCAAAGCGGTGAGGGGCAACAATACGGTCAGTTTTAGATTATGCTAGTTTGAGTCACTGTCTAACATGTCAACGTTGCTCCCTGTCTTAACTACCAGTCCCATGACAGGCGCCTCCATCCTAAAGGAACCATCAACTGTGCTGGCTACAAAGTGCTGACATCTATGGAGGAATATCTGGATCTGTTCAGCAACATCTTACCTGGTAAGAAGAATTTGCAGGTGGGAGAGGGGAGAAGATGCTGAAGCTACAACATTTCATGCTGATAATTCTTTCAAGAACTTAAAGAAAAGAAGAATATCTACAGTGTTTGCATGGCAGAGGGGCCTTCAGCATGGCTGCTGCTTGCCTAAACTATGTTTTGGTAGCATTTGAACTTGCCACCAGCTGTGCAGAACACCCCGGGTAAAACTTGAGTGTGAGAGAAATTATGTTCTGGGGGTGTGATTAATGCTTGACTTGCTGAAGACTACAATAACTTCTTCAGACATTCTGCATTAATTCTGCAATAAAGGAACTATGTGCTGCATGTTGCAGAAGACATTCAGAAAGTTCCATCAAATTGCGCTCTTCAGTTTGTTTGTGCTGTGTACATTTTCCCAGGAACGAAAGCTAAGGATGGAAGTTCACCTTTTCTTAAGTGTGCCACCCAGTTTCTGCTGATTCTTTGGCACCCTTATGCCCATCACTACTACTTCTGTGTGGTGACAGAGAAAGAGCAGCGGAAGTGGCACGCTGTCCTCCAGGACTGTGTCAGACACGCCAATGATGGTGAGTCCTGTCAACTTAGTATCAACACAGATTCCTGCAAACACACATGCTTATAACTGCACTGATAACTAAACATTATTCTCTCAACAGTGTGTGTGTGTGTGTGTGTGTGTGTGTGTGTGTGTGTGTGTGT